>OY757913.1:59150433-59170433 GCA_963585895.1 Sepioteuthis lessoniana | reverse complement strand
TTTTGTGTTAGTTCAAATAATTACAACCGGTACTTTCTACAGAGTAATAGTAATGAAAACTAAAAATTACCAGTCATAAGTATTTGAACAGGAGCAGAATCTGTTATTATTGCTTTAAGTTACAGAGGATACTAATGATTTTTGAACAGTGTGAGTGTTGTGTTCTCTCCTCGTGTCCATTTCCTTTTGCTTTGTTTGTCAAGTTACGAACAACAAAGTTCAACATTTAATCTCTAGTTGAACCCTGCTCTAAGTCCTTTTCTTTTTTTCTCTGCTGGATGTGGGATCTAGCATTTATGGTGAATGGGATGATCACATATACACCAAACAGGTGTACACTAATTATAGATTTGTTAGGAAGTAGACCTCGTAAGACCTCCTCCAGAAGTATCTACTCATAACTGTTAGCGCATGTTGACCTGCAGTAGTTTGACTCACCTTAGACCATGACCTGCCCAACTTGTTTTTGAGAACCCTTTTTTATTTTTTTTTTTTCCTCACTCATTTTCTGATTAGATATCCAGTGAGAGAACAGGATCATGTAATTCACAATTTACAGTTATTGGAAGGTATGAAGAACAGAGCTGGTTTGCATCTACATCCAGATAGAAAACTGTATGTCCACATAGGTGGCATGTTCAATACAGTGCACAATGTGAACTTATACACTTTTTTCAACATCACTGTTGTAGTCTTTGGCAAGCATGGATTGTCTAGATAAAAATGAATACTGTACAGTTTTCAACAAAATGTGTTCACAAATCATATATAATTTTTATGTATAAACACGATTTACAGTGTAGTATGGATGCACTACTTGGACGCTAACAAAACGTCTGGAGAATAAGCTTGACAGCAATTACACAAGAATGTTGCGAGCAATATTGAACAAGTTCTGGTGGCAACACCCCACAAGGCACCAACTATATGGCCACCGACCTCCCATCATGAAAACTATCCAAGTTAGATGAACCAGACATGCAGGACACTGCTGGAGAAGCAGGGATGAGCTCATAAGTGATGTACTGCTATGGACCCCCACATATGGCCGAGCAAAAGCAGGACGACCAACTCGAACATACATTGAGCAGCTATGTGAGGATATGGAATGTAGACCTGAAGACCTGCCAGAGGCGATGAACGATTGGGAGAAGTGGCGAGAGAGAGTCAGGGATATCCATGCTAGTGTCATGACATCATGATGATGAAACAGGATTTGGCTCTAAATAACCTACAATGCAGCTATGTGAGGATATGGGATGTAGCCCTGAAGACCTGCCAGAGGTGATGAACGATAGGAAGAAGTGGCGAGAGAGGGTCAGAGATATCTGTGCTAGCAGCACATGATGATGATAATGAAACAGGATTTGGCATTAAATAACCTACAATGATTGGTATGCCATAAAGCCAAACCTAACCATTCTTTCCTTTGAGATTTAAGTGTGCTCTCTTAAATGGATCCAGAAACACTCTCCTTGTCAATTTGATGGTTTGGTTTCTTTGTTTTAATGGCATATCAACTCTTTTTAGGTTATTTAATGCCAAAGCCATTCTCCTAGAAGAACAGTAGTGGTACTATTTAACCCATAGCTGGGAGGATAAGGGGGTTCATACCTTTCCCAAGGGTATTTGCCTGAAAGTGAACGTAATAGCGCGACTGGAGTACAAACTCGCGTACTACGATTCCGCAATCCATCACTTTAACCATTACACAACAAGGACACCCCCTTGTCAATTTGATTAGAATCACTTCCTTTCAACATAACTGTTGTAGTCTTTGGCAGACATGGATTGTTAAGGTAAAAATAAATGCTATACAGTGCCATGTTTGTAGTTGGATTGTTTTTCTATAACCATTTTCACAAGAAAATGGTGTGGAACTGGAATTATGACATCACTAAATTAGTGGATCTTCCAGTTCATAAGTGCTTTGACAGGTGATCTACTGTTTGGCACATTCTGGTTTGGACCTACTCTATAGTTTTTCCGAAATATCTGATCTCTTCTCTTCTCCTTTCAGAGGCCAGTCAGCAGGGGCTGTAGAAAACACAAACTGCATCTCTAAGACATCTCCAATGATTATCCTGCATATGACACTAAACAATCTGATAGTAAGACTACAGTAGTCCTGGAGCTTTGGGGAATGCTGAGTACCCCTTCACTGCCATTGCTCCCAGATCCACTTTCACCTGGAATGGTAGTATCTGATAGGGTCCTATCTATGAGTCAAATAGAACTGTTTGATATGTAAACTGAGTGTAAACAAATGACTTATGCTAAATTGAATTGTTTAAAATAGAACTGTTTGATCATTTAACCATGTATAAACAAATGACAGTGTTGTATAGTATACTACGCATATACAAATATACACGGGAACATAATCAACTGAAATAACGACTTCAATAATGAATGAAAACACTTCTTTATAAAAATATAATCTCTCACACTTTATTTTCGAAAGGGTGATGCTGGTTGTGTGTTAGAAATGAGTGGAGACAAGGACGGACTGCTATATTGACCCAGCAGTACTTCTTTCTCATCTTGGCTGGGTTGCTCAACCAAGGGTCACTGAGGGCCCTAAGCCCTCTGTCTGGAGCTGGTTCTCACTTCGTTATCTTGTCTCCAAATGACTCGAACCGCTCAGGCACCTGGTTATATTATTTTCTAATGCCCACCTGCTTCTGCTGTTCTTTCGCTTATTTACACAGGTGCATCTCTTGATTGACGGCTCAGTCGAGGTTCAATATATAACAACGGATGTTTAATTGAATTGTTAGTGATATATAACAATACTTGAAATCATTTAAATGTGTGCAAAAAAAGTTCAGGCTCATTTAAAAATGTTTTCAACAAAATGTGTTCACAAATCCTATATAATTATTATTTATAATCAGGATTTGGTACTAAATAACCTACAATGGTTGATATGCCATGAAGCCAAATGTAACCAACCTTTCTTTTGAAATTTAAGTGTGCTCCCTTAAATGTATCCAGAAAAGATTCTCCTTGTCAATTTGATAGGACTTATGGTGTAATGATTATTGTCATAGGAAATGGACATGATGAACTGTTTGATGTTTGCATTTGTCATAGTGCTAATACTCATGGGAAAGGTATGAATCCAGTTGTTCTCCCTTCGACTATGAATAAATAGTTGGGCAGACTGGGCTATTTAACCTTGGTATGGCAACCTGTCTCAGGGAAGGAAAACTCAGAATTCAAACCTGTTAAACTCTGCTTAAAAATTGACTTTGTGTCACATCTTGCTCATGCGGAAGGGTTAGTAAATATGTAATTTGATTGTGGATGGAATGACAGTGACTGGATGTGTTAAATGTTGTTTTGTTGGCAAAAGACTAAAAATTCTGCTGTGGTAACTGTAAAGTCTTTATATCTGAGGTAATGGATACTTGCTAGGTATGGACTATTACTAAGATGAATCGATAAGATGGATGATGATTAAAGACAGAGAGAAAAGGAACATCTACTGCTACGCCTGGTATATTCCATTTGACCAAATCCCCCGGATGTAGTAGGGGCCGTAACCCCTGTGGCATCAGAGGTTATTTCCCTTTTGTTAGTTAGGATATTACAATGCTCTCTTTTTTTTTTCTTTTTTTTTAAATAATGATAACAAGAATGACAGTGGTGGTAGTAATTATCTGGTGAGGGAGTTCATTCAGTCTGTGAAGTGATTGGGATGCTTGAACAGATGGCTCGGACTCTATGTCGGAGATGTCTGTTAACCTGAAAGAGAAAAAAGAAAATGATGATGATTAAAGACAGAGGGAAAAACGAACATCTGCTGCTATGCCTGGTATATTCCTTTTGACCAAATCCCCCGGATGTAGTAGGGGCTGTAACCCCAGTGGCATCAGAGGTTATTTCCCTTTTGTTAGTTAGGATATTACAGTAACTATTAGCATTATCAGGATAAGCTAACTGGTATATCAAATCAACTAAAAACTTGCTGTAAGTTTTTAATAGTTTCATGTTTCTGACTGAGTAAACATTGGCACTTGGTTATAATACTTTCCACTGTAATATCTTTCTGTGGTTCAAGTTTTGATTGGAATTGAATGCAGATATCAGTATCATGTGGAGATTGAAGTATAGTCATGAAAATTAGTCATTTAAATTGATCTTCTCTCAGTGACTGCAGTTGAAATTTTTTGCATTCATGGTTAAGAAAACCTGTGAAAATCAAGTAGATGTCTCTCATGTTGGGTTAACATGAGAGAGTTGTAGTTAACGTTGAATAGAGAAAACTGTTCCTCAAATATTTCACTTAGTTGTTTCCTTGTCTGCAGAAGATCTAGGTTTCTTTTGGCTAGAATGAATTTCAGGAAACATCGGTGTTCAACTGTGCCAAGTTTTCTGATAAGTGGATGTGTTTTCTATGCATAGTCTTTGCAAATGAATTCATTGAGAAAAGTCTTTTTCCTAATGTTTGTACTATGCCTCAAATGTGTGACCAGATTCTGGTTCATAGCTGAACTATAAAAAATTATAGAATTCATAGTTGTCAAGTTTTCAGTGAAGAGCAAACTGTTGTTGAGCAAGAATGTTTGTTTCAGAGAATGAGTGAGTGAGCCTTGAAAAGCACTAGCACTTATAGCACTAGGAATGTCCCATTATTGCACAAAAGAAGATCGTATACCTTGGCTTTTGATTGGCTAGTGGTTCTGTTTTCATCCATATGTACTGCACACTTTGTCCATACCAATCAGTTGCTCCAGAGTCTTGTTCTTTGAACATGATAGACTTTTTTTACTAGGTGTTATCTTATTGTTTTCAAAGTCAGCTTGTTTGTTCTTTTTTTGTCTCTCTCTTTCACAAGGACCATCTTTCACCAATTCATACATCAGCAGTTTTTTCAACATCATGCTCTCCTCCTCTTGGTTGCTTCAAGCAACTATGGAGGAAATAACACAAAAGGGCCTATTCACACCAAAGAATGGCCTGGAAGTCCCCCTTAAAAAGCCAGAAGAGCCAGTAGCTAGACCTTCTACATCATCATCAGAATGGCCATTGCTACTGGCTTCACAAGTGACAAAGGAAACCTTACTCCCAGCCAGCACTATCCCACCAGGACAAAAACTACCTGCAAGTCCAGCAATGCCAATCTCCTGGTCTATAAAAGAAGGAATCTGTCAAAGATCATGAAAAGGACAGAGTTGGAAAGTATGCTCCGTACTTTCAGGGAAATAAAATACTACCCATATCCGAGCTAGTTGCGGCTGTAAAGCCAAAGACTGTGTTCTTGATCATAACAGACCTAAGGACCTGGAGATTGGTAGGATTAAAGAAGGAGATTTTCGAGGAGCTCTTGAAATCCACAGGCATCTCCTGCTAGCATAGTTTTGCCACATGGAATATCCTGCTGTCCTTGGAAGAGCTGGTGTTAAAGCTGGCTGGCAGTAGCGTCTCCAAAAAATACTTCTGGCTTCAACCAGAATATAGAGGAAAGAGAAAAATGAAAATAACCTTGTGCAATGTCCCATTACAACTAAATGGAGACGTCTTCACTGCCTACTTGAGCATGTATGATAGTGTGGAAGAAGTGACGCAAATAAGATTGGTGAGGGGACAGCACACGGAGACTACATCCTCAACATTTGTATGGATAAGGAGGGCTTCCAGGCTGTTCCGCACATCCTGACCTACAAGGACCAGCAGATGATGGTGGTTGTGGATGGCAAGCAGCCACTCTGCTGGTTTTACAAGCAGCTAGGTCACCTGGCCAGATTCTGCCCACAGAAGACATGTACAAATAACAGTAACAACAACAACAACAATAACGGTATGAATATCAGCTTAATCACTAAACCTGCTCTGGAACCTGGTGACTATCCAAACAATATGGGAGAAGGATGGACCCATGTTATCAGAAAAAAGAAATCACCATCAAAGATAAAAACAATCAAAGAATCGTTACCAGCATCAGTACCACCAGTTCCAGTAGCAAAAACAACAGCAAAAGTTTTAACTGAGGCAACAACAGGTGAAACAACAATAACAGAATCTATAGCAACTCATCCAGTCCCTTAACCAGTAAAGAAGAATAAGAAAAGAAGGAAAAAGAACACAGAGGGAGAACAGCCTGAGGAGACGGAGATTTCAAAAGATCTCAAAAGATGCAGAGACAGTGGGGAAACCCTGGCAAAGAAACTTTGTAAACAGCCTAATCCCCCCCACAGAAAAAGAAATTCCTCCTCAGCCACCCCCAAAAGTCACACCACAACAATCCCAAGCACAATCCCCACAACAACTATTACCTTAACCATCCCAATTAAAAAAGTTCCCACCAAAATGACCCCACTTCAACAAACGGAACAGCAACAATCCCCTCAGCTTGAGATCCCCTTCTCCCCAACTCTCCCCTCTCTTTCACCTCCCAGGCTGTTCTTCCGATCCTAATCTTTGAACAGACTCTCTGTAAACAGTCCAGAAAAACCTTATTCCCAGCACGCCAAAGCCTGACAAAGGGACAAATTGGCTTCTATTAATAATTACAGTGAAGAACTTTTAGGGGTGGCTTTGTACTTTGTGGAAGCTGAGGAGCTTCCAGTGGACTTTCAACTCCACAAAGCTTTTTAGCCACTCGCAAATATTAAAGAAATAAGGCAAAAGAATTTGCAATCTGTACTTGTTCAGGGGTGCACCCATGGTGACCACCTTTATTTGCTTGACTGGAAGCTGCACAAAAAGCATGTGGCATTTCTTTGTAAAGGCTAGTTGGGTGGATTTAAGGCTGCAGAGTTTGAGCTCACCTCACTCAAGAAAATTATGTCCTTCTGTTTGAGCCGGATCCTGATTTATGTTCACCCCTTCTTTTTATAGGGCTCTAAAGTTGTGATTTCCACTTGATGTTGGAGGACTGTCCAGGGATGTCCAGGCTCTCTGTGACACGCCATCGGCATCCTCACCCCCAACGATTTTCGGTCCATTGTCAACAGTAAGGTAAGTGGGTTTGATGGCTCTAAACCTTGCCACTTTGAATGCAAAGGGACTGAGGGATCCAAGCAAATGTGTGCGCCTGCTTGGTGAACTCTAAAAACTCAAATGTGAATCTTGTCGCAGTGCAGGAGACTGACTTCACTTCTGCTGTGGATTGTCGGGTGCTGGAGAATGACTTTGTTGTCTTTTCAGCATATGGCAGCCATAGCAGCATTGAAATCTCTCTGCTAGTTGGACAGCCTTAATGCAGATGTAAATCTTGTTTTTGCAGATGGGCCAGCTGATTGTGGTCATTGTGGCTGTGGTTTATGTGCCCCATAAGAGGTTTTTTTTTCAGTGGTTAACACCATTCCTCAATGATCTGAAATGGATAAATTTAGTGGCTAATTGGAATGCGATCTTTGATCCCAAAATAGACAAGATTGGAAGAGGAGCTTGTGGGTCGGGAATGTGTGAAAGCAGCTTGATTAACTTTATGGCTTGCCATGACTTGGTTGACAGGTTTCATCTGGATCACACAGGAAGAAAGATGTAAATGTGGCTAGATAGTTCACCCTCTGTCCATGTCAAATTTTATTTGGACAGAGTGTTAGAAGAGCTGACACAGATTTTGTTACATGTCCCATGTTCCACTATGTAGGGCAGACTGACCATAGACTTGTTAGGATCAGTGTGTGGCTAGCCAATAGGTCTTGTTCAATACCTCCTTACTTGGAGATACAGAACTTCCGGGACCAGCTGGAATCCCTAATTCAGTGGGCTTTAGTGGGGGCAGTTACTGGGAATAGGTGGTGGGTATCTCTTAAACATAGGATTAGAGATATCGCCATCAAGTACAGTCACCAGCTCAACTTAGATAGGACCAAGGTGGTAAAATCTTTAGGAGATAAGCTATTCTGGGCAGTGGAGGGGGGATTCCCTAGCCATAGGTTTAGCTAGATGGGACCTTGAGCATGAGGCTTGTGAGTGCTACAAGGGATATATAGCTAGATCTAGGTTAAAACGAGTTCCCAACAAAGCTGTGAAATCCAACACACTCATGCATGAGGAAGAAGTACAAAGGTTTCCCTTTTGGTATATTGATTTTGTCAAGTCCCCGGATGGGCACACGCTCCAGTTGAATCATGAAATGTGCAAGGCCTTTCAGGTGCACTGCCATGATTGCTTTGCTCACTGTCCTGACCTCCTGGTTCAGGAGTTTTGCAGCTATATAGCTGCGAGGATTTGGTTAATGAATGTGAAGTCCATAATGTGTTGAAGCAGGTTGGCCTCAACAAATTTCCAGGACTTGATGGTTTACCTTACTAAGTGTACTTGAAGCTGCTGCACATGTTTGTACCTATTCTGATGGATATGTTCAACCATTGGTTTGTCCAGGGAGCCATCCCTGGTAGCATTACCAGGGGTGTGATCATATAGCTCAAGAAAGGTGTTAGGCATGTTTGGGAGGGACTAGATGACTACAGGCCCATAACTCTGCTTAACACAGAGTTAAAGATTTTGGTCTGGGTCTTAGCGAACGATTTGCAGCTTTTCATTAGCGATCTGATTGGACCTGAACAGAAATATGCTGTTAAGGGAAGATCGATCCAAGACAACTTGCATTTGGTGCATGAGGTCCCAGAGGGGGTAGAAGATGGCACTGAAGTCGTACTGATCAATTTGGATCAGTCCAAAGCCTTATATAGAGTTGAACATTGTTTTTTGGTGACTGTTTTAGAGACTGCTGGATTCAAACCGGAGTTCTGCAAATGGATTAGCATGATGTACCACAACCCACAAGCAGAGGTGCAGGTGAACGGGAAGCACTCAAGGGTTTCTGCGATCGAGCAGTCAGTCCAGCTGAGTTGCCTCCCATCTCCTCTTTGTCCTCACTTTGGAGCCCCTGCTCCTTAGACATAGGGATGGAGAGGCAAGTCTGGTCCTGCACAGTATTCTTTTTGCTGACCTTCTTTTTGCAAAGGTATCCATTTATGCCGAAAATATCACTGTCTTTATGTCCAGCCATCTGGACATAAAGGCTGTGAAGAAGGCGGTTACGAGGTTGGAGCAGATAGCAGGGCTCAAGATCAATTTTGATAAGAGTGATGATTTGCAGGTAGGTATCTGGAGAGGTGGTGTTCTCCTACCTGGACCTTTCTGGTGGAGTGACGGACCTGTCTGCATCCTTGAGATGTGGTTCTGGCCTGGCCTCCAACTGAGGCAAAATTGGTTGGAGATACAGGCCCAGGTGGGTTGGTTACCAAATTTCTTTGTCTTCCATGCTTCTGTGGTGGTATCTTGTTGAGGATTGCAGCTTTGCTACTATTAATTTTTTTCAGTACTATATTAAGTTCTTCCTCAGTAAACTGTCCCAGTTTGAAGTCTAGTTGACAATTAATAATTTTTATAAGAGGTTTATCTGTGACGTTTGGGGAGTTTCCAAGCAGATACTTAGAATGTTCTTTTCACATCCATATTCTTTCTTCTTGGCTGGTAGCTTTTAGTTTTGCTCTTGAGGTATGCTTCCTTTGGTTCCCTTCATTTTCTGTCTGCCATGTTATTCGTAATTATCTATCTTCTACCAAGTTTCTCATTTTATTGATCTGACCTTGAATATATTCTTCTTGTTATGTGTTAGTTCTTTTTGGGCTTTCTTAAGTTTCTGCACATTGGCATTTGTTGGGTTTCTTTTATTAAGTAAAGATACTATTTTCCTGTGATCACATTTTTTTCAAACTACTTATGACTTTCAAGGAAGTCTACATTTGGCTCTTGGTTTGGTTGGTATGAACTCTGCTACTGTTTCCAAATGAGTAGTGACAATATTTTCATTTGTCATTGGGAGCATTTGTTTTAGGTATCTCCAGAAGAGTATCAAATTTGTTTCCTACAGCTACCATATATTTGTTGCTGATATCTCTGATAGTAAGTGAGAGCTAGTCTTAATGGGTGGTTTTAACTGTTTGTTATTTATTTCTGTGTAGACTCAGGCGTATCTTTGCTGTGATTGTAAGATACTCCATCAAAAGAGGAGTATGCCTAACAGTTCACAGTACTATTTATCCACTTGTTGTTTACGAATATGTAATCTAGATGTGCTTTAACATTATTTGGGTAGGTGTAGGTCCATAGTTTTCCTTCACTTTTTTGGAATTTAGTATTAATGCATGCTCATCTATTTTTGAGTGAAAAGTCTGTTAGATATTTTCCATTTCTGTTTGACAAATTGTCTGAGCAGAATTTGTTATTTTTATCTTTGCCTATTTGAGCATTTATGTCTCTACCAATGAATAGAAGTTGTGTTTGGGAATGTGTTGGACAAGGGCAGATAACTTTTTGTAGAAGGTAATGATGACTGTTTCATCACTGGCATTGATGGGAGTATAGCCAGGGATAATTGTTTGGCAGGGGTTGCCATTAAATTCTCAGTTGGATTTTCTCTGTACTTTTCATTGGTTTGAAGACATGAGGACTGTGAAGTATTCCTACACCTATGACAGCATAGACATTTTTCCTTTGTTGATACTGAAACAAATATCTATCTATTACCAGTATTATGGAATTTTATTTCTTGTTCGCTATGGTAGTACCTATGTTCTTGTATGCATATGTTTATATTATGCTCAGCTGCAGATGCTGTTAGCTCAGGTGACTGGTTTATTCTATTTAAAGTCCTAAAACTATATGTCGCTATGTTAACAGTGTTTTTGGTTTAAGTTTGGGTTCTGTAGCTGATTTTTTTAACATTGGGGCTAGACCTTCAACTTCAGAACGTGCCCCTTGTTTACCCACACAAAGGGTGATGTGGTTTGGACATAAAGTTTGAATTTGTCATATTAATCTTTCATTGGCTACTTTTACCTCCTCAGTAGACACTATTCTTACAGATGAGTAACAGTAGTTTTCTGAATGAACTATTTGATCCTGGCTGTGAGGTTCTTCTGCTCAGCATCTGGTAAAACTTGTCGTTGACTCAACTTTGGATTCATTTGTCCTACTTCACATCCACCATATTGCTTTCCATGGCTTCCAGTGATAAAAGCTTATAAAAAAGATAAGTTTTCACCTTAAATTTTTAAGTTTTAACTAAAACTCAAATTTACAGTAAAACGTCAATTTGATTTACAATACAAATAAAGAGTATTCAATATCGACAAGAGAGCTTATGTTTATCTGAATATCATAGACAAAGAGTTAACAGTACTTGATGACTTAGTTTTTCACCAATGTGATCGTATATAAGGTTGTTTTGTTAGTAATGTCCCATTTCCAAGAAGGGATAAAAAATGAATACAAATATAATGATGTTACTTTTTATTAATTAATGACACCATTCTTGTCATTAGCAATTGCATTAGCTGATAGTAAAGCCAGCTTTTCCATTCTTCACTGATAAAGTTTTGAAAGCTGAGGGACCAGAATTGATGTCTTTCTTATATCTGGATATCCTGGCCCAAAAGAAAATGTTCTAATAATTGAAACAAATTACTGGTAATTACACACTGTCACTACATCTTGGTACACATTACAAATATTCCTTATTGTCTGTACTGTATTATAACTTTCATGAGACTCATGCACTATGTCATGGTAAACTTGGCACTCATTAAAATCTGTCTTTCATGTGATCAAATATTACTGTGAACAGTTATCTGTGAACAGCCAGATAGAACAGATTATTTTTGTATTACTGTGAGCTGTTATCTATAAACAGCCTGATAGAACATGATCTCATATTACTATGAACTGTAATCTGTGAACAGCCTGATAGAATGTGATTTTATATTATTGTGAACTGTAATCTGCGAATAGCCTCAAAGAACAGATGATTTTATATTACAGTGGACTGTAATCTGTGAACAGCCTAATAGAACGTGATTTTATATATTTGCCTCCATATAAGAGCAAATATTTAATGTTAAGCTCCATCTGTGGATTGAGGCAAAAGTTGTATAGTTTCTGTAGCCCCTGCCACAAGGTAACAGAGTAACTTAAGTTCCTCTCTTGAAGTGAAATGTGAGGAAGTATCATCTCAGAGTTGGAAGCTGCAGGGATATCTACACCCAATTAAAATTTTTTTTTTTTTACTTTTTCTTACTCAAAGCTGGCATTTATTTGCCTCCACATAAAAGTTGGTTTAATGTGGGATCTTGCACATCTTTATAAGTGGACATGTTGAGAAATTGGCTATACTCATCAGTTTTGGTTGGAGGTGATAGAACGAACCACTGAACCTACACTTGTAGTGCAATCTGGACGTATTGCCTGTAAGATGGATCCTTAGAGATCCGGTGCATTCTAAGTTAAACCTTGCCTTGCCTGATTGATTCCTGCATAGAAAGCATCCAGGTATAATGACATTTTATTGTTTAGAATATATACAAGCTGAAATAGCAATGTAAGCAAGACTTGGATTTCAATTGGTTATTTTCCAATTTTTGTTGTCAGTTAAGAATTTATACAAAACAGTTACAAATGGTAATTGTTACTATAAAAGAAATTTTCCTGTAATATTTCTTTTTATATCTTATGATGTTAATATTGGTATAATCACTCAGGGTCAGAGAATAATATCTGATAATAATTTCACTGAGTTTTGTGGGAAAATATTTTTAATTTGAGTGACACTTAAGAGATTTATCAAACATTGCCATTTTTGTCTGGATTTTTAGTCCTAACTAAGCAATAAAGCAATAATTGCTTTATTTCTATAGCTTGAGCTACCAATAAACCTAATTCGAAACTGGTTAAATGAAAATAATTGAGAGTTAGTTCTATAAACATAATTAGAAATATTTATGAACTATCATTTTAGGAAGACAAATCATACACTTTTCTTTTTAAGTTGGGAAATTTGAATTTTGTTAGATTAGTTAAATCTTAGAGTGATGGGGCTTCTTCCTGATATTTTGTTAGAGATCCCTTCTAAGGGAGCTTCTCTTTCCTCTTGTAGTATAAAATGGTTTCACCTTAAGACTCTTACCTGGGTCCATTTTTTTTATGAATTATGAATTTGGTAGCTCAGTATCAAACCATTCAGTCATCTTCCCAATTTAATTCAGTATATTACAAATGATCATAAAAATTAAAATAAGAATCTGTTTCAAGAGTTTATAATAAAAGTTATAAATTCACCAAGTCTCCCTAAAACATTATAGGATACAACTGAAATGAGTAATGTAACTTAGATGGTTTTCACTGTGTACAGAAGAATCTTTATGAGGTAAGCAATGTGTTTCTTGCTTTTTAGAAGTACATGCCACAAGTACATCAAAAGCCGAGTCACCTGGGGCTATAAAATGTGCTGACTGCATCTATGCCAAGTGGTAAGACTTCCCCCACCCAATGAGTGTCCTGATTATGACACTAAACCATCTGATGGTGAGGTTCCAGTTCTGAAACTTTAGGGAATGTGAAGTATTTCTTCATTGCCATTACTCTCAGGTTCACTCTGACCCTGAGTGGTTGTACCTGTTAGCATCTCATTTCTGGTTTAAAGAGAAATATTCAATTATTTTCTATACTTGAAACCTTTTAACTGTGTACAAAAATATGACTGATGTTAAATTGAATTATTCGTATTACATAGCAATGTTTGAAACCATTTAACTATGTACTAACAAATGAGTTTTGGCTCATTTAAAAATGTTAGCTACAAACTATTCATTGACAAATTCAATATTTAATAAACAGAATTTGATGTCAAATAACCTACAAGCTTTGATATGCTATAAAACACAACCAACCAATATCAAATATGTGTCACTGGTATATAATTAAAATTCTTGTTATGTTTGTACACCTGTTAGGAGTTGGCCATAAATAAATACAACTATGAACAATTTTCTTATAAAGCGAAGCTTCCAGGATTTTATTTGTCATGGAACATTATATAATCAAAACAGTTAATATTATTTATTACCAAAGTTTGGTAATAAATAGTACTTAGTTTTGGTTTTGTTTGTATAATATTCCACTAGAAATAATAAGATCCTGATATCTTTGGTTTTAAAGAAAATTAAACTTATATAAAAATGTATGAGGAGTAAACTTGTTTATGGCTAATTTATATATTTGTAAAACATTTGTAAAATTGAATGGTCATTCAGTTTTTTAGCTGTTATGGATCTACAGTTGCATATTTTAAGAATGAATTGTCTTGTCTTTCACAGGAATTAACATGTTGGTCAACTAGTCTCCAACAACTGTTGTAATATTCTTTTTAATTTTATTTTATCCAATGATTGATTATTATAGACAGCTCCTGCATTCATTTAAAATCTTGCTAGAATTGACCAAGTACCACCAGACATTTGACAATACGCCACAGATTTACTTAATTTCTGTTTAATAATATTGAAATCTGACTTGTTTTGCTAAAACCATTGTCCAAAAATTAAAAAGAAAAAGAAAATTCTGATTTTGTAGTGATGATTCATCACAGACGGAGTGAATTATATTTTATGCATATAAGAAACAAAAAAAAAAAATTGATCTCCAAATAAAACTGAGCTAGTGGAATGAGAATGTATAAAAAATTTTGACAATATATTTTTGTGCATGAATATAAATGTATAAGTAATGTGTGTGCATGTGTACACATGCAATATATATATGTATGTATGTGAGTGTGTGTCTGTTATATATGCCAGTAAAATATAGATGTGTATGTGTGGAAATGTCTGTATTTACTTATAAATGTATGTATATGTTTGTGTGAAATACTCTATGTATTTGTGTGTATATATATATATATGAGATCAAAAAAAGAAAATTAACTTGCATTAATTTTGGAAACAACAGAAGAAAAATATCTAATATTAATGAATAACAAGATTTTTCTATTTTTTTTTCTTTTTTGTGTCTGTCAAATTCAGCTTTAGATTACAGCTTTGTACCATGGAGATAAAAGTTGCAACAATGCTTTTGTGCTTTTTTTATTTTATCTCTCTCCATATCTTGTGCAGAGTCATTGTAGTTTGACGGGTAATTTTTGCTATTTTAGGAGACAGAGAGAGGAGAAGGTTTATCATGGGTTCTTTTCTTATGATATTTCATTCCTGAGACTTAATTTTGATATTAATTCATATTTTTATGTCTGAAAAGCCTATTCTTGGCTCTTTAGAAAGCAGTTTGTTCAAGACAAAATCTAAACATCAGTAGGAAAAGGAGAAACAAATACTTAGCAAATATCTATTTTAAAAGTGGATGTATACTTTAACTCTTTTATTATCATGAATTGAAAAGTCTTTTTTCTTTTAATTCATGGATTTCTTCCTGTTTTGAGGTATTAGAATTCCAGTGGAGTGAGATTTCTCATAACCTGTTGGGTCATCAGAATGTCTTACCAAGAAATACTCTTTAATGTCATCTTTCAAGTACCTCTCTCTCTAACATAGGACAGACTTACATAGGTTGCATGGTACCTGCAGTAAAGAAGAATCCAATGGTTCTATAGGTTTAGAATGTATGTGTTAGATGTGCGAGTTGAATGTATTGGACAAAATAAAGAAGTAAAAATACCAGTACCTTTCACATCCGAGTTTTATTCTATATTCCTTAGAAGAAAATCTTAGTGGTATTTACTGTTCAGTTCTTTTCTGTGAAGGATCAGGCTAATTAAGTCAAGTTGGGGTGCTTGTGTGCAATTTCAATATTTCCAGGTTCAAGGAGCTGCTGAGAAAAGTATCCTTTTTTGAGTATGGCTGGTTGTTAAAAAAAAAAAGAAAAAGGGCAGAAAACAAAAAAGGGAAAGCATGGCTCTTGATTAAGAATTTGGAACCCAGGGTCAGGTAACAAAAACCCCTTGCATGATGGGAAAATGTAAACTTATGTATTTTTTCATTTTATGATTTTATTTATTAAAAAAAAAATGTGTTATCATTTTATTAATGTTATTTTAACATTTTTTAAAAATTCCACCACAGTTCTGATTCTCACGTCTAATATATTGAAATTTTTTATAAGATTTATTGCTCTTCTTTATTAATGAATTATTATTGTATGAATCTTATTATAATTCACCAAACCTTGGATTGTAAATTTTTTTTTCATAGTATCACGAAAGCTCAGTTGGTGATATGGTCATCAAATTTTTTGTGATTACTAATAGAATTTCAGAGGATGGTTTCATCATATTATTTGGAGGAAATTTCACTTTTTTAAGTTTTTAATAAGCAAAAACCAACTTAAAATCCCACCTCTAGGATGGGTTTACAGCTAGTATAATCAAATCTGTCATTTCTCAAGAATGCTATGATTAGGAATATTTTAGATAATTTTCATAAAATCAACATTTTTAAAAACATAAAAAAAACCAAAGATACCAGGGTTCTTTTTATTTTTTAGTAGAACATTACTCAATGAAAATGGATATCATTAGGCATTGTTTATAGCCAAACTTTACAACACTTAAATTCACAAGCCAAAAAAATATATAGCAGTCAAACAATAAGTGCACCTCTTTATTCTTGTTTTTGTTTACAGAGATGTAAGTTCTATTTTTGGTTGCAAAATTTCAGTTCTGTAGAATTTTCTAATAAATAATGCCTAATTCTATTTGTTTTTATTGGTTGGTTAGGTTTTATGGCATATCAATCTTTGTAGGTTATTTAACGCCGAATCCATTTTTAAGTAAATACTAAGTTCTATAACAAACAATTCAGTTTAACATAAGCACACAGTTTAAATGTAAGTACAGTTTAATTGTGAAAAACATTTATATTTCAAGCTATTCAGTTTAGTCAAGCAGTTCTAATTCAGCTTATTCAGTTTAGTATAAGTACTGATTTTGTTTACACACAGTTAAATGTCAAAACAGTTCTATATTAAACAATTCAATTTAGTGTAAATACAGTTTCATTGTTAAAAAACAGTTCCATTTCAAATAATTCAGTTTAGCATAAGCATGCAGTTTAAATGTAAGAACAGTTTAATTGTCAATAGCATTTCTATTTCAAGCTATTCAGTTTAGTCAAACAGTTCAGTTTAGCATAAGTATGCCGTTAATTCTATTTAACCCATAGTTGGGACCCTTATCAGGTGCTACCACTCCTGGCCAGAGTGGACTTGGGAGCGATGACAATAAAAGGGGTACTCCACATTCCCTAAAGCTCCAGCATTACTGGAACCTCACAATCAGATTGTTTAGTGTATCCAGGACACTTGTTAGGGGTGGGGATCTAAACCCTCTGCAGAGGTGCAATTGATGTATTTTACAGCCCCAGTCGACTGGGCAATACACAGAGTTAATGTCAAAACAGTTTTATTTCAGATAATTCAGTTTAGTATAAGAACACAGTTTAGATGTCAAAACAGTTCTATTTCGAGCAATTCAGTTTAGCATAAGTACTTAGTTTTAATGTCAAATCAGTTCTATTTTAAACAATTCAGTTCAGCATAAATACGCAGTTTAAATGGAAAAAGCAGTAAACTCCAACTGCTGTTTAGTTCTATTTAACCCATAGATAGGACCTTTATCAGGTGCTACCACTCCAGGCCAGTGGACCTGGGAGCGATGGCAATGAAGGGGTACTCTGCATTCCCCAAAGCTCCAGCATTACTGGAACCTCACCATTAGATTGTTTAGTGTCATATCCGGGACACTCGTGGGGTGGGGGTCTCTGTAGAGAAGCCGTCGGTGTATTCTATGGCTCCAGCCAACTGGGCAATTGTTTTTATTGTTTAATATTCCAGTAACAATAGTAAAATCCTGGTATCTTGAGTTTAGAGAAAAATGATTGTTAAGATGTACTTAGTAATGGGCAATACTGAATCAAATATTTGAATTTTTTTTTGCTAATTAATATTTTGATCAAGTGAAAATCAAATCTAAATTTTTAATTTTGTTTACTAATCACCAACTATATTTCATAATTTAGCTAAAATTCATATTTCAGAGTAGGAAATGAAAGAAAATATACTTAATCATTAATGATACTCTAAATTGAAATTGCAGGTTAGAAAAAAAAATAGAATAATTTATGTTAATTTTTCTTAAAAATTGGTGACCAAGAGATGATCTTTGTCATACTTTTTGTAATTTCTTTGAGTAAAAAAGAAATGATAAAAGTTCTAAGATGTTATTATGGCTTATTAAAAGGTATCTCACTCAGGTTTAATAAGACATCCAATTTTGTAACAATTATAAAATTAGTGATTATTTTATCAGCTGTCAAAAACTGCCAATGTAAGGGAAATTTATTCACTGAAATTTTTTCATTTTCTTGTCAAATTAAGGTGTGGTTTTGCCCCATTTGCCCTATATATGGGTGTGTGTGTGAGTGATAGACATATGTATGGAGATAAGTGTATGAGTGATATGTGTGTGTGTGTGTGTTTGAGTGAAATATATGTCTATAAGTATATGGTGGGTTGGTGATGTGTGTGTATGAGTGTATGAGTGGGGCACCTCTGGTGGTGTAACGGTTAGCAAGCTAGACTAGCAGACCTACACGAGTGAGTTCAATTCTCATTGGGCGCCCCATTCATTCGGCCTTGTGCCACATCAAAGCAAAGCGCTTTGTAAATTACATGTGTGTGTATGAGTATATATGTGTACGTAAGTGGTATATAGATGTGTAGACATGTATGTGTGAGTGAAATATACTTCTGTAACTGAGTGGGGGTGAGTAATATATATATATATATATATATATATATATATATATATATATATATTTGAGAGGGAGTGGATGATATGTGTGTGGGGGTGGTGAGTGATATGTATATGAATATGCGCAAACATGTGTGTATCTATGAGTGATATATAAATGTGTATGTTTGATATATACATATATATATATATATATATATACACACACACACACACACACACACACACACACACACACACACACACATGTGTGGGTGTGTGTGAGTGATATACATATATACATGGTGCATTCAATAAGTTTCCAGACTTTTTTGTACAGGCATTTAAAATTGTCGTAGACTCTTGAAAATTCAGTATGTTATTGCTATACATCTTAGGAGATGACTGATCAATTTTTATGATTTCAGCTTCAAATGAACAGCTACAGAAGGAATTGGAATACACTCTACTAAAGCCTGATTGTCACAGCTGGTGAATTTCAAAAATTCAATCTGACACTTTAGAAGAACGACATGCAATTAAATTCTGTTTTAAACTTGGAAAAAATGCCACAGAAACGTATAGAATGCTTCAGACTGCTTTTAGAGCATCATGTATGAATCGAGCATCAGTTTTTGAGTGGCATAAGAGATTCAAGGAAGGCTCGGAGTCTGTGAGGGATGATGAGAGGTGTGGTAGGAGTAAGGAAGTCAATACACTAGAGTTGACTGGCCAAAGGGTTAGGGTTACTATGTTGAGGTTTTAAGGGAGTTCAGGAAGAGATTCCGTCAGAAGAGGCCAACACTCTTCAAATTGGGTCAGTGGCATTTCCACCAAGACAATACACCAGTCCACAACTCCATCCTTGTCACAGACTACTTGACGTAGATGGGCATCAAGTCAGTTCCTCACCCTCACTGTAGTCTGGACCTTGTTCCTTGTGACTTTTGGTTAGCTCAGAGGCTGTCGTTATAAGACAACTGAGGAGATGAAAGAGGCTGTGATGAAGGTCATTGACACGCTCACAAGAGGACTTCCATGGGTCCTTCAAGAAGTTGTTGGAATGGTACAAGAAGTGCATTGCAGCTGGAGGAGATTACTTCAACGGGGACTATAGTTTCATGTGTGTACTATCAATAAAAGTGCCCATACGAAAAAAGTCTGGAAACTTATACATGTATGTAATTATATATGTTATATATAACATTTACACATGCATATATATATGTATGTATACATGTGTTATGTATGTCTATGTATGCATATGCTTTTTCATTTAAATATATATATATATATATATATGAATGTATATGTGTATTATATATACATATGTATATTTATCATATTGAAATATATATAAACATATATATGCATATTTGTTTTATATAATATTATTACATATATATATGTGATACATATATATATATATATATATATATATATATATACATATGTCATATAA
>OY757913.1:59062933-59145433 GCA_963585895.1 Sepioteuthis lessoniana | reverse complement strand
TCCTCTCTGTCTCTCTCTCTCTCCTTTACATTCATTTTTCACTTCCTCAAGAAGTGGTTAGGAATTAATGATAACATTACTGATAGAATAGGGTTGCTATATGTATAATATAAATGCACCACTACTGATCTTACTTGAGAAATGTAATGAAAATTCAAAAGGGATTATCAGTGATCAAGGATTAAAACAAGCATTAATGCTAGAATAAAACTATAATAAGTATTAAGATAACAATTGTGATAATGATGATTATAATATATTTTTTAAATACTTGTATATCTTTGTAAATACTTGAGTTTATCATATCTATTCTTTCTTCTTTCTCATCTTCTTTTTTTTATGTTATCTCATTTCTCTTCTACTTCCACAATTTAGTTTTACTTATCTTTTCTCTATTTAAACCTTTATCTCACATGTATAGCCTTGTCAGCAGGGCTCAGAATACACTGACTGTATCTCCTACTGATGTGTAAGATCCCTCCAGAAAGAGGTGTCCTGGTTATGATACTAAACTACTTCTGTTGGTCAGACTCCAGATCTAGAGCGTGTGGAGTACCCTAATATTGCTATTACTCCTAGATTCACGCTGACTGAGAGTAATAGTGAGCCCAGTCAGCTGGGGCTTTAGAACACACCAACTACATCTCAGGAGTGGGGTAAACTCCCCCATCGAGTGTTTTGGATGAGATGCCAAACAATCTGATGCTGAGGCTCCAGTAAGGCAGGAGCTTTGAGGAATATGGAGTACCCCTTCATTACTACCGCTCCCAGGTACAGTCTGGCCTGAAGTGGTAGCAACTGACAGGGTCCTCTGTATAGGTCAAATAAATGACTGATGTTTAATTGTTTGTGATATATAGCAATACTTAGAATCCTTTAACTTTGTTATCTAAGCTGAATAGTTTGAAATAGAATGATTTTTGACCTTTAAACTGTGTACTTAGGCTAAACTGAATTGTTTGAAATAGAAATGTTAATTTGAATAAAAATGGATTTTGGTATTAAATAACCCTCTATGGTTGATACATCATAAAACAAACACAAACAAACAGAGTAATAGTATCTGTAAGGGTTCCATCTATGGGTTATATTGATCTGTTTAAAAATGATTTGTATTTGATAGGAATACTTGATACTATATAACTGAATTATTTGTATTAGGAATAGTTTCTTGAAGTTAAAATTGTTTACTAAGGATCAGTATTAGTTACTTAAAACCGTATATCTCTTTGCAAACAAATGACTATCATTAGATAGAAATGATTATTGATATTAGATAGGAATACTTGAAACCATACAACTGAGTGGAAATTATTTGTATCATATATATGCAAAAAAAACCCAAAAAACTCTTAGAAACAACTACCCAAAAATGAAAATATGAATGTACAATGACCACAATTCCCTAACCTCTAGACATAAAATAACTGTAGATGGGTTGAATACTGTTAAAATCAATTAACTTATATTTTCTTTTTTTCTCTCTTCATACTCTTTCTCATAGATTTCTGTACTTATTCTGTTTCGTTTGTTTATTTGGGTTTTATGGCATATCAACCTTTGTAGGTTATTTAATGCCAAATCTATTTTATACAAATAAACTGTTCTATGTCAAAAAATTCAGTTAGCATAAGTATAACACTGTTTAATTGTCAAAAACAGTTCTATTTTAAGCTATTCAGTTTAGTCAAACAGTTCTAATTCAAAGAATTCAGTTTAGTATAAGAATAGTTTTTGTCCACACACAGTTAAATGTCAAAAGAGTTCTATTTCAAACAATTCAGTTTAGCGTATGTTCAGTTTCAATGTCAAACACAGTTCTATTGCAAGCATTTGAGTTTAACATAAGTATGCTGTTTAAATATCAAAGCAGTTCTATTTCAAGTAAATCTGTTAAGCATAAGTATACAGTTTAGTTCTATTTGACACATAGAAAGGACCCTATCAGGTGCTACCACTCAGGGCCAGAGTGAACCTGGGAGTGATGACAATGATCCACATTCCCCAAAGCTCCAGCTTTACTGGAACCTTACCATCAGATTGTTTAGTGTCATATTCAGGACACTCGTTGGTGGGGTCTTAACCCTCTGCAGAGATGCAATCAGTTTATTCTTTATCCTTTCTCTAAAATTTCTTCCTATCTTCCATTCCTTGATTCAAACCATTTTCATATTAACTGCTCCTTTTTTTTTTCCTCCTTTGTCTTCTTCCACTCCCTCTTCCTACTACCTTTCCTCTATATCTTGATTTGTCCCTTTATATTTTCTTTTTAGATTCTTTCTACTTCCTCCTCTACTGTAAACTCTCTCTCTCTCGCTTCCCCTAATAGAGTTTTCTTTCTGCTTTTCTCTTTCCTCACTTACCAACTGGCCAGATCAGAATGGCCCATTGTCAAACAAGGACTATCATTTTAACAGACCAAGATGTAAACTGGGCACTGGTGAGGGTGGTGAAAAGCAGGTGATGGTGAATTTTTGAAGTTTCTGTCTGCCAAAACTGATACTGGAGCTGCCATGTCATGTTCACATGGGTTTGTTCCTTTTCATTGGGAATCTAATTGATTTTACGTGAAACAAATGGGACAAAATTGATTAACATCGTCTACACCTCATTTGCAAAATTTGGAACTATACCCTACCATTCCCCCTCCTCCCTGCTTTTACGCATATGTTATTCACAACCTTTCATTTCTTTCTGTATTTTACTCCTTTTTATGCAAGTTTTTATTTTATTTTCTCTCCCTTTCTATCACACAACTATTTTTTCTCTTTTCTATCAATTTTCTCTTTCTTTTCTCATCTGTTTTTTTTTCTTCCTTCTTTTCCCCCTTCTTTCTTGACAAAATATTTGAGTTGTGATTTCAAATAAATTTGTCTATATGTCTTGAAGGAGATGAAAATCATTGAGTCTGCATTCCACAAACATCAGATTCAAACTGTGAATACATTTATAAAATAATAGCACACTGTGGCTATTTTGATAAAACTAGCTGTATTTAGCCACTTTTACAAAAGTACATATAAAACCATTTATTGAATTTAAGCATTGATTTTGTTTTTAGGTTTAACAGCAGGGATAGTTAAAACAGTTCTTGTCTCTGTTTTGTATGTATATATGTTTCAGTATCCATATATGGGGTTGTATCAATAAATCTGTAGCCTGACATTTTTATTAATTTAACTTTGATCGGAAGCTTTTAATTTTTACTGTAGTAATTTATTATGCTCTACCCTTAGATGTGGCACAAGGCTGTATTTTATTGTACATAGTATGTTTGATCTCTGTGACTAATATTTATCAGTGGTTTGATTTGGTTTATTTGTTTAATGGCATATCAACTCTTCCAGGGTGGTTTAATGTCAAAACTTGATTTATTTGTAAATATTGGATTGTAATTAAAATTATATTTTCAATGATCCATTAGATTTTTTTTCAAATTGCATTTTTTTTAATTTATCTCAAATAATTTGTTTTCACACATAAGATATTCCAATGTAATAATAATAATTTGCATACAATTGTGCAGGTTCAAGTATTCCTGTTTAATACTAATAATTCAAGTATTTATATGGTTCCAAGTAACTATTCCTTTTTATCAATGATATTCTTTTACTTGCTCAGATGAATGGTTTTACAAAAGTGCACATCAAATCATTTGAGCATTGATTTTGTTTTCATGTTTAACAGCAAAAGTAGGTAAAACAGTTTTTGTTTCGTGATAATTTTTATCATTAAGGGTGTTCAGACTATTGGCTTCATCTTTATTGTTATTTCCACAATGTTTCGGCCAATATGTCCTCCAACTCCCATGGATTCAATAAAGTTCCATGTAGGTTGCCAAGTTTGATAAACACCTGAAGAAGGCTGGAGGACATATTGGCTGAAACGTTGTGAAAATAACAATAGATACGAAGACAATAGTCCAAAAACACTTAATGATGAAAATATGGGTAAATAGGCAAACTGGACTCTTTAACCTTGATATGGCAACCAGTCTAGAACAAAGGAAAACTCTACATTCAAACCTCTTGAATTCATCTTAGAAATTGACCTTGTGTCATGTCTTGCATGTATGATGGAGTTTAGGCAGATGTATATAATTGATCTGATTATGACCAAATATCTTAGATGTCAAACAATGATAAATATGTTTGATTTAACTAGATGACCCATAAATCTGTTGGGTTACCATTTAATATCAGTCCATAATGACTTGACGCTTCTAATTAGGAAAGAGTGAAGGATTCTAATCAGTATTTCATAATAATTTCTGTTATATTGAGAATTTGGATGAGTACAAACTTAGACAATACAAAACTATCATTCATTTGCAGATCTGACTGGAAATTACTTTATTCTCTAAGAACATTTTATGTGTATTGCCCCAATAAAAATCTCACTATGATATGCCATTTTTGCTGGATTACAGTGATATATGCATAATACATCATGAGAATTTTAGTAATATGTAGATATCACTAACTCTGTATCAGATGATTATATTGACATATGTTATTTCATAGCCAGTATAATGGAGATAATTATGAAAAGCTATTTAGAATCCTTCACTCCTTCCTAAATAGAAGTTTATTTGATTGAGAATTTAGATAATAAAATATGAAGTCCACAAAGTTATTGTGCAGTTGTAAATGGAACTGTAAATTGGTTTATTCTCTAAGAGCATTGAAAATATCATTACACTAATAAAAATCCAATTTTGACATGACATTTTTTTCTGGGTTACAGTTACATAGTTATATAGAATGTTTTGATTTTAATAATAATAATATATATATATATATATATATATATATATATATATATATATATGTATATAAGTTTGGTATTTTGACTTGATGGCGCATTTACAAAATATCTATATAAGATATAAAAATTGTATGTGTGTTTTAAACCTTGAAATTAAGTTGTTTATATAAAAGAAATTATTGATTGATTTTAATGGTATGCTAATCTGTTTGGGGTTATTTTATGCTTAGAGGTTAGGAAATTGAGATTGTACTTATTATACCAATTTGCATTTTTTTGTAGTTGTTTGTTTAGAGTAGTTTTTTAGCATAAGGTTCTATGAAATATAGTTTTTACATAGGTCTGTTTGGTCCATAGATAAGACCCTAGCTGGTACTACTACTCCAGGTCAGAATGCACCTGGGAGCAATGGCAATGAAAGGGTACTCCACACTCACTGACCTCCAGAACTGGAACCTCACCATCATATGCAGTTTAATTTCATACTCAGGACACTCCTTTTTGGCGGAGTCTTGCTCCTCTTCAGGGGATACAGTCAGCATATTCTAAGCCCTGCCTACCAACAGGTTTAAAGAAATTACAGAAATGAACTTCCTTTTACTCAAGTAGTTATTTTAATACATGAGGTTATATCAATAAATCTATTGATGACATGTTGTAATTAGCTGAATCTGAAATTTTTTATGCATAATATTCTTTGTGATTAACATTCACCACTGAATTAAGTACATTAATAAAGAAGGAACTTCTGTTGAAAAGTGAACATTTGTTATGTAAAATCAACGCTTTTCTCATCTTAAGGCTATGAACATATTGATATACCAGTCTATATAGATACATCAATATGTCCATAGCCCAATGATAGATCAATAAGTTTGCAGACTAATGATCAAAATGCAGCTAATAACTACATGTCAGGTTTATTGATTCACTCTTGTATTTTTGTATAATGTGTGTGATTTTAACCCTTGAAGTTAAATTGGCTATCTTCATGAAATCATGGAAATTAAGAAATTTTTACTTGATGAATGACCTTGATAAATTCATTTTATCAAGTGTGTGTATTTGTGTGCATGCATGTATCTGTGTATGTGTTTCCTTGGTTTAAATTTGATTTTTTTGAATCCTTGAAATTAAATTCTCTATCAGCCGGCCTTAGATACTGACTGTATCCCCTGGGTATTGGCCCAGTTTGCTGAGGCTGGAGAATACACCGTCTTCTTCTCTGCAGAGGGGTAAGACTCCCCTAACGAGTGTACTGATATATGACACTAAACAATCTGGTGCTGAGGCTTCGGTAATACTTTGGGGAATACGGAGTACCCTTTCATTGCCATCGCTCTCAGGTCCAATCCGGCTTGCAGTGGTAGTGCTTGATAGGTTCCTGTCTATAGGTTAAATAGAACTGTTTGATCATTTAACTGTATAAACAGATGATTTATATTTAATTGAATTGTTAGTGATACATAGCAATATTTGGAACCATTTTACTTTATTGACATGCAAAACTAAATTGTTTGAAATGGAACTTTTTGATCATTCAGCTGTATGTAAACAAACGATTGATCGTTAATTGAATTGTTAGTGATAAATAGCAATACTTGAAAAGATTAAACACTGTGCAAACAAACAATTAATTGTAAATAAAATTATTTCTATTTGATAGAAATAATTGAAACCATTTAACTGTATGGTTGATATAAAATCAAACCAAACCCTAATTATGATAATAAATTGCATCTAATGGTGGGATGGAAAGTAGTACCTGTTAGGGTCTCATCTATGGTTCAAATAGATTTGTTTGAAAATTATATTTGATAAAAAATACCTCTTAAGAAACGACACAAAAAATGTAAATATGAATGCAATTCTCTGAGTTATTGGAGTAAAATAACTCAAGATGGGTTGACATGCCATTAAAATCAATCATTGAAATCAAATTGGCTATGTTAATACCAAATTAACTAGTTTTTTACTAGTGAGTGACCTTAACAGATAATATTGCCTATAAGCACACCCTAAACAATTCTTCTTATGAAAAGTTTGTCTTCTAAACCAAATATAGCTGGATTTTGTTACTCCTGGTGGAATATTATACAGTCAAATCAGATGTTAGGTATAATTCATTTTCAAACTCTAAAGCACTGAAACTATGCAATCCAAGATGAAACTGCATATATATATATATATATATATACGAGAGAGTAGGGGGATGTTTGGTGGAAAGGAAAGTTTTTAGTCAAGCACCTATTGACTGTGGACCAACATTAGCATTAGTATATCCATGATATAGTAACACTGAACAAAATGAAAGGAAAGTCAAAATAAACTCAACTAACCATACAAGAACATTTATTATATACAAAATATATGCCAGTCGTATAAAAAGAAACATGCACTAATGTGTCTCAGTTGCTAGAATTAAACAAGCAGAATATAGAAGAGGTATGTAATTGAACAAGCAGTATATAGAAGAGGTATGTAAATAGAAAAAGGCTTACTTCATGTTACTTAAATTATTATATAGCTTTACCATTCCCTGGCAGAGTCAGAGGCAATGTCTACTGTTTAAAGAACAGAGGCAAAAAGAGGTCTCAAGGACTGTCATGTGACACTGTACAGGTCTACTGATCATTTAAACTACCTAAGGGAGATAATTATTCATTGTATCATAGTATAAGTATTTGTTTTTGACATGCTAAATATTCATATTTTTAGTTAGTTACAATACAGTTGTGATTCACAATGAATGATTCTAAATAATCTTTATTTTGAGTGTATAATGTTTTATTAGAAATAGCAAAATCCTGTTATCTTCTTTTCAGAATGAAAACTTATGAAAACTTGTTGGAAATGTACTTATTTTTGCATATTACTGTATGTATTATGTGTGTATTTTTTAATTTATGAAGTTAGATTTGCCCAGTAAATAAAATTGCAGAAATTAACTAATTTTTATTTGATAAGTTACTTTATTATATCTGTTTTAATAAGTGTATGTGTTTTTACCCTTGAAATTCACTTGGTTGTGTTAGTGAAAGAACAGTTTTTATTTGATGCTTTGCTATCTGCTCATTTGGAGCAAGTCCAGAAATTGTTATTATGCTGATTATGGGGAGCGAAGAAGTGGCCTAGTCTTTTCATAAATTCAGTAATCAAAAATGTATCTGTTTTTGCCAGATCTGATCAGTTTACCATCTATCCTATGATGAACTTTTTTTATTCTGCCTTAAACAAAAAAAAAAAGTGTGCCACAAAAATCTTTAAAAAAAATCAAACAAATTTCTGAATATTTATATTATTACAATCACTCAAAAAATATAGTCATGTGATTATATATCAATGAAAGTAAGTTAGAAAATACAAATTTTTAAAAAAGCCAAAAGAATTTTATTATAAAATTTGATGCCAACTGACCAGCTCAGGTAGTCTCTTTCAGGAAGCTTGGCCAGTATAGAAAGATAACTCTTTTCTTAAGGCAAGAATTTGAAAATTGAGGAAGAAATAGTTCCATATGGGAATTACTCTAATTGAAGACAGCCCTGTTGGCAGGTCTTAGAAAATGCCGTCTGTATTCCTACAGTGGGGTAAGACCCTTCTAAATAGGAGTGTCTTGGGTATGAAACTAAATTGCATCTGATAAAATTCCATTTCTGATGATTTGGGGCCTGTGGAGTACCCATTTATTGCTATTACTCTCATATTCACTCTGACCTGGAGTGGCAGTACCTGTTAGGGTCCCATCTATGGGTTAAATAGATCTTTTTAAAAACTATTTGTAATCAATTGGACCCAATGCAATCCCCTTGCAAAAATAGACAAAGAAAAAACTGCACAAAAAAAGTAAATTTGAACGTACAATGAATGTAATTCTCTAACCCCTAGGTATAAAATAACCCTTGATTGATGTTAATAGCATATCATTCCATCAATCAAATAGAAGAGAAATGTTAGTAATTATTTTTATTGCATCTAGGAAGAAATTTTTGAAATCCGTGTTCAGTGTACAGATAGGAGTTATTAGATAGAGCAAAGAAATTAAGAAAGGGATAATGATACAATTCACCATCTTAAAAACAAAATGAAATCACAAAAAATGTCTTTCTTCAAGAAATTGTTGCTCGAGATTCCTGAAATATGAGTGACTTTACATCTCTGGTATCTAGCAAGGAAAATATCCATTAACTTATTCAATTTTATCTACTGTATTTAATGGCATATAACATGCTGCTTTTTTTCCTGAAAAAAACATTTCAAATAATATCTACCAGGTCTTAAATACAAAGCAGAGGTATCTGATAGGCTGTTTTTACCCAGACATCTGAGACTATTAGTTTTTGTATATAATCTAACTCCATGATATTGTTTTTTTTCTTTGGTGGAGGGAGTGGTGGGGCAAGGAATTTACTGATATAATTTAGAAAGTTTTTTTTCTAGCACCATTTCATCACATTTTATGTTGATTTACCAAGTCATTGGTCAAGTGGGTAGAGTGTTCGCCAATGGTCCGGGAGACCCAGGTTCAATCCCAGGTTGAGTCATACCAAAGACTTAAAAAATGGTACTTGATACCTCCTTGCTTAACACTTAGCAATATAAGGTACGTATCAAGGGTAAAGTGGAGCAATCCAGGGAAAGGAGTAGCGCCCTCCCCTACACCTCGATGTAGTAGCTATTGAAAAGGGAGCCTTCTGGTTGCTCTTGACTACAGTTGCCAACATTACATTACATTAATTTTTTTTTTAAATATTCAATAGATTTAAATTAATATAAAGTAAATACTGGGATCTTATATTCCATCTAATACAGTTTATTCTGTAGATGATGTGGATTCAAAGTTTCAATGCTTGGTAGTCTATCTGACATTGGCACAGCACCTTACTAATTTGGTAACCGAGACAAACCATCTGGTGAAGTTCAAATCTAGTTATCTAGCAACATTCTTTCTTATCTCATAAAATGAAACAGTAATAAGGTTAAAAGATCAACTAGCCAAAACCAATAATGAAAACAAAATTTGTATTAATTAATTTTATTATATCTACTTTTATTCGGGTAAATAAAATGATGTAGCATTGAAAAACAGAGGAGGAAGAATGTATGTATTTCCCCAACCCCTCCACCATGAGCTGGATGTGACACAAGGTCAATATGTTAGAGAGTAAAGCTGGTTTTAGATTAGTTTTCCCTCTCGCTGGATGCTTGCCTAACTAAGATAAAG
Source organism: Sepioteuthis lessoniana (assembly GCA_963585895.1). NCBI lineage: Eukaryota > Metazoa > Mollusca > Cephalopoda > Myopsida > Loliginidae > Sepioteuthis > Sepioteuthis lessoniana. The sequence goes on along the minus strand of OY757913.1, from coordinate 59,135,445 downwards.
AACCAAGTCTACCCTACTATTTACCCTTGGGGGAGTTCCTGTGGTATCATGGCTAATGTTCTGGACTGTGATCTCAGTAAGTTTTAACACCAGTCTCACTATAATGTTCACCTTTAGACTAGTACCTTTGGAAAAGATACAAGTTATTTGCATAAGTGGAATTTCAACACTGCTTAGACACCACTACGATCAGATTTTTGTTAATGGATTTCCTTTTGTTTTGTTAATGGATTCTCTTCTGCATATCATTGCCATTGCTCCCAGGTCCACTCTGGCCCAGAGTGGTAGCACCTGATAGGGCCCTATCTATGGGTTAAATAGAACTAACAGCATACTTATGCTAAACTGAATTGTTTGAGTAAACTGAATAGCTTGAAATAGAAATGTTTTTGACAATTAAACCATACTTACATTTAAACTGCATGCTGATGCTTAACTGAATGATTTAAAATAGAACTGTTTTTCGATATTAAAACTGTATTTACACTTAACTGAATTGTTACATATAACTGATTGAATAGTTTGAAATAGAAATGTTTTTGACAATTAAACTGTGTACTTATGCTAAACTGAACTGTTTTAAATAGAACAGATTATTTACATAAAAAATGGATTTGGCATTAAATAACCGATAAAGGTTGCTATGCCATAAAACCCACCAAACCAAACCAAACCAAACCATCTTCTGTATAGACAACACACCAAATATAGTCTCTTTGAGTGACGAGGACAGCCATTCTAATGGCAGCTAGTGGTCCACTCTGTCTTTTGCTCCTGCTACAATATATCATTAAACAAAGAAACCAAACCAAACCTATTTACCAATGGTTGAGAGGAGAACAGATTAATTGATGCCTTTCCCAAGGTCATTAGTGTGAAATAAAATGCAAACAACTTTATTTCAGATTTGAACTTGGGTCTCTGATTCCATTTTCTATGATGATGACCATTACGCTAAACACATATCCAAGAATGTAGCTGTATAAACACGATTACATTCTCTCTCATCCATTGTTATTGTTTTGCCAAAAGGGCTGTTACATCACAATGACCTCTTGTTGTCACTTGGTCCTGTTGATACATCATTTCTGTCCATGTGATGTTATATTTTTGCATTGCTCAGTCAGCTGGGGCTGTAGAATACATCGACTACAACTCTGATAAAAGGTAATACCCCTGGCAAATGAGTGTCCTAGATATGACACTAAACAATCTGATGGTGAGGTTCCAGTGATGCTGGAGCTTTGAGGAATGTAGAGCATCCCTTATTTGCCATTGCTCCTTGGTCCACTCCGGGCCAGAGTGATAGCACTTGATAGGGCCCTATCTGTGAATTAAATAGAACTAATCTACGTACTTATGCTAAATTGAATTGTTTGAAATAGAACTGTTTTTGACATTGAAACTGTACAATGCTAAACTGAATTGTTCGAAATAGAACTGTTTAGACATTTAACTGAGTGTAAACTAAAGCTATACTTATACTAAATTGTTTGAATTGGAACTGTTTGATTAAACCGAATAGCTTGAAATAGAAATGTTTTTGACAATCAAACTGTGTGCCCATGCTAAACTGAATTGTTTGAAATAGAACTGTTTATTTGTAAAAAGATAGATTTGGCATTAAATAACTTACAAGGGTTGATATGCCATAAAATCCAAACAAACATATCTTTGCAGTTTTATTCACATGCTCTGATAATGAGTTAATGAAATTCAACCATCATTAAAAAAGGGAAGAGAATTTCCTTTATCATTTAATCGCTGCCCAAAAGTACTCCTATCGCCAATCCTATCAAATTCCTTCTCTTAGTATTCTTTTTTTCTTATTTAGCTTACATATTCATATTAACCAATCAAAATTTGATTTGAGTGGTGTAATGGTTAGCAAGCTAGACTAGCAAACCTTCATGAGTGAGTTCGAGTCTCCTTGGGTGCCACATTCATGTGGCCTTATGCCACATCTAATCAAAAAGCTTAGTAAATTACAACCAATCAAAATATTTATTTTCATTCAAACTTTGTTTCATATTTTGGTTCTCTCTTATTATCATTATCAGAATGTTTATCCATTAAGTCAGTTTCAAAATGGGTCAGTGAGTGTTTGTCACTGTGTTTCACCATTTTACTTATTAAATAGATTTAAACTTCATTTGATGCTTGGTTTTCATGGTCTAATTAGTTGAGTTGGTTGATTCTCAACGATAAGGGATTCAAGTTCAAATCTCGTCAAAGGCTAATATAAATATTCAATCCATGTTTCTTATGTAAGTCATAAAATATAAAGTAACATAAGAGTTGATTTAGAAAGCCATAAAAATTTGCTGAAAGGTACATCAATTTGCTGAAAGGTAAATTAAGCTAATGAAAAGGCTTCATTTTAGAAATTTAAAGAACTTGAAAAAGATTTGTTGTTTATATTTCATTCTACAAAAATAGCCTTTTTATTGTAAGTTATAATAAGTAAAGGAAATTTAATAATCACCGGCAAAACTAGTGATTCCCATATCATACATCTTGAATAAAGAAATAATAGAAATTAGGGTTGAATTTGAGGCATGTTGACCTGGAAATAGATATGTTAGTCCTAAATCATTATCATTTCCCTGACTCTCTCTAGCCATTCATCTCTATCTTCCAACATTTCCTGCAGATCTTCAAGACTACACCCAGTGTTCATACAGAGCTGTTGTAGATAAGTTCTTGTTGGTCAGCCAACATTTGCATGTTAGTGTGAAGGGGTCCATAAGAGAATGTTGTTTATGAGTTTATCCTTATTTCTCGAACAGTGTTCTGTATGTTCTGTTTGTCTTATTTGGATGGTTTTACAGATGTCCGTACAGCTGCTGTTTTGTAGGATGTTGATTCCAGGATTTGTTCAATATAGCTCACAGCATTTTTAGGCAGTTCCCATCTAGCTTTTTCTTTATACACTTAATTAGTGTCCATGTGGTACATCCATATAGTAGAATGCACACAACCACTGAAATTCCATTTTATTTTATAGGATAGGTCTGACTTCCATGTGATTGATAACTTATCAAAAAGCAAATCCATGTCTTCGCTTTGGTAATTTTCAAAACTTGAATAAGTTTTCTTTTAAATGAAATCTTTTCTCATACTTAAAATTTATGTGTTATTTAGTATCTTAGAAAAAAAAAGTTGCATGGGTGTATGGAGGACTCTTAAGTTAATGGAAGAAGAGAAGGATTAATCTGCTGATAAAGACACAAGAATTTCTTCTAAGAATTTTTACCACAGTTTTTCTCAAATCTAGGAAGACATTTCTCCCCACCCAACTCCCATCCACCAGTTTTATTTGAGATAATTCATTCGGTTTTTATCCTTATTACTAAGGATAAATTTTGGGGAATGCTATTTACATGAACCAGAAATAATAAGAGTAGGCACACTGTTATTCCTAATAATTGTGGTGACTATTATCTTTCGTGTTCTTAATTTTAGTTGCTTTTTATTGCAACTCACTTGGTTGTCAGCTTTATGATAGGGAAGAACAGTGTAAATTGGAAACAAGAATAAAGAAAAAGCTCCTGGTGAGACTTAAATTTACATTCCCTTTGGCTTTTGGAAGGCCTGGTTTTACATTACAGTTGTCTACCCATTGAGCGGCAGGAATATGGGTGGTTTTCCAGAGGTCCAGACAATGCCTCTCAACCCATTCAATTGCCCCCATTACCAATCAACCAGTGCTATATTTTTGTTATCATCTCAAACTGGTAGTCTTAAGTATAATTTTATCATGATTATTAAGAATAGTGACTGATGGAGCTTCATTTAAAATATCTAAAGATTAACAGAAAATGTCATAAGCTGACCAAGATACTCACTTGAAATATGACCAAATGAGATTTATTTTTCAGTATAATCCTTCTTACAGTCCATACATTTTTTCCATCAGTGTTGCAGTGCTTGGATCCTATTGGTAAAAAAAAAGTCATCAGCAGATATGTTATCAATTGAACTTTTCAGCCCATGTTCAGGTTTATACATTTATATTTTATTTATATAATAAAAACAAACTATTTAGAAAAGCACACTTTAGCAGCCGTTGTGACACTATAAGCTCTTCTGATCTTGTGCGTACATGATTTTGGTTCTATCATGTGTCTGTGCATAGGTACAAGTGTGTCTGTATGAGCATAAAGGCATATAAGCATAACATATGTATATGCATGTGGGTGCTTTTGAATCAGTCTGGATGTGTGTGAGCATAGATAGCATAAGTGTATATACATCAATGTGTGTATAGTGGTATCTAAAGAATAGCCAAACAAGTTTGGGAGGATGGCTGATTTTAATAGCTGATAGGATAAAAGGAGAATGATTTTTCAATTAGGATGGAAGGATTAGATTTTTAATGTCCATAATAAACTCAAGCTTTCAATTGATAGTATGGTACAAGGTCATTAGACAAAGCCTTTCATTTTGGGTGGGTTTGCATTAGAAAAACATTTTTTTAAGCCCATACCCATATATTCAAGGAATTAATTAGGAGTTGAGTTGCAGCCCAGAGCAGTGGTGGTTATGCTGTTAGGTTGGGTCAGGCTAGGCACCCTCCCACAATCACTATAGTTGGTCACAAGAACATAGACATGGAGTTAACTGTTAGACAGAATGGAGTGAGAAACTGACCAAGTCTTTATTTGCCATTCATATTGTGATTGTGAGAGATCAATACCCAGGTTGATCTTGTGAAGTGTCAAATGCAACCTACCAACCAAGATAAAACAAAAGAGAAATTGTTGTCAGTAAAGATGACCATATGATTTTGTTCTTGGGGTCATTTTGTTTCTTTTTTTCTTTCTTTGTCGGGTTGATCTGTTGTTTGTAATGGTGTTGAACAAACCCAGCTCTTTTAAAAATAGACTCCCGCATTGAGTCTTTAAGCTGTCAAAACTGTGCCAGCCGCATATGAAAATTGCAACTTCATTAAGTCATATCTTATTTATAAAATTTATATAATGATTAATTGTGAATAAGTAGAGAGTATTTCCCCTCTGTTTTCTTATTTGAAATTAATGGGGATATAAATTTTATAAGTTTGATGTGACTTAAAATGAAGCTTAATGGCCACTAAAGGCTGCTTTTAAGTGAGTTATTTTAAATTGTTTTTTAAAAAAAGTTTCTACCTCAAAATTTTCTTTGTTGTGGGATTAAAAAAAAAACTTGTCCTTACTAGATGAGCAATCATCCATTTAATTTCCAGCAGTGTCTTGTGGGTTTGATCTTGAGTTGGTCTCATAACCAGCATAGCTGATTTATGAACTGACATCTTTTACCAGATTTTCCACCAGACATCTAATAGCAAGTTCTACAGCATTATCTTTCACTTAGAAATACAGAAGCCTAAAGAGCCACCAGATGAGCCACTAACTCTCCCACCCAACCACTTGTGTCATATTCTGTAATGGTCATGTGTGTCTACACATAACTACCATTTGTTGACTATTGGATTTTGATTAAGCCACCTAAATGGGAAGTCAATTGCTGTATTATGTACAGTAATGCCATGTTTTGTACCGAAAGTAATCTTACGTAGATACTTTATGGTGTGACTTTTATTGGCATAAACAAAATAAATCAGTTATGGGCCAATCAATGGCAAAATAAATGTAGCAGAAACTCACTTGCTCAAAAGTTTTCTTTTAAAAACAAATCTATAAAAGGAATCATCTTTTTCTTTTCTATAGAAGACTGTCTAAAAGAGGTTTGCTAATAACCTGATATAAACACCATGGATTTAGAATAACAGTAGGCACAGATGGTAGGTCAATGTGGATATTCATATTGCAGGGATTATTGGTAATATTTTTATACTAGAGTGAACACAAGAGAGATGAGCCCTGTGATCTTATTTGAAATCAGAGCATTCAGTTCTCAATGTAGACTTTCAACTTCAAATGGTGGGAGATTTTAAGTAAAAGCTTTAAAAATATAAATAAAAACAAATGAGAAAATAATCAAAAGAATAAAGAAATGCATTTTTACTTCATTTTGCATTGATTATAAATAAAGTTAATTCATTGAGAATGACATATCTTTTTTTGTTGTTTAATTGTGTAGAGGTAATGATTGTAGAGGTAATGATTGTATCAAAAAGATAAACTCTAAGTTGATTGATAAGTTGGTTTTACAGCTTGTCAATTCATGTTAACTTATTCAATGCTCAATAAAATATTTCTAAAGCAATTATATAGTTTTAAGTAACTAATGATTTGAATCAATTTGTAAACAATAATAGCTTCAATTCATCTTAATACTAATAATCTATATATAATCATATGGCTTAAAGAAAGTATTTTTATATCATAATCATTTGTTTGAGAATTTTTATATGGTTTTATGTCATGTCAACTTTTGTTGGCTTATTTAATGCTGAATAAAATATTTTTCAAGCTATTAAATGGCTTCAAGTCACTAATGATTTGAATCAATTTGTAAACAATTATAGGTTAAAGTAACTAATCTTAATTATAATGTATTCACCCAACTCCTTTGCCATAAGCTGGTTGTGACACAAGGTCAGTTTTAAAGTGGAGTAAATCTGGTTTTAATTGAGAGTTTTTCTTCTCTTTGGTTTTCTAACCAAGGCTGAATAATCTAGTTTGCCCTACTATTTATGCATGGATGGGGAGAGAGAAGAGATGAATTCATGCCTTTACCAAGAGGCATTAGTGTGAAGGAAAACACACATAGCTTTGTAAAGGATTTGAACTCAGATCACCAATTCCATTTCCCATGATGATAACCATTACACTTAAGTGAATGTCCACAATCTAAACTTAATAACAGGATTTCTAATAACTATTCCTATTTAATGATAATCATGTTAGCACATACTTATATGGTTTCCATATCTAATATTAATACTTCTCAAACAGATCTATTTGACTAAGAGGTACTACCACCCAGGGTCAGAAATAATCTTGGAGTGATAGCAAAAAAGGGTACTCTACATCGCTGGATGTAGTTTAATATGAAACTCAGGACACCCCTTCTTTTAGGGTGAAGAGTGTCTTACTTCTCTGCCTGGGATGCAGTTGACATATTATAAGACTTCCCAATAGAACAACCTGAGTTAGTGTCAATACTAAGTTTTCAATTGTACTATTGGTAAGTCAACAATACATAATGCAACATGATTACTATTAAATTTTTATTAGTGACACAAAATTTTTGTTCATGTTTTGTTATTAGATAGCATTAAGAGTGTTCAGTTTCAGTTAAGCTCATTAAAAAAAAAAGATGAGTTTTGATTGTATCATAACAGCTATCATATCAGCATGCATATTTTTTAGAATTTGTCTGTGTTTATGGAGTTTTACAGAGAAGATATAAGAAAATAAGCCACATTTTCAGTCTATTTTACTTTGTTTATTTTAAGAAAAGCCAAAATTCAGCTTAATGTGCAGTTTATAAAGAAGATACTTTGAATGATCAAACATGTCAAAAGTGGTTTGTAAACTTTCATGATATTCAAAGGAACGGTACACCAAATGACTTTGAGACCTATCAATATTTTATAATATAAGAGACAATATACGCAAAATATCCAAATCAGATGTTGAAAATCATTTGCAACAGCTTGGTTATATGAGTTGCTTTGATGTTTTGCCTATATATAATTTAAGCCAGAAAATATTTTTAAAAAATCCTATTGGACTGTGATTTGCTACTTATGTTGCATTGTCCAGTCTCAAATAAAGTTGACAAAGACAAGATGAAGAGATGATAATGAGTTTAAATAAGGAAAAGTCAGACACATAGTGACAGAAAAGAAACACTCATTTTATTATTGTTGTTGCAACTTTGCACTGGAAGAATTTAAAAAACAGGGAGATGTGAAATGGTCTTTCATCTTGAGTTGAAGGAAAATCTCTTGTAGCCTACACCTAATGGGTTGGTGGCAGCGGTTTTGCTAACCCTGAAATCAAAGTTGTAACTTGTCCTCTCTCAGTTACTCATTCACTTTTTTTTAAGTACCTATTGTATGTGACTGTTCCTAGTACATACTATGAGAGTACTGGTTGTCCCTTTGTGGTCAGCCACGCTGCTGGTAACCAAATTCACTGATTATGGAAAATGGCCACTTGATTATACTTAAATATAAGAACAGTTTTATTTTTTAAACAAATTGTAATGGATGATGAAAAGTGCACATTTATAATAATATGGAATACTGCGTATATGTGGAATGTAAGACATCATTGGTTAAACAAAATGAACCACCATGAGCTGCACCAAAGAACAGTTTTCATCTCAAGAAAGTGATACTGTGTATATAGTGTGATTAAAAAGGAATCATTTTGAGTGATTTAAACAGGTATTATTCCAAAATACCAGTTAAGATCAATTGAGGGTAGCAACTGATGAAAAGCACCTGCTCAGAATTGTTTAGAAGTTTTATAGCTAACATGCTGGACTGAGACATTGTGTTGAGTTTGATTTCTAGTTATGTTAATTGTATTCACTTTGGGACTAAACCCCTGGAAAAGTTTTGAATACCCTTAGGACCCAGCCATGTGTTAAATAGTACAAGTATCCTTCTGCGAGGATGGCTCGGGTATTAGATAACCCAAAAAGCTTGATATGTCATTAAACAAAGAAACCAAACCAAACCAAGCCATTTAGTGTGTGTCAAATCTATACTTCTTAGAACAGATGATTTAAAAATTGAATAGAAAACAAAATATAAAAAAAACAACTATAAAGTAAATAGTGTCTGCCAAATAATAAATGTCAATAAAATTGTCTTTCCATGCATGTCAAACATATAACATTCGTTGTGAAGGAAAGTCTCTTTCCTTCCTTCTTTCTTTATATATGTGAGTGTATACAAGAAAAATTTTCATGTTTTTTTTCCACTTATATCATATATTATACACAGATGTATTATGAGCTTTAGGCTTAGTCAGATGTATCTTGCAAATTTATTAAATAAATTGCTTCAGGTAAAAACTTATTGTTCATATTAAAACTTTTTATGCTTCTAAGTTGATCCATTAATGGTTATTACTGAGAGGAACAATTCCAATACCATTTTGATCTTGTCATCATTTCAGGATATTGCACAGTAATAGTTTTAGATTATTCTACTCAAAAAGACATATTGCCTCATGAGGATGAAAAAAAAAATGTAGATAAGCAAGATAATCTGCCCAATAAAATGTTGAGTATTTTTATATCTTCTGAAAATACAGTGACTTAAATACTACTACTATTGAAATATTTCTGGCCTTTTCTTTTCATTTGGTATTTACAGTTATATGATTTACAAAAAAAAAACTCTTGGATACTTTCAAATTATAGTTTTCATTAGGTTTTAAGAGATCTGTTTTCAATCATTCACATATATTCACAAATAAGCATTCTCTGTGTTTTGTGTAGCAAAGAGAAATGTGTCAGCATTATTTTATATTTAATATTCTTAGATAAAAAATATTTCACTTTCTTATAGCTGACCACTTGGATAAATGTTATCTTCCTTCTCTTGTCTATTATTTTCATTGTCTCTTCGAGGTCTTGAAGTGTTATCAGATGTAAATTGCCTTTAGTCTTAAACAACTTCTTGTGGTAGGTAAACTTATAAAAATGAAAATTGATCCAAATAAATTCTTTCTCGGTCAGCTTTGGCTGTAGAATACACCAACTGCTTCTCTGCAGAGGGATAACCTCTCCCCAATGAGTGTCATTGATATGACACTAAACAATCTGATGGTGAGGCTTCAGTAATGCTGGAGCTTTGGGGAATGCGAAGTATCCCTTCATTGCCATTGCTCCCAGGTCCACTCTGGCCCCAAGGGGTAGCACCTAATAGGGTCCTCTCTATGGGTCAAATAGAACTAAACAGTGTACTTATATTAAACTGAATTGCTTGAAATAGAACTGCTCATATGTATAAAAATGGATTTGGCATTAATAACCTACAATGGTTAATGTGCCATAAAACCAAACCAAATCAATTCATCTCTGCTACAGTTATACATACAAACACACATGTAAATTTATATAGCCTGCCTTTGTAGAATTATCAACAGCCTACATCTTGAAGATCATCAGTGTAATGAGTTTAATTACCCTGGGTGCCACTCACTCATGGCATTGTGACGAAGAGAAGAAACTTGACGGCAACTACACAAGAATGTTGAGAGAAATACTGAACAAGTCTTGGCGACAACACCCCACGAGACGCCAAATGTACGGCCACCTACCTCCCATCACGAAAACTATACAGGTCAGAAGAGCCAGACATGCCGGACACTGCTGGAGAAGCAAAGACGAGCTCGTTAGTGACGTACTACTATGGACCCCCACATATGGCCAAGCAAAAGCAGGTCGACCAGCCCGAACTTACATACAGCAGCTATGTGAGGACACAGGATGTAACCCAGAAGACCTGCCGGAGGTGATGAACGATAGGGAAAAGTGGCGAGAGATGGTCAAGGATATCCGTGCTGGCGGCACGTCTTGATGATGATGAAGCTAAATTTAGTGTCCTAGGTATGACACTAAACTGTATGCAACGGTGAGGCTCCAATTCTAGAACTCTGTTTAGTGGAGTATCCCTTCATTGCCATCACTCCCAGGTCCACTCTGGCCTAGAGGAGTAGTATCTCTTCATATTCCATGTATTGATCAAATTTGGCAGGGGCTGTAGAATACACCGACTGCATCTCTGCAGAGGGGTAAGACCCTCACTCTCCCAGCAAGTGTTCTGTATATGACATTAAATCATCTGATGGTGAGGCTCCAGTAATGCAGGAGCTTTGGGGAATGCGAAGTACCCCTTCATTGCCATTGCTCCCAGTTCCACTCTGACCAGGAATGGTAGCACCTGATAGGGTCAAATAGAACAAACTGTGTGCAAACAAATGAATGATTTTAAATTGTGACTGTTATACCAATACTTGAAACTATTTAACTGTGCAAAAAAGAGCTCAGGCTCATTTAAAAATGTTATCTACAAAATATATATATACTTAAAATATATGTATAAACAGGATTTGGCATTAAATAACCTACAATGGTTGATATGGAACCAAACCAGACCAGACTGTTTGAAAACTATTAGGAAAGCATATGAATTCTTGAAACCATATAAGTGTGAAAAAAAATTATCACTAAATCAGTATAGTTACTTGGAAACATATTGTGTATAGATTCGTACTATAAGATAGGAATACTTGATATTATATAATTATCTGTTACCTTTATTATATTCTCCAGAACCCAATGTTCCTCACTTCTCAAGAAATAACAACCTGAGTCAATTACAATAAAAAAGAAAAGTAAATAGAATTAAAAGATGAAATACTAGGGAGTCAACAATCGTTCAATATACTTCATTTAAAGAAAATCTGATCATTAATATGCACTGCACTATTCCTCATTGTCAAATGTGTCCTTTGTATTATTCTACACTGCCTCTGGTTCTAAGGCTTAATTTCTGAAAATCTGGGAAGTGTGGAGTACTTCTTCCTTGATATGTCCACTCTGACCCAAAATGGTTGTACCTTTTAGGTCCTATTTTTGGGTTAAATCGATGACCTGAGCATAATTCTACACAGGATCTGGTGATGAGACTTCAATTCTGGAGATCTGGGGAGTGTGGAATATCTTTTCATTGCCATTACTCCCATGTCCACTCTGACCCAAAATGGTGGTATCTGTTAGGTCCCATCTTTTCAAACACATTGATGTTCAAATCAATGTGTTTGAAAATTATTTGTATTCGATAGAAATACTTTCAATCATCCTACCATGTACAAATAACCTTTCAAACTGTACAAAAATGTAAATATAAACAATGTACACCATTCCTTAACTTCAAGGCATAAAATAACTCAAGATATGTGGTGCATTCAATAGGTTTCCAGACTTTTTTCGTATGGGCATTTAAAATTGGTGTAGACTCTTGAAAATTTAGGATGTTATTGCCATACATCTTATGAGATGACTGACCAATTTTTATGATTCCAGGTTCAAATGAACAGCTACAGAAGGAATTGGAATATGCCCTACTAAAGCCTGATTGTCACAGCTGGTAAATCTCAAAAATGCAATCTGGACATGAGGACACTTTAGAAGAATGATATGCAATAAAATTCTGTTTTAAACTTGGAAAAAATGCCACAGAAACCTATGGAATGCTTCAGACTGCTTTTGGGGCATCTTACCTGAATCGAGCATCAGTTTTTGAGTGGCATAAGAGATTCAAGGAAGGCATGGAGTCTGTGAGGGATGATGAGAGGTGTGGGGAAGTAAGGAAGTCAATACGTCAGAGTTGATTGGTCAAAGGGTTAGGGTTACTATGTTGAGGTTTTAAGGGAGTTCAGGAAGAGATTCCATCGGAAGAGGCCAACACTCTTCAAATCGGGTCAGTGGAATTTCCACTAGTACAATGCACCAGTCCACAACTCCATCCTTGTCATAGACTATTTGAGCAAGATGGCATCAAGACAGTTCGATACCCTCCCTATAGTCCAGACTTTGCTCCCTGTGACTTTTGCTTATTCCCTAAGCTCAGAGGCCGTCGTTATGAGACAATTGAGTAGATGAAAGAGGCTGTGATGAAGGTCATTGACACTCTCACACAAGAGTATTTCCATGGGGCCTTGCAGAAGTTGTTGGAATGGTGCAAGAAGTGCATTGCAGCTGGAGGAGATTACTTCAAAGGGGACTAGAGTTTCATGTGTATACTATCAATAAAAGTGCCCATATGAAAAAAGTCTGGAGACTTATTTAATGATCCTCGTAGATTGACATGCCATCAAAATCAGACATTGAGAAATGTTTTTAAAAAGTACAGAGGTTTTTGAATTTTCTTCCCCCTTGTCTTTGGTTAGATATGTTGCACCTCAAGAACTTCAAACCCCTTCCATCAAAAAAAGAAATTGTAATCTGATCAATACTAAATCTTAACAGTTAATTTTCAAATTGCTCCTGATGCCTGCTGTCCCTAAGTTGTCACCCATCTAATTACTGAATAGGCTTTTCACTGCTTACCTTCTAACAGGAATTAGGACTCAAAGTGAAACTTGATTATAAGTCAATTGAAAGCCTTTTTTTTAATGGAAAGGAAAAGATTTGGATTGTCCACTGAATGTGAGACACATAAATACTTAGGTACCATAAATCATTCCAAAATGAAGATACAAATATCTGAGAATATTAATTTAGTGCATAATTCTGTTCTAGAAATTATCACTTTTTATTAAATTCATGTTTTATGTTTGATAAGTATTTTTTTGTTTTATGCTTTGGCAGAAATTTATCACAGGTGTGTTAACACTGAGATGACATTATCCAGGACTCAGCCTCAAAATTCATTCATGAATGATTAATTGATAGAAATTGTTATTTTTTTTTTTATCTTATCAGCATGGCTGAATGATTAAAATAGCCCCAATCATACACATACCAACTATTTAGTCTGATGAGGCATCTGATTCCTAATCAAAACAATTTGCATTGCTATTTTTGTCTGAATTTCTGAGATGAAGAATTATCATTATTTTATACTAATGCACTTGGACTAGTTTCCTCAACTTGGTTATTATTATATTCACAATGTTTCAGCTAATGTACTTTTCAGCCTTCTCATTTCTGTCATTGACAAATACTCTGGTTCAGATGAAAAGATAGACAAAATAACAGTAGGTATATAGTTCCAAGTTACCTCCATTAAATTGTCATTTCAGTCTATAGTGGCTATAAGTATTGGTTCAAGTATATCTAGTTACCTGATGGTCATGAGTTCTATTTCTGAGTCAGGCAGTACATGAAAACTAATATATTACTGGTTTATAGCGTTTTGAGGATATTTGTTATTTTCCCGAACACTATATTTTTTAGGCACACAAATGAATTACGAAACTCTGCTTTAACAAAACAACAACGAAAGTTTTTTATTTGCAGCATGGAATATGGTTTGCTTTTGGAAGCTGCAAGACTCGTGGTGTTTAGGCTTGTTGGATGTTTGAGACGAAATGGCTTAGCGGGCTGTTGAGATGGCAGCATGTTGTTGGACTTGTGGGGGATGTGTTTAAAGTCACCATGTAGTTTTGTATCGAGTTTTTGGAGGAGAGTGTGCAATATCTCCATGTTGTTGAGAGCGGAGTTTGGGGGTGACATGAAGTGGTGCCTGTGGAAGGCATGCTGAATGTTTCTAATTTATGTTCAACTGGGATTCCTCGTAAAGAATCCATAAATTAGATGGTTCCCTCGTTGAGTGTCCATGTTGCTGCTGCTAGTGTTAAAGCCACAGTGAGATGTCCACACTGGGTGGCTTGTCTAGCTAAAAAGCATCGTCTGTTCTGGTCGCCGTCTCAAGCTGAAGAGACTGGATTTGGTCGCTCACCCGTTTTGCTAGCCGGAAATGAAGGTCCGGGCTGAATAGGATAAGTCATCCTGATTGGGTGAAATTCAGTGTTGAATTAAATTGCGCACCAAAACAAAATACGAGATTTTCCTCTTCTCTACAGGTTCAAAAGAATGATTTAAGGATGAATTTACAAGAAAAAAATTAACTGATGGAAGATATCTTTTAACCACAGACAGTAGAATAAGAACAGTGATATAATGCATCATCAAGTACATAACCTGGTAACAGGGTTTGACTCCAAGGTTCCAGATTTGACTGACAGTTGAAATATCAAAGATTTCGAGCTACTGGGTGGACTGGATGAAATAGGAAAATGATTTGAAATCTTAGATTCAAAATAATTTGATTTGCTGAAGAAAGTCACATGACTAGAAAGAGGAATAAGAGAAAGTCTGAGTTTTTTTTTTTTTTAGTTGGATTTTTTAAGAAAGACAGGAAGAGTTTAATGTGTTCTGAGAGTCATAATGTTTAGAAAACCTTTCAAGGGTGTAGTAAGATGTCACTGCACCCTGAATTTTCAAATATCAGTTTAGTAGTAAGAGTAGGTGCAAATGACAATGTGAAATTGATCCTTGTATTCACTTTCAAAGCGGCCTCTCTTAGTTCAACGAAACTCCTTTCTATTCTCCGTACATCACACTAGCAGAAACAACAACCGAATCCAACGATCCTCGTATCAACAGGAAACATATCCTCAAAGCGATCCGCTTTTATTCAGTCGGAGACCACCTCATTTGTATCCGAGCAGTGATGATTTGCGCGACTTTATGAGATCAGATGGTTAAAAAAAGTTGCAGGCGCCATCTTGAATTTCTTTGTTTCCCGGCCTGTTTGAATGATGCACATGCGATGTCGCTTAAAAGGTAATCCCCCCTCTCCGTTTTCACGATTTCCACCACAGAGGGGCTTTAGCAAAAATAAAGATGCAAAGAGTTTTCTTCTGATGAATTTACGAAATGACTGTTGAAAACCTATTGAAAATTAAAATATCAAATTATATGAAAACCAAACTATAAATGCATTTATCAACTTCTTTCATCACTTGAACAGAAATAACAATCCATGACTTTCGAGTTCTGTCAGGGAGCAAGTCGCAGCAAGACACCTTTGCAATATAAATCTACTCCAATGTATTAGATTAAGGGTTCAGTTGGACTGATTGATTTTATTTACATGTCAATCTATCTAGGATTATTTTATGCCTAGAGAATCATGTGTATTGTATGTTCATATTTAAATTTATTGTTTTTTAAGATAGTTTTTGTGCATGGTAAACATTTAAACAGATCTATTTGTCTAAGCGATGTGGTCCTAACAAGTTCAATCACTCTGCATTAAAGTTGACCCAGGAGTAATGAAGGAGTACTTTATACTTCCCAGAGCTCCAGAACTGGAGTCTCTCCATCATATAGTTTAGTGTCATAGCTTTGAACATCCCTTGTGGAGTGAATCTTACCCCTCTGCAGAGGATACAGTCAGTGTATTTTAAACCTTGCTTATAAGGCATAGATTTAGTTTGAGATTCTCAAAATCTACCTGTTATGCCAGATATCCAAAGAAGGCCACAGAGTAAAACTGTTGAAACATTGTGACTATGATAATAAACAAGATTGAGGACACTAGCCTGAGAACATCAGTGAATAATAATTCTATCGGTATCTTTGTATAATGAGTATGTATGAAAAACAAAAGTACATTATAGAAACAATCATTTCCTTTATGTACTTAAAAAGGAATTATTTTTCATTTTATTTATGAATCTTGAAATAACTATTGTAAGATTTATATGTTCAGTTCTAAGAGAGAAGAAATAGACAGTGGAACTACGGAATGTCTATGGAAATGAGACAGCTAAATGCTATTAACACTTGAATCCATAAGAATATGGCAATTTATATAATAACAAACCTTGAAAGCCAGAAGCTACGTGAGATGTTATCACAGAGGAATAAATTCAGAAACTGTATGAGAAAAACAAATTTCTACTCCAAGACTTAATATATATAATAACAATATATGTTTATTCATCTCTGAGCTGTTTATCTTTGTGATATCCTGGGTAGGATTTATCAAACAAATAGATCAAAAATTTAATTCACTCTAATCATTAAAGATATAATGATAAATATAATTCCGGTGAAGAGATGAAAAATAAAACAGTATTCACTATTGTATTTTAGCACTGACTACATTTTAACCTGATATATCATGGAGGATATGTGGTTGTGTTTAATAAATGTTTCTATGTATGAAATAAATACAGGAACAATAGTTGGATTAAAAAGATATTTTATAGCCTGAGCAAACTTTATAAAATAAATACAGAAATGGAATGCGATACAAATAGCACACATGGAGACATGTATCAAGAAATATCCTTGTGTAGTTTGAAAAGTCCTTAGTCTACAACTTCAGACTTATATATTTAAGAAGCGTGTTGTTTTATGGTGTCATGTTCAAAATGACAAGGTTTGTTGGGGACAAAAATGTACCCTGTCTCAAAGGACAGAATCTGGTCTGTTGTCAAGGCATGCAGTGAGCAAGAGAAGAAAGGCTTTTGCATATTTGTCTTTATATACTGCTTTGACAATGCCATCTAGTGGTCAATAGCAGAAACTATGCCAGTCATGGGAAGTAATTCCACTGTATGTATATAAGGTTTTGATTTTGGTTTTCTTATTGCACTCAGGCTTTACTGCTACTTCACCATTCCCAGATTAGCTTTGGTTATTTTCTACACTAACAAATTTGATATTTCTGGCAAGGGAGAAAAAAGTTGAAGATTAAACACAGAATTTTGCAATTTATCTAAAATTTTCTTGAGTAAATATGGCACTCAGTCTGTATTTTAGAAATATAAGATATATTAGTGATAATCTTATCATAGAAATGTACTGGAAATACAATGAAAAGAAAGATTGAAGTTAAAAATTCATACAAGCATGACTGACAGAGTAGTCTATGTATAATGTGAATGTATCATAAACGATTTTACTATAGAAATGCATTGAAAATAAGGAAGAAATGGATTGTCTATAGTACAGATTTAATGAAAACATTACCTATAGACATGATATGTAAAATGTAAATATATTTCTAAGTGATTTTACTAAAAAAGATGTACTAAAATAAAAAATAATGGGATTATCAGTGGTCAGGAATTAATACAATTATCACTGATATAATAAGGCTTTATCATGTATAATGTTAATTAGGCTGGCTACTTACTATAACACACAGTTTAACAAGCTTATCTCGCAGACCAATTTATTTATGTACTGACTTTGATCTACATTGTGTCTGTGTGCCAGACAAAACCAAGCAAAGTAAACAGGATGACAACTACAATATTGTGTTTAGCGAGCTAATCTTTTGATCCTCACTAGGTACCTTCTGCTCTGGCCTTGTGCCAAACTAAGTTAAGCAAGATACTTACCATAAAAATATCAAGCAATCTCATATTGGTTTTCTAGAGTAATATAGTTACGTCAGATTCTTCATTGGCTTTGTATGTCCTTTATCAAGAATACTTTAAAAGAATCACTGAGTGTCAAGTGGTGACACTAACCTCTAAAATAATTGGCTGGCACCCAGTGAGGAACAAACTCATTGCAGGAGCAATGATCTTTGGGTTTAGTTTGCCAACCTTGATACTATAGTAGAGTACTTTTATTTATCTGTATATTATGAGATGGAAATATATGCTAATGTACAGGACTGCAACATTCCAGTAAGCAAGTTTCAACTCCAGTTGCATCATTATGTTCACTTTCAGACCTAGGGAAAGGTAAGAAATTCTTTATACTCCAACTATGGGTTAAATAGTCCGCCTACTCTTCTTGTACAAGGATGGGTTTGGCATTAAGTAACACACAAAGGTTGATATGCCATTAAGCAAAGAAACCAAAGTGAAATATATGCTGTATTTTGCATGTGTGTGTGTATATATATATATATATGACATGTTTTGATTTTTAATTGCATATTATATCTTGAGTTGGTGATATTCTTCAATATATAGTTCAAAGCATGAATCTTCTAGAAATTTTATCATCAATTAGATTTAAATATGGGACTTTTAACTATTTGTTTCTTGAAAATGACCAATGTTTGTTGAAAGTAGTTGGAATCTATGTTTGTGAACATTATGAATTTTTGTCAGTTCTTTGACAATTTTAATTATTAATTTACTAAGACATCAGATTCATCAACTTAAGAAGCTTATTAAAATGTGTTAGGATTTACAAAGTTTCTTATATGCAATGAAACATGTTGACTAATAAAATAGCAACCTTAGTGGATTGTTTTCATGCACACACAAATTCACTCAAATATGCTGAATTAAAATGAATTTATCATTTAAAAAACCCTTTCAAAAGAGAATTTATTCCTGGATAAAGGAAATTTAGATTTAAGGATCATTGAAAGCTGTTGAATTTAAGGCTGATGTATAAAATTACAAAATACAGCTTCTGGAAATTATAGTCTTCTGTGGACTAATATACTTTTGGAAGTTGAAAGACGGGTAAACATTGTGCTACACTGCAAGGCTTTAAAAAATGTTTGAGAGTGGCAAAAAAAGAAGGTTGAGAAATTTCATTGGCAATTTGCTCATGGATCAAAAGAGAAATAGATATCCTCAGTTAGAGGCAGTAGGGCCTTTAATAATAAGGAGCCCCTGGATATGATCTGGGATGTTTGTGATTCTTGTTCTGTTTGCTTGAAGTTTAGAAGACCTCCTCATTGACCAAGAGTAGGATTGACTCTTTGGAACAGATTTAATGACATTGTATATTTGGATTTAAAGGAGCATGGTCATAGCCAATACTGGATTCTACACTTAATTGAGACATCTATGAGGTACTCTGCTTCCAGGCTGATTAAAACTAAACTAAGTGAAGAAATTATCTGCAACATATTTCTCATATAGAGATCATATTTTGGACCTTCTAAGCATTTTTGAGTGACAATGGGGGAGAATTCAACAATGAAGGATACTGACAGATGAATGAAAAACTGAATATTGAAACCTGCACTACAGCTGTGGAAAGTCCATGCAACAATGGTGCTGTTGAATGCTACAATCTGATAGCTGAAGCAATGGAAAAGATATTAGAAGATGAGAAATATGAACCAGTAATAGCACTGGCTTGGTGAGTTAGTGTTAAAAATGCTCTTCTAAATCATTTAGGGCATAGTCCGAATGAGCTTGTCTTTGGTTTTAATATATACACACCCTCAGTTTTGATTGATTGATTGCCTGCATTGGAAGCTGCAACAACCAGCAAGATGTTAAGAATGAATTTAAATGCCTTACATGCAGTGAAGAAATACTTTATAGAAGCTAAATCAAGTAAAAATATTCAGAGGGCACTGAGATTTACTGTAAAGGCTTAAGCAGATGAAGGATTTGAGACAGGTGACACTGTCAATTATTGAAGACAAAACTCAAGGGATAGTATGGTCTTGCTAAAGTATTGGGTAAGGAATGTCACTGTGTACTTCTAACGTATATCTGGAGCCACAGGTATGGAAGATGAAAAGATGTATCAATGGATTAAATTATGCACTGTGCTCATTGTACAAAAAAGTAAATTATGAGTTAACTAACCTCAAGGGAATAGTGAATGCATATGATAATTCAGTTTCTTTGACATGATGCAACTGGTAATTTGATTGGTATTCTGGCAAAAATGATTTGTTTCAGAAAAATGTGATCTCAGAATTGAAAAAAAAAACATCAAAAGTTGGAATGCATGAAGATGATGAACTGAGCCAAGAGGAGAAGACAGAATTAAAAAGTCTGACAAGTCAAATGATGTAGGTATCCACCCAGACACGACCTGATGTAACATTTGATGTGTGTCAGATGAATAATGCTCACAAAGCACTACAAAAATTGAAATCAAGGATGGGTTCCATAACCTTTCATTAGCTAGGAAGACCTGCAGATTTGAATATTGTTTGCTATGCAGAGGCACCCAATGCTAGTTTGGAAGATGGATCTTCACAGGGTGGTTTTATTATTTTTGTTAGTGGCACAATGAACAGAATGGCTCCTATGCGCTGGTCATTAAAAAAACCTTGACAAAGTAACAAAAAGTCCATTAACCTCAGAGATTCTTGTACTCAGTGAAGCAGCTGAGTTGGGTGTATTAATAGCTGCCATGCTGCCAGAAGTCAAGACAAGGCATCTCTGGTCGAGACTTTTAAGTTATCAAATCTGGTAAGTGACTGACATCTGAGAATTGATGTGGCTTGAGTGAAAGAAATATGGCAAAGGAGATCCAAACTGAATTAATCAATGGGAGAGAGCAGGTTGCAGATTGCCTGACAAAAGTAAGAGCCTCTTCTGAAAGTTTAAGAGACTTGTTGCATGAATGAACTTTTCAAAGACCTTTTATTTTAAATATTACGGCAAATTTTCCCAGAAGAGACTAGCAAAATTGAATTCTGAGTTATCTATTCTGATAGTTGTAAATATTTAGTTATGTCCCTTGTCTTTGTCATAGTCTTTTCTGTTGAAAAACATGGTGGATGGGTTTTGCATAAATTCCCTGAGTTAATATGAAG
Source organism: Sepioteuthis lessoniana (assembly GCA_963585895.1). Taxonomy (NCBI): domain Eukaryota; kingdom Metazoa; phylum Mollusca; class Cephalopoda; order Myopsida; family Loliginidae; genus Sepioteuthis; species Sepioteuthis lessoniana. The sequence goes on along the minus strand of OY757913.1, from coordinate 59,114,468 downwards.
TTGTAAAGAAAACAATTAAAATTCCTGCATACTTCATCGAGAATTCATTTCTCAGTAATCCTGTATCTTTACCCAACTCTTAAATGTAACTCTTTCCATCAGCTATTTATGTAATTGTGCTGACTCCTATCAATGACTTTAGTGCCTAGATCTAACTGACATGACCAACAATGAGACTGTCTGTGGGCATATATATATATAATAAAATGAAATGGTCAGCAAACAATTTCAAATTTGGTATTTAGGTTTTATTTTATCATTCTGTATGTTTATATATTTGTGCAACCTGTGTTTTGGACATTCTAATGTTCTTCAGGGTATTGAATTATTGGTGTGTTGAATATCTTTATTGAAGAGGGAAGTTCATAGATTGTTTTGGTTGACTCCAGATTTAATGTCTGTGGCTGTCCCATCGGAATTGTCTAAGAAGATTGTTGTTTTGTTTTTTCCCCTCTTTTTTATACAGAACCAACTATTGCCTGAAGAAGACTGGAATGTCCAAAACACATGTGGCACAAATATATGCATATATGGAGTAATTATAAAGAAATAATGTTGCATGTTGACCTCCGACCTGGCCAAGCTGTCAAAAGAAGAAATGCACCTGTGTAAATAACAGGTGTATCCGGTCGAAGATATCAGGAGATCAGGGGCGACCTTGACTGTCAGGGGGTTGAATTGAGTGCGAATTGTGACGCTTGCAGGAAGTAGGTGGGCGTCAAATTATTATATAACCCTGGCGACAGGAAGTTCAGGTCAGTTGGAGAGAAAATGCTGGAATGAGAACCATGTCCCAGCAGAGGGTGGGCCCCCAGGCCCCCGGTTGAGCAGCCCAGGAGAATGGGAAAGAAAGGCTGTGATAGCCAGAAGAGTTGGGGGCTCAGTATGTTGCAGTCTTTGTTCGGTCTCCAACTCCCTCTCACACAGAATCCTTTCAATAAAGTGAGAGGTATGTTTTTCTAAAGAACTGTGTCCGCTCGTCCTTATTGTGTTGAATATGTTTCTGCATGTATATGTGTATGTATAGTTGGTTGTGACTATACAACAATAAGTTAGTAACATGTAATGTATTTTGTCAACTGTAGTGGCTTGAGTAGAAGATGACAATTGTAACATAACATTTTCAGACATCATGACAGTGATCCTATTACCAAAGCATATTGGATGTTTCATCCTTCACTTGTTTGTAACTCATTCCATTGGGTACTTTTCCAAAAAGGATCACTTGAAGTTGGTTACTGAAATGGCAAAAAGTGAAGACATATTTTGGGGTTAACTGAATGATATACCTAATTGGGAAAAGAAACCAATCCATGTGTTTTGGTATGTTATACTTGCTGTTTTCAGAAAATTTTAACATTGGAAATGAACCTGAGAGAGAATTTTTATTAATGAAAAGTCTTAATTCATAATTCTTCCTCCCTCATGACTCGACCTCACAAGATGGGGTGACAGTTTCACTCAGCCCCAAAATATATCTTTACTTGTTGCTGTTACTGTAACTAAATTTAACTGATACTTGGACAATCTCCTCAAATTTGACTGTGCCTTCTCCCTTGAAAGAGAGGTTATGCAGTTGACCTTTTGAGTTTTTGTCATTGGTCATGTCCACCACAGCAGAGCATCAAGGTCCTTAGTGGGAAGAGGACCATCACATTTACAGTAAGCTAATTTTGATAGATAACATCCAGTATGTCTCTTGCATAGTAGGTGAACTAGGCAAGTGAACCATTGTTAGTGATTTTGGTTCTCACTAAGTGCATCATACTTCTAAGTAAGCTTAGTAAATGACAACTACTAGCATGAACAGAATTAAATTCTAATGACTAATTTAATGATATTTTAAAGTTATTATTACTATTATAGTCTAATGTATATACTTACCCAACCCCTCTTTCACAAGCAGGATACAACGAGGTCAATTTTATAGTGAAGTACAGCTAGTCTAAATTTAGTTTTCTTTCTAGATTGATCATCTTATCAAAGCTAAAGAACTCAATCTGCCCTTCTATTTATCCATAACTAGGAGAACAGATTGATCCATGTCTTTCTCAAGTATAAGCATGTCTTTCTCAAGTATAAGCATGAAGAGAAATGCAAACATCCTCATCTAGGATTTGAACTCCAATCCCTACAATGATAGACATACCCAGACAAGTATTTTTATCATTGTTGGTTTAGTCATATTTTGGCTTTGGTACCTTCAGTATATAATATTATTATTTCATTTCAGAAATCCAGACAAAAATTATTATTACTGTTTATCAACAGTTCTTTTGATATATTTTTTTAAAGAATTATTGACAATAACCTAACCTCTTCATTTTCTTTTTATGCATTTAATGTTTTATGCCTTATCTAAACACTTTACTTTTTTCTGTACTAAACGATAAACTTATTTCTTCTCTTTGTATTGTTCTACCGACAAAAGCACTTATCTGATTATGTTTTTATCTGTCTCAAATCTGTTAACAGGAACTGAACTCAGTAACCCCCAATCACCTAAACAATGAGTAAACGCTCTTATCCATTCCATTTGGATTTTTCTCCTTAAAAAAATGCAAGACGTAAGGCATTTTTTATGCAATACATATTTTTTATGCTTGCATATAATCCATTAAATAAAGAGAAACCTCAGTCAAATTATATGAAAACCTCACCTATATGGCATCATTTAAAAAAAGATTTACTCAATTAGAAAAGTGTCTTTGATATAACAAACTTGCGTCCAGTGGTGAGGCTCCAGTTCAGGAGCGCTGGGAAGTGTAGAGTCACTCCTTCATTTTTATTACTCCCAGATATATAATGACCTACAGTCATGAGATGGTCTTCTCCAGGGGAATTATTTTTCAAGCCCATGGATTATTATTGTAAAAGTTATACAGTATGGACTGTTTTGAGAGGCTGCCAAAACCACATGTTATCTGGTGGGTTAGCAAGGCCCAAACAGGCTGTGCTCTTTTTGTTAGCACTGAAAGTTAAACTTTGGATGAAAATGGAATTGTGGGATATTTTGACTTTGTTTTATTTTATTTTTGTTGTATTTCTATTTAAACATTATTAAATTATGATTTATGTCATCCACAGACTGACTGTTTCATTGTATCATAACTTTTCAGTATGGCTAGACACATTGAATACTTCAAGCAGGAATTGAAACCCACCTAACTTTACACTCAGCCATTTTGGAGATCTACATCAGCTCAGGAATATAACGCATTTTGTATCAACTTTCATTTGTTTACATTTCATGCAATTGGATACCAGAGTGCTCAATTTGTTAGAAGAGTTTTGCATTACACAGGTGGAAGCATTTAATTACTTTACCAGAGTGCTCAAACACAGGAGGGGGGCGTATATATTGTCATCCTCAGAGAGACTGTTTTGTTATATCACAACTCTTCAGGGTGGCTAGACACATTAGATGCTTCAAGCTGGGTTCAAAACCTGCCTAATGTATATACATATATATATGAGTGTGTGTGTGTATATGTATATATATGTGTGTGTATGTATATATACATGTGTGTCTGTGTGTGTGTATGTATATATATATATATATATATATATATATATATATACACACACACATACATATGTATATATACATACATACATTATCATCATCATGTCGTGCTGGTAGCACGGATATCCCTAACCCTCTCTCGCTACTCCTCCCTATCGTTCATCACCCTAGGCAAGTCTTCAGGACAACATCCCGTATCCTCCCATAGCTGCTGAATGTATGTTCGTTCTGGTCGTCCTGCTTTTGCACGGCCATGTGTGGGGGTCCATAAGAGTACATCTCTTATGAGTTCGTCCCTGCTTCTCCAGCAGTGTCCTGCATGTCTGGTTCATCTAACTTGAGTAGTTTTCATGATAGGAGGCAGGTGGCCGTACAGTTGGTGTCTTGTAGGGTGTTGCCGTTAGGACTTGTTCAAGATTGCTCGCAGCATTCTTGTGTAATTGCCGTCTAGCTTCTTCTCCAGCCGTTTTGTTAGAGTCCATGTAGTGCACCCATATAGCAGTATCAATGTGACCGCTGCTTGGAAGAAACTGCGTTTCATTTTATCGGTTAGGTCTGATTTCCATATAATCGATAGCCTATTGATAGCTGTCCATGCTTTCGTTAACCTCGTGTCGATGTCCTTTTTGGTTGATGCAACGCTGCTTCCTAGGTAAGTGAATTTGTCTACTAGTTTAAGAGGGGTTCCGTCTAGAGTGGGGATATATACACACACACACACACACACATATATATATATATATATGTATATATATATATATGTGTGTGTGTGTATATATATATATGTGTGTGTGTGTATATATATATGTGTGTGTGTATATATATATATGTGTTTGTGTATTTATATATATATGTGTGTGTGTATATATATGTGTGTGTGTGTGTATATATATATGTGTGTGTGTATATATATATATGTGTGTGTGTGTATATATATATATGTGTGTGTGTATATATATATATATATATGTATGTGTGTGTATATATATATATAGATGTGTGTATGTGTGTGTATACATATATGTGTGTGTATATATATATATGTGTGTGTGTGTATATATATATATGTGTGTGTGTGTGTGTATATATACATGTGTGTGTGTATATATACATGTGTGTGTGTGTATATATATATATATATATGTATGTGTGTGTGTATATATATATATGTGTGTGTGTGTGTGTATATATATGTGTGGGTGTGTGTGTGTGTATATATATATATATATGTGTGTGTGTATATATGTATGTATGTACACATTTGTATATATGTATATATATATATGTTGGTTGTTTGTTTGGGTTTTATGGTACATCAACCTTTGTAGGTTATTTAATGCCAAATCCATTTTTATGTCAAAACAGTTCTATATTAAACAATTCAGTTTAGTGTAAGTTCAGTTTCAATGTCAAAAACAGTTCCATTTCAAACGATTCAGTTTAGCACAAGCATGGAGTTTAAATGTAAGTACAGTTTAATTGTCAATAACATTTCTATTTCAAGCTATTCAGTTTAGTCAAACAGTTCTAATTAAAACAATTCAGTTTAGCATAAGTATGCAGTTCTATTTAACCCATAGATAGTCCTATCAGGTGCTACCATTTCGGGCCAGAGTAGACCTGGGAGCAATGGCAATGAAAGGGTACTCTGCATTTCCCAAACCTCCGGCAATAATGGAACATCATCATCAGATTGTTTAGTGTCATATGCAGAACACTCATTGGGGGATTTTACCCCTCTGCAGAGGTGCAGTCGGCATATTCTACAGCCCCAGTTAATGTCAAAGCAGTTTTATTTCATATAATTCAGTTTAGCATAAGTACACAGTTTAGATGTCAAAACAGTTCTATTTCAAGCAGTTCAGTTTAGCATAAGTATGCGGTTTCAATGTCAAAACAATTCTTTTTTAAACAATTCAGTTTAGCATAAATACACAGTTTAAATGCAAAAAAACAGTGAACCCCAACCACAGTTTAGTTCTATTTAACTCATAGATAGGACCCTTATCAGGGGCTACCACTCCAGGTCAGAGTGGACCTGGGAGCGATGGCAATGAAAAGGTACTTCGCATTCCTCAAAGCACCAGTATTACTGGAACCCCACCATCAGATTGTTTAGTGTCATATCCAGCACACTCATTTGGGGGGTGGTCTTACCCCTCTACCGAGAAGCAGTTGGTATATTTTACAGCCTCAGCTGTCTGGGCAATATGTATGTTTGTGTATGTATGTATATGTATATATATATATATTTGTGTGTGTATATGTATACATATATTTGTATGTATATATATGTATGTGTAATCATATATTTGTATGTGTATGTATATATATGTATGTGTATGTGTAATCATATATTTGTATGTGTATGTGTAATATATACATGTGAGAGTATTTTATATATGTGCGTTTGTGTATATATATATATATATATATATGTACATACTTATATATGTGTGTGTGTAGGTATGTATATATATATATATATATATATAGATATATATGGGTATGTGTGTGAATGAGTGTGTATATATAAATATATGTGTATCCCAACAAAACCTAGAACTAAATATAGAGTCCCTTGGGATATGTCAGAGGTTAGAGAAAAACGTGCACTCGTGAAAACTGCCTCCAAAAGCTATCGGAAGAACCCAACAAACACAAATGCCCGAAAACTAGAAAAAGCACAATATCAATTAGCAGGAATATATCTAAAAGAACAGGCAGAATACATACAAAATCAGATAGATAAGATTAGAGACTCGGTGGAAGATAGACAATCCAGGATAGCCTGGCAAACAATAAACGAAGTAAGTAGAAGGAAGAGCACAGCCAAAGCAAAATTGAAAGCTGCAAGCCAACAAGAAAGAGTAAAACTGTGAGAACAGCATTTCAAAAATCTACTAGGAAGCCCACCGAAAATAACGGATGAACAGATCACCAGAATTATCAGTAAGCAATTAGACATTAAACTAGGGCCTTTCACCAAAGAAGAACTCGACTCGGTTCTTAAAAATAGGAAAGCTGCAGGGCTAGACAAGATCCCCCCAGAAGTGTGGAAGACTAGACAATTCGACGATATACTGCTCCGGCAATGCAACGCTGTCTATAGTCAAAATAGGATAGAAAGATGGATGAAGGGATGCATCCTTCCTTTCCCTAAAAAAGGTGACCTCGGATTAGCCAAGAACTACCTTGGGATAACACTTACATCCATAGCAGCCAAAATCTACAATGCCCTACTACGAAACCGCATAGAACCCAAAATAGACAACATCCTTAGGAAAACCAAAATGGCTTCCGGAGAAATAGATCCACAACCTCACAAATATTGACCATCCGTAGAATCCTTGAAGGCGTCCAGGCAAAAAAACCTTCAGGCGACATTACTATTTGTCGACTTTACCAAGGCCTTCGATTCCATACACAGAGGGAAAATGGAACTAATCCTACTAGCATACGGCCTACCTAGAGAAACCGTAGCAGCAATAATGATCCTCTACAAAAACACAAAAGTGAAAGTACGTTCACCAGATGGAGACACGGAATACTTCGACATTGTTGCAGGAGTACTACAAGGAGACACGCTAGCCCCATACCTCTTTATCATTTGTCTAGACTACGTGCTTAGAGCTTCGATCGACAAAATCAGAGAAAATGGCTTCGAGCTGACTAAGAAAAGAAGCAAAAGGTACCCCGCAAAAACAATCACAGACGCTGACTACGCTGATGACTTAGCGTTACTGGCGAATACGCCTAATCAAGCAGAGACACTACTGCATAGTTTGGAATGAGCTGCAGCAGGCATTGGCCTCCATGTCAATGCACACAAAACTGAATATATGTGTTACAACCAAACGGGCAACATTACCACTCTAGATGGAGCCTCTCTGAGGCTAGTGGACAAATTCACCTACCTAGGAAGTAGCGTCTCATCAACAGAAAACAACATCGACACACGGCTGACGAAAGCATGGACGGCTATCGATAGGCTCTCAATAATATGGAAATCAGACCTGACAGATGAAATGAAGCGCAGTTTCTTCCAGGCAGCGGTTGTATCGATACTGCTATATGGATGCACTACATGGACGCTAACCAAACAGCTGGAGAAGAAACTTGACGGCAACTACACAAGAATGTTGAGAGCAATATTGAACTAGTCCTGGCAACAACACCCCACGAGACGCCAACTGTACGGCCACCTGCCTCCCATCACGAAAACTATACAGGTCAGACGAGCCAGACACGCCGGACACTGCTGGAGAAGCAAAGACGAGCTCGTAAGTGACGTACTACTATGGACCCCCACATATGGCCAAGCAAAAGCAGGTCGACCAGCCCGAACTTACATACAGCAGCTATGTGAGGACACAGGATGTAACCCAGAAGACCTGCCGGAGGCGATAAACGATAGGGAAAAGTGGCGAGAGATGATCAAGGATATCCGTGCTGGCGGCATGACATGATGATGATGATGATATATGCATTTGTATGTGTATATATACATATATATATATATATATATATACTTATTTGTGTGTGTATATATACATATATATATATATATATATATATATATATGCATTTGTGTGTGAGTGTGTGTGTGTATATATATATATATATATATATATATATATGCATTTGTGTGTGTGTATATATGTATATATATATATGCATTTGTGTGTGTCTATAAATATACATATATATATATATATATATATATATATATATACAAGGATCATTAAATAAGTTTCCAGACATATGGGCACTTTTATTGATAGTACACACATTAAACTCTAGTCCCCTTTGAAGTAATCTCCTCTGGCTGCAATGCACTTGTTGTACCATTCCAACAACTTCTGGAAGGACCCATGGAAGTACTTTTGTGTGAGAGTGTCTATGACCTTTGTCACAGCCTCTTTCATTTCCTCAATTGTCGCTTAACGACAGCGTCTGAGCTTAGGGAATAACCAAAAGTCACAAGGAGCAAGGTCTGGACTGTAGTGAGGCTGAGGAACTGTCTTGACGCCCATCTTGCTCAAATAGTTTGTGACAAGGATGGAGTTGTGGACTGGTGCATTGTACTGGTGGAAATGCCACAGACCCAATTTGAAGAGTGCTGGCCTCTTCCCTAGGAATCTCTTGCTGAACTCCCTTAAAACCTCAACATAGTAACCCTAAGCCTATCCCTATGGCCAATCAACTCTGGTGTATTGACTTCCTTACTCCTCCCACCCCTCTCATCATCCCTCACAGACTCCGTGCCTTCCTTGAATCTCTTATGCCACTCAAATACTGATGCTCGATTCAGGTAAGATGCCCCCAAAGCAGTCTGCAGCATTCCATACATTTTTGTGTCATTTTTTCCAAGTTTAAAACACAATTTTATTGCATATTGTTCTTCTAAAGTGTCCTCATGTCCAGATTGCATATTTGAAATTCACCAGTTGTGACAATCAGGCTTTATTAGGGTGTATACCAATTGCTGCTGTTGCTGTTCATTTGAACCTGAAATCATAAAACTTGGTCAGTCATCTCATATGTATAGCAATAAGATACTGCATTTTCAAAAGTCTACACCAATTTTAAATGCCTTTACAAAAAAGTCTGTAAACCTATTGAAGGCACCACATATATATATATATATATATATATATATATATATATATATGCATGTGTGTGTGTGTACATATATATATATATATATATATATATGTACATGCATTTTTGTGTATATATATATATATATATATATATATATACATGCATTTGTGTGTGTGTATATATATATATACATATATATATATGCATTTGTGTGTGTGTATTTATATATATATGTATATGCATGTGTGTGTATATATATATTTATATACATATATATGCATGTGTGTGTGTATATATATATTTATATATATATGCGTGTCTGTGTATATATATATATATATATATATTTCTTTAAAGAAAACAAAAACTGGTCTCATTAGGATTATAAATTTATTTCCATCCTGTTTTGGGTTTTGATATGAATCAATAGCACCAACAATAACAGAACTTCATAGTTGAAAGATTTTTTTTCTTGACAGAATTATTCCCTACTCCAGTTTAACTGGACCAAATAATGCATATATATATATATATATATATATATATATGCATGTGAGTGTGTGTATATATATATATATATATATATATATATATACATATATATGTTCATGTGTGTGTGTAGATATATATATGCATATGTGTGTATACACATATATATATATATGCGTGTGTGTGTATGTATATATATATATATATATATGCGCAGATGTGTGTGTGTATATATATATATATATATATATACATATGTGTATATGTATATATATTGGTGCATGTACATATATATATATATTTATGTATATATACACACACACACATATACAAACTAGTAACTGTTGTTTGTAATGCAAAAAATGTTAGACTGTCTATGAGAGGTTTCATTAAAGTATATTGATATTTAACAAGCTTGATTTTGACCAGTCAAATTATGAAATGAACATGTGATTATGTTGTGACTGTCTTTCAAATAGAAAGAGCTTACATGCAAAAAGATCTTTTTAAGTCCATATTATGCGTTCTCCGAGGCACCAACTCTGGGTAAAATAATCATCTCTCACTTGAGACGATAAGTATATTGTATATTTATGGAATTTTATATGCTGCTGTAATGTATGTTTGCATCTATTTTCATTCTTAACAAAATCACATGCAGAAATTTCTTTAAGAAAGTAGAAAATTGAAGACTCTAAAATAGCTCATTACCTTTGTCTTGTACTTTTCAATGTTAATTTTCCTCTTTATTTTTCATTATCTTCCTGCATCTGGTAAGTTGAAGATTTGTGTAATTTGTACCCAAGAAAATATGTTGTATACAGTTTGACAACTCATTGGTGATACAATAATTGTTCTGTTGTCTGAAAATACCACATGATACTGTCATAATTATCGATAATACTATATATCTATATCTATAATGTTGTAATTATGGCTGTCTACTCAAAACTTGGAATTGACAATAAACCAGAGCATTTTCTCAGTGGTCAATAAAATAAAGAAGAAAGAAATTGAGAATGGGTTATATTCAAGATATACGTATAGACAGAGAAGTTCAGATGAATGAGAAATGCATTCTTTTTCTATTTTAGCAGAGTTAGCCAAAAACAGTTCCGTTAAAGAATGTGGTAAAAGAATAATCGAGAAAATTTACTTCTTTTATGAAGTCATTACGTCAAAAACTAACTCATGAACCAACATCTTGCTCCTTTTTTTGATTATTTTTTTTATTAAATACAGTTTAAAGCTGAAGTTAGATGTTTTGTTTGAAAGCTATTTCTAGTTTTTATATATTTACCCAACCCCTTCAAATAAGCAGGGGGTGACCCAAGGTCAATTTTTCATTGGAGTTTAACATGTTTGAATTCAGAATTTTCCTTCTCCTAAACCAGTTGCTATACCAATATCAAAGAGCCCAATCTGCCTCACTTTTTCTCACTGGAGGGAGAATAGTTGGATTCATGCCTTTCCCAAAGGTATTATTGACATGTGAAAGGCAAAGAGCTCAATCCAGGATTTGAACTTTGGTCATTGTGTCCATTGCCTACAATGGTAACCATTACACCATTGAATGCTTTCTATTTCTTATCTTTATTGGTTCTTTCAAAAAGCATTGAAACATTTGATGCCAAAACAGAAAAGAAAGAAACAATAGTCTTACATAAAATCGAATGATAGATTGAATAAATGTACTAGTGAAAAAGATTATGTATATGCAAGAGAGTGTGTGTACGTGTTTGGTCTAGTCTCTGAATGTGTGTATGTTTGGGTGATTGAACATGGGTGTATTTTTAGTGAATGTCTAAGCATGTGCATGTGGAAAGTTTCTTGGAATGTGTGTACATGTGAACATATCTGTGTACACATGTTTAGGTGAGTATCTAAACATGTGTATTTGGGTGAGTATCTGAGCATATATATCTATTTCAGAGAGTTACTCAGCATGTGTGAGTGTGTATTTATGAATATGTGTGATTATATGAGGATATGTGTGTGTGTGTGTTTTGGTGAATGTCTAAGCATCTGTGTATGTATCGTGAGTTTTTCAGTATGTGTATGTGTGAACATATCTTGTACATATGTTTAGTTGAGTGTCTAAGTATGGGTGTGTTTGGGTACCTATCTGAGCATGTATATGTGTCTCTGTGTGTGTATGTTTGGGGAGTGTCTTAGCATGTATAAATGTGTACGTGTGTGCTATCACCCAGATTAGTTATGTCATTGCCATCAGCAAAATGATTAGTTAATTGACTTGGCTACTTGTGAAGATTTACATTCTGTGCCATCTTGATTCTTTAAGTCCAGCCACTTATTTCTCAGCAGCTGATAATCAGCAATGAAGGTAGATTAGTATTCAAATTGTGTGTCTTCATTTTCTGTTAGGATCATGTCATGGCTGTTATTTGAAGACATTTGTTTGTGAGTTTACAAAGAGGAGCTTAACTATGTTCAAAATGGATTTTTCTGCTGAATGGCTTTCAGTATGAGGTTTCCATGTTAGTGAGCCTGTTGATTTTGTGAAGGAAGCTGTTAAAGAATAAAGAAGAGCATCATTAAATAAAGGAAGAATTAGTTGGTTGGGTTTTATGGCATATCAACCATGGTAGGTTATTTAACGCCAAATCCATTTTAATGTAAACAGTCAGTTCTATTTCAAACAATTCGGTTTAGCATGAGTACACAGTTTAATCATCAAAAACATTTCTATTTCAAGCTATTTAGTTTATTCAAATAGTTCTAATTCAGCTAGTTCAGTTTAGTATTAGTATAGATTTTTTTTACACAGTTAAATGTCAAAACAGTTCTACATCAAACAATTCGGTTTAGTGTAAGTACAGTTTCAATGTCAAAAACAGTTCCATTTCAAACAATTCAGTTTAGCATAAGTATGCAATTCTATTTAACCCATTGATAGAGTCCCATCAGGTGCTACCATTCCAGGTCAGTGTGGACCTGGTAGCAATGGCAATGAAGGGGTACTCCGCATTTCCCAAAGCTCCAGCATCACTGGAACCTCACCATCAGATTGTTTAGTGTCATATGCAGGACACTCATTGGTGGTGGTGGGGGTCTTACTCCTCTGCAGAGAAGCAGTTGGTGCATTCTACAGCCCCAGGTGACTGCGCAAATAAAGGAAGGAGGAGGAGGATAATATTGCTTGGGGCATGTATTGGGGGAGTAAATAGATGAAGCGCAAATTAAAAAGGAAGGAAGGAAGGAAGAAGAGAGGGTGATCTGTAAAAGGTGAAGACTTCCATGAATGGAAAAGCTAGGGAGAAAAAGAAGTGGACATGGTTTATGAGAGAGAAGGAAAACAAGTAAGACATTCAAGAAGAAAGGAAAGCTGAAAGAACGGTAAAAAAGAAAAGAAAAGAAACAGGAAAAATACAGAAGACTGTAAAAGGCAAAAAGGATAGTTTTCATCTATTTGTAAGAATTTTGTAAAAAATATATCAAGGAAAGAACAAGAAGAAAGGCAATAAGAAAAGAGAAAAAAAGGCTCCAGAGGAGTAGAAAAATAAGATAAAGAATATAGGGGGATAAAAATGAATGTATAGATAAGAGGTCTGCCAGATTCCTTACCATTTTTTCTTGTTGCATTATTGTTTCTATTCTTTTCTAATGTGTTGCTTATTGCCTATTTACATTTTTGATATTAGGTATATTCACTTAAAGGATGCATTAAAGTCATTATCACGTCATATCTTATTAATTGCAAATAAAGAGAATTAATTCATAATTAGCTCTTAATTTTTATCTCCCTTGAAAATTTATAATAGGACAAGTGCAAAAAAAGAGACTTCACCCTATTATTATTACTATTATCACTGTCAACATATTTGTCCATACACTTAATGCTTCTCTCCCTTGAAAAATTATAATGGTCATTATTATCATTATATTACTCACGTGGCTCCAACATAGTGAGTATCAGTTTATATACTGTAGTGAGGTGCATGATGAGAAGGGTGATCAAGTTTGTGTGGCATTCTGAGATGGCCAGTCTAGTTTATACTGCATGTTTATTCAGATAGCTACATTATCTTAATTTTGTGATTTGCTAATTTATTTGTCCTGTTGTGTTTGATTTATTATTTCTTTGTGATTTTACTATTATTACTATTTCACTTCTTGTGAGTTTTTCATAACAGCGTTTCTGAGTGACAGCAAGTGTCCATGACTCTGTTGAGTATTCTAGCTGATCTTAATGATGCTGTACTCTGGATAGTCTTTGCTCACCTTTTGGTTTCTAAATCTCCCAGCCCCTTTATCAAGCCTTTTGGAATTGTTCTGAGTGCACCAATTACAATTGGTGTCAATGTCACCTTAATGCTTTTTTAGTTCTCTGGTAAGGTCTAATTACTTAACTGTTTTCATTTTCTTTGATTTTCCCTCAATAGTCTGCCAGAATGGCCAAGTTCACTATTTGGCAGGTTCTCTTGATTTTTGGTAACTATCACTATGTTTTGTCTTCTGGCTGAGATTAGGAGATCTATTTGTATCTTAAAATCCCAGAGAATTTTGTATGTCTTGTTCTTAGGGATGGATTCTGCTTTGTTCATATATCATTTGTTTGTGTGGTCAAATTTCAATTTCTTGCTCAAATTCCCATGAATCAACTTTCTCACCCAGTCATCTCTACTCTTATATTGTTTTTGCACTAATTTGCTGCATTTGCTTATAATGTGATTGATCATTTTGTCAATATTACCACATAACATGATAGCGTTTTGCATTTAATCTATTTTCGCTTTAACATAGTTGGTCCTTATGGCATTGTTTTGTGCTGTTTTTAGAAAAGATTCAGTTTCTCTCTTAAAGTTTCCCTTTCTTATTCATGTCCACATCTCTTCACGTGTGATTTAGCCAGTTTGTTGCTTGAAATATTCATACATTTGTTTTTTTTTTACTATTTCTATTTCCTCATTATTATTTTTCTGTTTATCATTATGTTGCCTTTGCTGTTTTTTGTCACTATAATGTCTTACTTGGCTCTTTTTTTATGTAGCTTTCAAATTATCATATTGATGTGTCCACACTCTCTTCATTGGTAGCAAGTCCTCTTCCTCCTTCTTTACTTGACACTTAGAGTTTGTCCTTGTTATCTCTTGGGTGTAAGGTCTTATGCATTGTCATTAGTTTTCTTATTCTCTGGTCCATTTGTTGAAGTTTTTCTTTCGTCCACTTCAAGAATGGTCCTGAGTATCTTACAAGGTGGATAGAGCATGTGTTAGTCCCTTTGACATGATTTCTGATATAGAACTTAGATTTGAGAAATTTTCTCATTTGCATGAGATACTGTTTTTTAATTTTTTCTTTCATCTCCATTTTTTTTTATGGTGTCTGCTTCCAATATATCCAATTACTTGTTTGGATTTTTTCTTGATTTGGTAGTTCTATTCCTTCTGTCATTTGTCTTTTTCCATTTCTCATTATTAGCATGGCACATTTTTCTAGGCCAAATTCCATCCCTATATCCTGACTGTATATTCTTATTGGTTGTATTAGAATCTCCAGTTCTTTTTCATTTTTTGTAAACAGCTTGATGTCAACCATGTAAATTAAGTGGTTAATCTTTTCTTGGGATTTAGTGAATTTGTAGCCCCTTATGCATTTTCTAAGTATGTGATTGAGTGGAATCATTGCTATAATATATAGTGATGGTGATATTTACCTGGAAGACACCTCTCTGGAGTTTCACCTCAGTTAACATTGTTCCTCCTGCTGTCAATTCCAGTTTTTTCATGGTTTTTGTGATGAACTTTGTGACCTTGTCAGATATCTGGTACATTTTGAGACAGTTTATTATCTAGCTTTGCAGGACAATATTGTAGCCCTTTTTGCGGTCCATCTATGCTATAGTCACATTTTTCCATCTCAACTTGCTCTCCAAGAGGATATGTTGCTCAACGTATAGTAGATCACCTGTTCCTCCTTTTCCCTTGTGTCATCCTTTTTGTTCTTTGTGAAACAGTCTGTGGCTTATGAGTGAGGAATAAATCTCCCTAATCTGTTCTGTTAGTATTTTCCACATTATAGGTAAACAAGTTATTGGTCTGTTGTTGTTGGAAGCAGTTCCTTGTGGGGGGTCTTTTCAATCAGGGTGGTCTTTCCTTTGATCATTCATTCGCATATATCTGTTTCTTCAAAGCATCTTCTCATTTCAAGAGCTAGTCTGTTATGGATAGAAGCAAATTTTTAAAACCAGAGTCCATGTATGCCATCATGGCCTGGTGTTTTCCAATGTGGTACTTTTTTGATTGTTGCTCTGGGCAAATTCAGGTATATTTCTACCTCAGAACCTTCTTAAAGTCTTAACAATTCTTTTTCCATGTTATTTATCCATTTGGTTTTACTGTTATGTTCTTTCCATTCCCAAATTTTACTCCAAAATTGTTTTAATTCCTTTGCATCTGGTTGTTGGTATGTCCTCGTGTATCATCCACCTACTTTTTGGTAAAATTTTCTTTCGTTATTTTGGATTATCCTGTTTTGATTGTATTGCTTGACCCTGTCTCTGTATCTTTTAAATCTCCTTTCTTTTCCCAATATCTTTTGATTCATCTCCTCAAGTTGAATTGTTTGATTTCTCTACTATTTTGTTTTTGTCTTTTCATCCCAACATATTCTTGTGTTTTTTCCCTTCCTTAGCATTTTCAGTTGTTGTTATTTCTACTTCTGTTTCTAGTCTAATTTCCAATCCTAGTTTTGTTTTCCTGTTTGGATTACTTAGGGGAACACTGGTTTTATCACAGACTAATTTCATTCCTGCATAGATCAGCTCATTTAATTTAGTCATGTTGCTGCCCAGTTGGCTGGGCTGTAGAATACACCAACTGCATCTCTGCAGAGGGGTAAGACCCCCAATGAGTGTCCTGGATATGACACTAAACAATCTGATGGTGAGGTTCCACTGATGCTGGAGCTTTGGAAAATGCGGAGTACCCCTTCATTGCCATTGCTCCCAGGTTTACTCTGGTTCAGAGTGGTAGCACCTGATAAGGGTCCTATCTATGGATTAAATTGAACTAAACTGCATACTGATGCTAAACTGAATTGTTTGAATTAGAACTGTTTGACTAAACTGAAAAGTTTGGAATAGAAATTTTTGATATTAAAATTGTGTACTTATGCTAAACTGAATTGTTGAAATGGAACTGTTTTTGACATGGAAACTGTACTCATGCTAAACCGAATTGTTTAATATAGAACTGTTTTGACAGTTAATTGTGTGTAAACAAAATCTATACTTATAAACTGAATTGACTAAATAAGAACTGTTTGAATAAACTGAATGACTTGAAATAAAAATGTTTTTGACAATTAAACTATGTACTCATGCTAAACTGAATTGTTTGAAATAGAACTGTTTATTTGTATAAAGATGGATTTGGCATTAAATAACTTAGAAAGGTTGATACGCCATGAAACCCAAACAACCAGTCATGTTGTTCATTGGGATATTTGTAAATAATTTGTTTATCTTTTCACTTTCTGCCTTGACTTTTTTCCAGTCTTGGTTTCTGAGAGGTGTTAATGTGGTCTTGTTTTCAGTCATGATTTTCTTTGTAAAATCTACATTTATTTTGTCCTCTTATATTAACGTTTGTTCTGTGGTGTCGAGGTTTGTGGTGTTTCAGTTTCCATTATTTTGCATTTCGCTTCAATTTGAGGGTTCTTGTTTTTCAGTATTCAGAGTTTCAGTTAATGTTGTATGTTCTTGTTGATATATTTCCCTATTTATTTGTTGGTATATTTCTAGTATCTCAAGGTCAGAAAACCAACCTTTCTTTAATATCTTTCTTGCTTGGTCAGCAAATCTTTGGCTTCTTGTATTAAATCAAGTGCATTCTGCCCAAATTTCTATCATTCTTTTTCTATACCCTCTTTCTGTTGGGTTGCTCCTAAAATAATGAAGTGCATGTTTGTTGTTTTCCCTACTCCATTTTTTTGTTGATGTTTGTGTTGAGTGGTTGCTTAGGTCATTATTTGTGTGCCTGAAATTAGAACAGCCAACATTTGCAGGTTGTCATAGGGTCCCTAATGTTGACTATCAAGGAAGCACTTGCTAATCACAACATCCAAACCTGTTGTCTGGTTTACATGTTGAATTATGTTTCGATTGTCATTTTCTCATGGGTAGAATATTGTGGCTATATAGACCTAGGGGTTGTTTATTATTTGCACCCTGTCACTGATGTGACCAGGTACTCTTAAAGTAAAAGAATGTTTATGCAGGTCACCAAAAAATAAAATTTTGTTTTAAATTTGCCAAGTTTAACTTTGTTAACGTTCCAAATGTTTTTACCTTTTTTTTTATTTTACCTATTACAACTTATAACTGATATTCTGTACTTGAAACAATTTAGTGGCATTCTTGTATTATGATGTTTTACTTTTCTTTTTAAGAATGTAATATCATTTGTGTATTCCCATCAAAGACAAGGAGCGTTGGTTAAAAAAAGTTAGTCACATAACTTGGAAGAGCATTCTGTGTTTGCAACGCTGACATGTCACTTATAACCAACACCCTTTTTTTTTCTCAATTCACTGCCATCTCCCTCTCCAAATAACATACTAAATTTACATTTTATATTCCAACACAAAAAGAATAAAAGTATACAATTTACTTTGTTATTATACCAAGAAAAATATTTACTGACTGATATCATCTGGCACACGTTTCTTTGAAGATAAAAAGTAAAAGAGAAGCATTGCTCTTTGCTTTTTGAGGGGGAATCATCAGTATACTTTCATTGCCTTATTATCTGAAGGAAGAAATTTTCATCAGATTAATATTATTATTATTACCAAATATGTCTCCATGCCCATTAGCATAATAGTGTTCGTCAATGGCCTAGGAGACTGGGGTTCTATCCCAGGTTGAGTCATACCAAAGACTCAAAAAATGGTACTTGATGCCTCCTTGCTTAACACTCAGAATTATAAAGTATGGATCAAGGGTAAGTGGAACAATCTAAAGAAAGGAGTAGCACCCTCCCCTACACTTTGATGTAGTAGCTATTGAAAAAGGAGCCTTTGGGTTGCCCTGCTTACTTGTGTCTCCATACAGTTGAGGCTGTATCATTTTTTAGCCTGATTTCAACCAACCATTGTAGAATTGTTAGTCATACCTGGAGAGGTTTTACACCATATTAGATCAGGTTCCTTCTAGTTTTTTGGTGGGATCTTTCTTTCTCTCACTCTGTTACACACTGTAAAAGGTTATTCATCTCAGAGCACTGTCTTGATAATCATTATGTACTTTGATCCTCTCTGATGCAGTCAGGTGTCAAGCTGCTAAGAAGGAGTTATTTTTATCTCACTGATAGCCAAGCCTAAAAAAAAGGTTTAGAAGGCTCCATTTCAACATGATCAGCTATTGGTTTTGCACAGAAGCTCTTATTGTACTTTGTTGTATCGTCAGATATCTTGACAAAAATATCTCATCACTTGTCTGTCATAATTGTTAACAGAAGACTACCATGGCAGCAGAGCTTAGAAAATAAAAACTGTATCCCCTGCAGAGCAGTAAGACCCCTCCCCACCACAAAAAGGGGTGTCCTGGGTATAACACTAAATTCTATTTGATAGTGAGGCTCCAGTTCTTGAGTTCTGGGCAATGTGATATACCCTTTCATTGCCATTACTTCCATGTTCACTCTGATTGGGCATGGTAGTAACTATTAGGGTTCAATCTGTTTAATAGAGCTTTTTAAAAACTATTCATACTCAATAGGATTGTATGCAAAAAAAAGAAAAAATCCTAAGAAACAACAGCACAAATGTGAACATAAATATACAATGGAAGTGATTACCTCACCTCTGTGCATAAAATAACCCAAGATGGGTTGGCATACCATTAAAATCAATCAATTAGTTTGGCTTAGAAGATAGTGACTGTGTTCTTGGGCCAATCAATCTCCTATGAATAACTTACCAGCCTAAGGAGTAGAAACTAACAGCTGTTATCCCCATTACCATCTTTCAGAGGGCCTAGTTATTTGGTGTATGTGTAATTAAGAGGAAAGAATAACTTCCATTTTT
The DNA here is from genome assembly GCA_963585895.1 of Sepioteuthis lessoniana. Classification (NCBI taxonomy): domain Eukaryota; kingdom Metazoa; phylum Mollusca; class Cephalopoda; order Myopsida; family Loliginidae; genus Sepioteuthis; species Sepioteuthis lessoniana. The sequence continues at coordinate 59,094,796 of OY757913.1, read as the reverse complement.
TTGTAAAAAGTTTTCAGACTGTTTTTATTTTTATTTTGTTGCAATAAAAGTTAAAACAATTTGTTCAATAGATTTTTGTCCTTGTTGACAACTGACCAGACATGTACTGACATGGGTATCTGCACATATAATTCCAAGGCACCTCACTTGATATTGTAACACTAATAATAAAAATATTGTAAAATGATAATCATAATAATACTGATTTTGTAAAATAGTAAGAATAGTGATATTGTAAAAAAAAAAATAATAGTAATAATATTATTGTAAAATAATTAAAAATAATGCTAATATTTTAAAATAATAATAATATTTACAATATTATTATTATTTTTAAAATAATAATAATATTTACAATATTATTATTATTTTTAAAATAATAATAATATTTACAATATTATTATTATTTTAAAATATTAGCATTATTTTTAATTATTTTACAAGAATATTATTTATTTTACAATAATGATAGTATGAGGTCCTTTTTTGCATTGACCATTATAATTTTTTAAGGGATATATTTATTAAATGCTAATTATAAATTAATTCTTTTTATTTGCAATCAATTAGAAATTCTATTTACAGGATATGACTTGATAATGAGCTTAATAGACTCTAAGTGGTAGTTAATTAAATAGAGGAGAATGGTGAGTGAGCTATGCTTTTAGAACATTGTTAGTGAGTTCAGTTCTCACTGGGTCCACCATATTTCTGGCTTTGTTTCAAACTAAGTTAAACTTCAACATCATATTGTGCTGCTTGCACAGATTTCCCTTACTCTCTCTCACCATCCGTCTCTATCATCCATAGCTTCTGACAGATCTTCCAGGCTACATTCTGTGTCCATACAGAGCTGTTGTAGATTAATTCTAGTTGGTGCATCTGTGTGAAGGGGTCCATAGGAGAACATTGCTTATGAGTTCATCCTTGCTCCTCCAGCAGTGTCCAGCATGTCTTGTTTGTCTAATTTGAATTGTCTTCGAGATGGCTGGTAGGTGGCCGTACAGCTGGTGTTTAGTGGGATGTTGCTTCCAGGATGTGTTTGATATAGCTCATAGCATCCTTGTGCAATTGTTGTTGAGCTTTTTCTCTATACACTTAATCAGCGTCTAAGTGGTGCATCCATACAGTAGTATGGATGCAACTGCTGCTGGGAAAAAAATACGTTAAATTTTATCAGATAGGTCTGACTTCCATATGGCTGATAGCCTATCGATAGCTGTTCATGCTTTCACAAGTCGCATATTGATGTCATTTTCTGTAGATGAGATGCTGCATCCAAGGTAAGTGAACTTGTCCACTAGTTTTAGAGAGTCACCATTTAGTATGGAGTTATCACCACTTTGATTAGAAAAACTTAGTGAATGTTAATTGTAATGATTTCTATTTGGCGCATGAATATTTTTAATTTGAAAATTTAAAAAAATGAATGATGCTAACCAAAAAATGATTACTTATTGGTCTCATTAGAGCTGATGATGATTATTATTACTAGTGTTATTAATTATCATTAATTTTAATTTTTTTTTTTTTTTTTTTTGCTACCTGTGTTTTGGCTGATCTATTCATTGACCTTCTTTAGGCCTACAATCTACATTCAAAGAATGAGTTCATTTTTTTCTGTTAGTGCTGGTCCCTTTTCCCTCCTCCTACACAGGAAAAATTTGAAGCTTACTCAGTTTTTCTGTAGAATATCATCTAAGATTTTTGATGGGTCATCCAAAAAAGTGGACATTTTCTTTATCAGATTCTATCATTCTTACTACTATCTGGAGGTAGATAGCTTATACATCTTGTTCAAAGATGGTAACAAGATAAATTTTTAGTAATATCACTAATATAAAAACACAAGGTCATTAGATAAGAATGAAATACAGACTTGGTGAAATTTTAATCTATCACCTTGATTTTATTATCCTTATTAATAACCATGAAACATTCTTCACTTCTACAGGACCATATGTACTGTATATAGACTAAAAACAAATTTTAAAGATGTAATTTTTAAAGCAAAAATTGGCATCAACCTATGCATGAGTAATATTTTAGGCAGAAATTTATAGTAGGAAGGACAAATAATTCCACAAAAATAATTACATAAAATGATTTCAAGGCTATAAATAAAAAATTGACTTATACATAAGGATTTTATAAATACATATATATATATATATATATATGTATAAATATATATATATATATATGTGTATATAGATATATATATATGTGTGTGTGTGTGTGTGTTTGTGTGTGTATATATATATATATATATATATATGTGTGTGTGTGTATATATATATATATATATATGTGTGTGTGTATATGTATATATATATATATATATATATATATATATATGTGTGTGTGTGTTTGTGTGTGTAAATATATATATATATAGAGAGAGAGAGAGAGAGTGTGTGTGTGTGTGTGTGTAGTCCTATGCTCGTCACAGGATACTTGATGTTATCTTAGTACTATGATGACCACATGGGTTTCTGGCTAGTTGTTTTATCAACTTTTCTCTCCATGCTGTTTTTTGAAAGATTCACATTAGGGAGATGACACAATCTATCTGGAACTTCTGATGTTCATGATGGTTGGTTGGGAAAAGCTGGCTGGGTATCAGTAACTCAAAGACAAGAAATATTTGCTGTTAACAGATAACAAATATTTAGTGAAACAATTGTGTAACAATAATATATATAATATTGGTAAGGAAATTGCTTTTTTGTGTGTTGATAGAAAGACAAGTTCAAGAATATGGCTTGTGTGTCTTCCTATGTTAGTCAGTTGGGTAATTTTTCAAAGAATGGTTTTTGCTAAGGAAGCTTTATTGCTGGGAGAGGCTTTTTATCCTATTTTCCTATTTTCACTTTTGTCTTCAAATTTTCTCCAACTTTAAACTTTTATGGAGGTATTTTTACAGAGAATCCCTTCCCCTAAACAAACATTTCTGATTGGCTAACCAACCACTAATCATTTCCTATTTTTCAACTACTTTATGATTGGTCAGTCAATCAAAAGTTGAGATCTATGTCTGTAGAAAGTGAATCTCTTTTATGGATCAGATTTTAATTGGTAATCCAATCTCACTACAATGTAGAGGCTTGCCTAATCAAGGGTCCTAGCCCACACCTAGCAGGGAGAGTATACGTTTTTCATATTAACCAATCATTAAAAAAAATTATAAAGCACAATCAAAGATCTAATTAGTTTATCTAAAACCCAGATTTTACCTTTTGATTTCAACAGGTGGACAAAGATTAATTTGTTATTTTATGAGTTTAAATGGATCATGCACCAACAAACCTCAAATAACTTTCTTACTGTCTTTTGACAACTTGCCAGTGTCTAGAGTGTAAGTTTCACTGACCTTTTTAATTGACTTTTGAATTTCTTTGTGTACCAATGAATACCTCATATTATCACATGAGACTGAAAACAGTCAAAGAATGAAAAGAGATTTGGTTAATGGGCATGGAAGGAAAATTATAAAGTATGAGATGAGAATGAAAACAAAACCAGGAATGAAAAAAAAGCAAAAAATCTTGGGTAGAAAGATATATATAGTGTGTGTGTGTGTGTATGTAAATATGAAAAAATACTGTCAGATTTTTTCCATTTTTCTCTAATATATATTCTTGGTCTGATGAATGCAAAGGTAAGGAACTGAGAGTTGGGTGCCCCATTCATATGGCCTAGTGCCATATCTAAGTGAAAAGCTTAGTAAATTACAGGTATCAAGAGCTGTTGACTCTGTGTCTACACTATCCTAAATTTGTAAAAGGATTGATATAAAGATGAAAATTGTGGAAGGGAGAAAGGGTGGTTTTTGCAGATAAGAATAAGAGGATGAGATTTAGAAGTTTGTTTTTTTTTAAATTGAAGGAAAAAAAGAATGAAGAGTAGTTTGTTCTATAAAATGGCTAGAATAGCAGAATTCAGACATAAATGAAGTAATAAAAATAGTAGGTGCTTCTTTTATAGATGGTGAGCTTTGAATGAAGAGAAAATATTGTTGTAGACATTTGCTGATAAAGTTAATTTTGCCTGGCATCAGACAAGAAAGAAATAAGAGTTAGAGACAAGGAAAAAGAGGGAAATGAAAATTAGAGTTCTAAGCAAACTATCAAGAAATTCACTTTGGGCAAAGGTTAACTTCTAAATATCTGAGTATTCATCCCACAATCACATAGCAATTATTGGGAGTTTGATTTACAAGAACATAAGAGGAGGAGAGTTCTTTTGTTTCCTTTTTTCTTCAAAGGAAAACAAGAGGGGGAAAAAAGAGAGGAGGCATAGAAAGAAATAGAGGGTAGTTTGAAATGTGGATGAGGTTAGTGAAGAGTTTTTTGGCTTTTTTCTTTAAGGGGAAAAAAGAGGGAAAGCATAGAAAGAAGTAGAGGGTGGAGTTTGAAATGAGAAAGAGACAGAAGAGGACAGTTTTTTTTTGTTTGATTTTTTTTATCTTCAAAGGGAAACTAGAGAGAAAAAAGAGAGGAGCCAAGTGAGGAGATATAGAAAGAAGACAAGGGTAGAGTTTGAAATGAGAATGAAAAACAGTTAAAGAAGGAAAAGAGATCTGGTTAGTGGGGAAGGAAGGTAAGTTATAGAGTATGAGATGAAGAAGAAAACAAAACCTGGAATGAATGAACAAAAGTTCTTGGTGGTGGTGGGGGTGGAGTAAAGAAGTATAAAAGCCAAAAGAAAAGCAAAAAAATAATATAAGGAAAAAGTAGAACTGGCATACAAAAAAGATATTTTCTAATTTTGAATTTTTTAATGGTGTGTTGCATATTGTTTTTGTGTGTGTATTGTGGGTATTCATATCTAAGTGTATGCGTGTGCATATATATATATATATATATAATGTGCATGTGTAAAGTTAAGATATTTTTGTTGTTATATCCATCTGTGTGGATATATATATATATATAATGTGCATGTGTAAATCATATGAGTATATATATTTGAATAGTTATATCTGTACTTATGCATATATATTTGTGTATATATATATATATGCATGTGTAAAGTATATTTGAGTATAGTTATTTGTATAGTCATAGCAGTGTGAGTATACATTTCTATAATGTGTGTGTGCATGTGTAAAGTATTTGAGTATATATAGACATTTGTAAAGTTATATCTGTGTGTGTGTGTGTGTGTGTATATATATATATATATATATATATATATATATGTATTTGTTAAGTTTGAGATATATGTATACATATATGTATAGTTATATATAATCTGTGTGTATATATAATGTATATATGCTTTTAAAAGCCAAGTGAAAAGTGCTGGTAAGTGATGAACAGTGAAAGGAAGAGGCCAAAAATAAAAGAGCAATTTGAAAAAAAAAAAAAAAAAGCAAGAAGAAAAAAATGAGGAGTTAGCAAGAAAATCTCTTGTCTGTGTATAAAGGCAGGAAAGAGGAAACAAATAGAATTGATTCCATTTTTGTGGGGTTGATGTGAGGGTAAGGCTTTGTCTGACAGGTAAACAGAAAGTAGTGAGGTGCATCAGCCTGAAACAGGAAATTGGGTATTGGGGGTAGGTGTTGGGAATGTGGTAAGGAGTTAAAAAAAATGATTTGATGACCTCTGTACTTGCTTGTAGACTTTCCTTAAATTTCCCTTGTAGGGCTTCCATATCGATTTCAGACAAATATTTTGCTTTTCTCTTTTGAAATATTTTTCATTTACTCTTCGTTTTTAACTACTACTACTACTACTACTACTATCATTTCTTTGATGTGAAAACAAAGAAGTAAGAAAAGGCACTTGATGCTATTTACAGACATATGTATTTAGGTGAAAAGAATTTTTTATTGACACATACATAATTCTAATCCTAGTTTCATAGACGAGATATATATATATATATATATATATATATATATATATATATAAAAGAAAGAGGAAAATGTACAGATGTGTTATAAAAATGATGTATATATTGACAGATGTATGAAGATTGGGATATTTTTGTTGTAGGCTTCTGTTTATACATATATATATATATATACACACACGTAGACCTACAACCTAAAATATGTCTATGTGCGTAGGATGAGGCAGAAGTAAAAGGGCAGTTAATAATATTGTATTGTTACTGACTGCTCTGTTATTTTAGCCATATTTTCTCTATCTCTAATGATTTATTCTTCTATCTATCTATCTATCTATATACATATTATTGAAATAATTGACACAATTTAATTTTTTAATAATTTATAGAAAATGACTAGCAATGTAATTGAATTTTGAATATTTTTTGGCAAAATAGTTATATAAACAAATATTTAAAATATTCAATTTTGAATGATTGTAAATAAAAGAAAAAAATAACTATATATCCAAAAATTATGGTACCATGAAAATTGATTGTCAATTATGAATCCTTTTTGATAAATAATATTTTCTAATCTTTTTCAAAAACCTGTCACTTGATATAAAGAAACATCCTCATGGGCGTAATCTTCAAGTTGTTACAGATTTATTGTTACATGTTTGTTCCTTTTTATTTTATGGGTTTTTAATTGGATTCTGGCAGTGACTTGGTTAACAGGTTGTGGTAAAACATTTACTCTTTTATCCTGAAGACATTTCTGGATTTTTCTGGAAAAAAGTATCTTTCTGATCACCGTGATGCATAAACCTCCATCAATGCTTCAGTTTCAGGGTTCTAATCAATACTTTCCATTTGACATCCAATATTTCACAATTAGCCATTCTTTGCATTATACTATGAACCTTCATGAAACTTTCTGTTGTTCTTGAAGAGAAACAACTCACTAAGCATCCATGTTTTGTTCGTGATGTCTCCAAATAAATTCCTTCTCATTATGATAAGGTCTAGTTTTATCTCATCTGACAATAGTAAATTTGTAGGCCCTAATAATCTGTATTCTAATTTCTAAATTATGTTCAGATGTCTTCTCTATCATTTAAGCATGATGGACTCTTACTTAGAAAAGAATTCTTCAGATATAACTAATATAAATGAATATATATATATATATATATATATATATATATATATATATATATTCAAACTTTAGGTTCACGCACACGTTTATACACACTTTAGACATTGACATACACACATTTATACACACTTTAGTCATATACATACACATGTTTATACACATTTTAGACATGTGCACACACCCACACACATATTATTCATAGATATATATATATATAACTATACAAATATCTAGATACATAACATAGATATAGCAGAATTGAAATCACAACACTGAATTTTTCTCAAAATAGATGATTGTTATTCATAATTTATACCAGAAAAATTATAGTTTTTCTGTTTATACTTTTTCAGTGACATAGATTTTATATATTTCTTCAGTTTTGTTGTGAGTTGTTAAATATGAATTCTAAAAAGTTTGTATATATTCATCTGTGTAACACATAAACTTAACTGCTACATTACTTTTAAAATCATTATTTATAAACTAAAGAAACTAAAATTGTGCCAATAATTTATATATAAAGACAGAGTGAGGGAGAGAGAGAGGAATACCTGTGGTGTAGTGGCTAATCCTCTGGACTGTGACATTATAGTGAGTTTTAACTTCAGTTATGCAATCATGCTCATTTTTGGACTATATATATATATATATATATATATATATATATATATATATATGCACACATGTATGGTGATTGCTTCTTCTAAGAAGATCACCATCTCTTCATTGATCACTGCATGACCATGTGCATGCAGGTGACTTTGCAACCCAGACTATTACTGCAAGATACTTAGGAGATATCTGTGCAGAATGATATGGCAGCATGTATTTGTGCTACACACATACCTCCCTCCAAGTATCTATAGCAAGAATCCAATCTCTCTCTCTCTCTCTCTCTCTCTATATATATATATATATATATATATATATATATATATATATATATATATAGTGCATAATGATTGGTAGCTGTATTAACTACAGGTTTTCTAGTTTCCTCCTCACCAGGTTTCATTAGTCTCCATATAAGAATATCTGAACTTTTCAGACAGCATCATCCCCGGGCACTGCCCAAGGAATATGCCATCTTTATCAATGTATTTCCATTTTGAATTGTTTATTTCAAATGTATTTCATTGATATCCAATAAAAGAATTTTTGCTTTTTAAAGAGTCCAGAAATATATATATATATATATATATATATATATATATGGTTGATTGGTTGGGTTTTATGGCATATCAACCATTGTAGGTTATTCAATACCAAATCTTCTTCATACATATATATTAAATATGATTGGTAAACACATTTTGTTCATAACATTTTTAAATGAGCCTGTGTTCTTTTATTCACACTGTCAAATGGTTTCAAGCATTTCTATCAAACATGAATAATTCTATTTACTATTAATCATTTGTTTATGCACAGTTAAATGGTTTCAAGTATTGCTTTGTATAAATAATGATTCAATTAAACATCAGTCCTTTGTTTACACTTGGTTAAATGATCAAACAGTTCTATTTCTAACAATTATATTTAGCATAAGTCATTTGTTTGCACTCAGTTTAAATGTCAAACAGTTGTATTTGACCCATACATAGAACCCTATCAGGTGCTACCACTCCAGATAAGAGTGAACCTAGGAACAATGGCAATGAAGGGGTACTCCACATTCCCCAAAGCTTCTAGATAGGAGCCTCACCATCTGGTTGTTTAATGTCATATCCTGGAGACTCGATGGTGGTGGGGTCTCACCCCTCTGCAGAGATGTAGTTGGTGTATTCTACAGCCCCAGCTGACTAGGGTGTGTGCATATATATATATATATAGAGAGAGAGAGAGAGAAAGAAAGAGAGAGTGTTTACTAAGATTAGTTTAATCTTGAGTACAAGACCACAAATATTGCTTACCTAGTAAGAATTGAACTTATTGTGACAAGATTAATAACCGTTAGTTTATAGTGAGATGTTCACCTTATACTAAGTTTGGCCTAGTCTGGCACTAGGATATGATTGTTAGGCACACAAGGTTGATCAAACTGATTTTAGAATAAGAATTGTCTGCTTGTGTAGCTTGATAATTATAATTCCATGAGATGACGTTCTTAAAAGCTTTGCTTTGTTTATACATAGATTTCTATAGGATAATGCTTATAAGGGCTATAGGAAGTATAATTCATAAATATTTGAACAATTACAGTAGCTGTTTTTATTGCCTAAGTAAGTAGAGGTACATTAAGGATATTGAACCGAAATAAGTTAGAGTTCACCTTTTTAAATGCCTTCAACAAGATTCTAGAAGGATTAAGTTTTTCTTATCATTTACTGATTAAATTTTATTAAGAAAAAATTCTTCCCGAAATATATCTATCGTTCAGAACCACAGAAAATGACTAAATTCATGCTGCATTGATTGTAATTAAATTTTGTTCTTGTATAATGTTTTTTTTTAAACTCTTAAAAGCAAGCAATTCGAACCAAACTCTTTGTTTGTTCAAATACTTATGAGGAGTACTGTATATAAGTATATATACACACATATATTTGCCTGCGTACATATATACATATATATATATATATATATATATATATATATATATATATATATATATATATATGGGAAAGTAATGTATGCACTTATATACATGAAAGGCAGACACACATAAAATCGTTGAGAAGGTATAGCGTGAGTCATATGTTTATAGTATCATAGTCTCAGTGTTTGGTAGACTAAGAAGATAAATTTGACCAAGCGTTCATTTAAATCTTCAAACAAGAGAAGAAAGCAGTCAGAAGTGACCACGAGCCAATATATAATCAACAACCTGAAAAATATAATTTTCTTAATATTTTTAAAGATATTTTTCAGAAGTTCAAAACAAAATTTTAGCAGTGATTTATGTGTTTGTGTAGGTATTTACAAAACTTAAGGTGCTCTTTCATGAGATAATTTTGGATTGGTTGGTTGGTTTTATGGCTTGTTAACCCTTGTTGGTTTATTTAATTCTGAAATGAATCTGATCTTTTTGTAAGCAATTGTATGATTTCAAATGAATAATGGTAATAATTATTTATTAACAACTACAGCTTCAAGTAATTATTCTTAATACAAATAATTAGCACAGAATGGTTTCAAGTATATACAAGGATCATTAAATAAGTTTCCAGACTTTTTTCATATGGGCACTTTTATTGATAGTGCACACATGAAATTCTAGTCCCCTTCGAAGTAATCTCCCCCAGCTGCAATACACTTGTTGTACCATTCCAACAACTTCTGGAAGACCCCATGGAAGTCCTCTTGTGTGAGCATGTCAATGACCTTCATCACAGCCTCTTTCATCTACTCAATTGTCTCATAACGACAGCCTCTGAGCTTAGGGAATAAGCAAAAGTCACAGGGAGCAAGGTCTGGACTATAGGGAGGGTGAGGAACTGTCTTGATGCCCATCTTGCTCAAATAGTCTATGACAAGGATGGAGTTGTGGACTGGTGCATTGTATTGGTGGAAATGCCACTGAACCAATTTGAAGAGTGCTGGCCTCTTCCCTAGGAATCTCTTGCTGAACTCCCTTAAAACCTCAACATAGTAACCGTAAGCCTAACCCTTTGGCCAATCAACTCTGGTGTATTGACTTCCTTACTCCTCCCTCACCTCTCATCATCCCTCACAGACTCCATGCCTTCCTTGAATCTCTTATGCCACTCAAAAACTGATACTTGATTCATGCATGATGGTCGAAAAGCAGTTTGAAGCATTCCATACATTTCTGTGGCATTTTTTCGAAGTTTAAAACAGAATTTTATTGCATATCATTCTTCTAAAGTGTCCTCATGTACAGATTGCATTTTTGAAATTCATCAGCTGTGACAATCAGGCTTTAGTAGGGTGTATTCCAATTGCTGCTGTAGCTGTTCATTTGAACCTGAAATCATAAAAATTGGTCGGTCATCTCATAAGATGTATGGCAATAAGATACTGAATTTTCAAGAGTCTATGACAATTTTAAATGCCTGTACAAAAAAAGTCTGGGAACTTATTGAAGGCACCATGTATCTACCCAGCCCCTTAACTACTGGCAGGATTTGACCCAATGTTAATTTTTTCTTATCCTAGACTTGCTGGCATACCAAGGCTAAATAACCCAGTCTGCCCTATTGTTTATCCATATCCAAAGGGAGAATAGTTGCATTTATTCTTACCCCAAGAGTATTTATGCTATATGGAATGCAAATAGTCTCATCCAGGATTTTGAACTCTGGTCATCATGAATGTCTCCATATATATATATATATATATATATATATAAAGTAGAATAAGCTTACTCCGTCCAGCTCATGCATCATCAAATTTTTTTATATATGAAGTGTTGTGCATATTCATTTATACTTTTTGGCTCAATCTAGTTTCTTCATTTCTACCTACTTTTCCTCTTTGTTCCTCCTACATTTTTTTTTCCATTTCTGTTTTGTAGCTTGTCCTCATGCCAACCATTCATGCCATTTTCACTTTCCGAGAATAGTGTAATCACATGAAACTTAAGTTACAGTGAAAAGAAAGCAATATTCTAAGTTTGCTTTAGCTATATATATATATATATATTGTGTATAACACTTTTTAAAGAGTACACATATACTATACTTTGACCCTAGACAGAAGTGACAGTGAATGATATTCCGATCTTAAGCAGACTTCACAAATATATCACTTTAATTCTAGGCAGAGTGCACAGATACTCAGACAGAAGTGCCAGTGCATATTTAAATAATCTTGTCATTTTTTATGGCTAATGTGTAAGTGTGTATGTATATGCAAACACACACACACATATATATATATATATATATATATATATATATATATATATATATATATACACTAAGATCTGAGGATATGGAGGACAATAAAAGTATTACAATTGCTCAGTTTCACACAGTATCAAAAAATGAACTTCAGAAGTACTTAGACCAATGGAACACTCAGTAGAATAAGTGGGAATATTTTGAAAAAATTAATGTTTCATTCATTGTTTGTTCATTCCTATTTTGGTAATTACAATTTCTGTCTCAATACAGTTTGAAATACTACACACACACACACATATATACACACAATGTATATGCATGTGAATTTTAAAAAATAGTCAACATATTAGTTTAAGTAAATAAGTTTTATTAATTTATGATTGATCCTGATTGATCAGTGTTTATTTTGACATGGTTTATTTTAAGACTGTTTACTTTTAAGACTGAAGTTTATGGATATTTACATGATGAAAATTGAATGTTTTTAATAATATTTCATTAAAAAAGAAGCTGCTTGGGTATTGTTTTCAAATATTTTGAAATTTGAAAAAATATTAACTGATTTTTTTTTTGACAAAATACCATGTTTAGCATATTTAGTGTATGTGGTTTGATTTGTTGTTAAGTGCTTAAGTTTATATATATATATATTACATGGTAGTGTTGGTAACCCTTTATGCATTCATTTTACTTGTTAAATGCTTAAGTTATATATATAACATGGTAGTGTTGGTGACCCTTTATGCATTCATCAGACAGAGTGAATGTTTAAAAAAAGACTGGTTAATATGGTTAATTCTTTTTGGAAGGGGGATTTTGTTTGTGTGTATTTGAATGTAAGTGCATTTGTGTATGTGGTATTGCCCATACATACATGTATACATGCCATCATATGCACAGATGTATGTATGTGTGCGCGAGCAACAGCCCGAACACAAACTTGGGCACGCATACACACAAACCAAATCTCCCCTTCCAAAACAAAAAGTCAACCTTATTAACCAGTCTTTTTTTGAAAACTTCTTTCTGTCTGATGAATGTGTAAAGCATGAAACCCAAGGTCACAGATACTACCATGTAATACATGTATATTCCAAAATGAATATGTGGTCATTCTAATTCCTCAGAAAAAGAAGAAAAAAACAACAAACAAAAAACCTAACAGTGTCCAATTGCTATTTATTTCCTTCAGTTGGATTCCAAATAAAAGGTTTGAAATATTTTGTTTCAAATATTTGGTCCAATTTCAGAACTTCAGATTATGAAGGGATGAATCATGGAATCTCAGCTTATGCAAATTAATGAATTGTCAAAAAGTTACTTTCTTAATTTTTAAAAGGGAATCATTTGGCAAAGTGTATTTTTTAAAACAAACCTTGATTTTTGTGTAGTTTGAAATTTGGAAAATTATGGGACTTGTAGCAGTTTCTGCTGTGAAAATAGCATGAAATAATTTTCTTTTTCAGTTGACATATTCATTTTTGGTTATTGCAATTTAAAAAAAAAATGTCCTTTCATATCTAAAATTTCATTTTCCATCAAGTTTAAAATGGATTTTAAAAACTTTTTTCTTAAAAAGCCATTAAATGAATTAGAATGAAGTTTGTTGAAAATTGTAAATTCGGCAGTAAATGTCTGCTCGAATCTGATTGGTTGTTTTGAAGTTCAGCTGTTAGTCCCTGCACCTACAATTATTTAAGTGAGACCCACAAGGGTTCTCTCCCTTTTTTTTTCTTTTTTCAGCATGAGCAGAAGCCTAGCTTGGCTTGCTCCTTTTGCTTTGCAAGCTCTTGTTTATTCACCTTTAGCTATTTTCTTAAGCAAGGTAGCTTGAGCAAATAGGCCTATTTAGCGCCTTTAGGCTGAGCCTCTTTTCCTTTGATGGTTACTTATTGAAACAACAAGCCTACCGCTGGCTATTTATGGTTTTGGTATGCTGTGCCCTTCAAAAGAATGTTGAGTCTGAGGTCTGGAGGTGGTATTATTGGACTTTTTGCAGAAAAGGGAAGCTGTTGGCTTGGGTCAGAAAATGTGGTAAAAGCCTCTGTAGGCTCAACAGAAGAAAATTCGAGTTGAAACAAAAGATATTCATCTAAGAGGAGGAAGCGGTGGTTTACTCAAAGTTCACTTAAAGAAATAGTAAACTTCATTTTCAATAAGTTTACACAGGAAACTAGAACACAATTGTCCAGGTTGATTCTACATAAGGAGGAGACGCCGAGAAAAAGAATAAACCCTAAAAATTGGCTTCAAAAGGAACTTTATCATAATATATCAAAAAATAATATTTTATCATTTACAAAAGTTAAACTGACAGTTGGTGGTTGACGGCTTGGCTTTGAGCACGTCAGTCGTATTTCTTTTTACCGTTCTTTTTTTTTGGTTATAATTGTAGAAGTCACTGCTCTAACATGCAGAATAAACAAGAATAACGACACTTACTGACTCAGTGACCCCAGCTGGCAGACAAAAGTAGAATGGGCAGTAACTCAATACCGAACCCGTAACACCTGAAACATGACTGAAGCAAGTCGGTGTATATATACACTAATATGTCCACTCTCTGGGCCAACAACTAATCACTGTGCAGGGAATGGACTTGGCCACCTTCGAATAGTGGAATGTCCCAATGTTTATATAATCTCACTTCAACTCTTCTCATAATTCATTATGCATGTGAGCACTGACTCATTGCTATTGAGCCTTATGATAGAATTCCAACAATAATATTGTCATTACTTGAATGTATGTTATTTTTGTTACCCTATTCAATTTTTCAACAAGCATAGGGAAAAATATGCAAAGTCAGATTTTGTAAAGTTTATTTCTCTTGAAATAAATTACTTTGTGGGAACTAGTTGTTTTGTTTTTAAGAAATATAGACTCGCTTCTCATTCAGGTAACAAATGTAAGCTTCCGTTCAATTTTTTTAAATCTTTTTTTATACTTTTCTCTTCCCCTTTGTTTAGCCTGACAGCTACTGCTAGATTTCTAGGGCTAGGCAAAGATAAAGTTTACTTGATTTGGGTAGAGTAGTACTTTACAGCGACTAACATTTGGGTAAATTTGTTAACTTTTTGTCTGTTGGTTTTTATAATTTAAGACCTAACACTGAGCATATTTTTTTAAATTGAACGCGATTACTCATATCTTGCATATTTAGTTTCTCATAAATTCGGTTAGACTTTTATCAATTATTATATGTACATCATATCAAAATATTGCAAGTTTTTTTAAAAAATTAATCAAAAGGGATAATAACAATAGACTTTTAAATATTTTCTGTGTTTGATAATTTTGTATATAAAAAGTGATTAATCACCAGAAAGCAGAATTGAGATTTAGCCATTTCTTTATATGTATGTTCTCTATTTCATAAGCTATTTGATAGCATGTAAAACCTAAACTGTTATTTCAATGGGGATTATTTAGAAAAAAAATTGTAGAATGGTAGATTGAATGTAACTGGAACTTTATCCATTTTTCTTACTTAGTCCTGTTCAAAAGAAGTTTCCTTTTGTCTATTTATTTCAAATTGATTAAATTTTAATGTTTGGAGAAAAATAGGGGGTCTCATATGTCATTCAATAGAAATTAAACAATTTAAAAACTTTCTATTATGTGAATTATATCAATTTTACTTTTAAGTAAATATATTTCAGTAATTATTCAAAATATTTTCTTTATGTAAAAGATTATAGCAAAATACTTGTCAAATTCTAAACTACACATGATAATTCAACCATTTGCCATGATCATGTATACCATTGCACTGATCTATCAGAAATGATTGCTTTAAATCCTGAACACTAACAATGAGTTTTTGGTCATGTTTTTCTAATGTTCAGTGCACAACATAGAGAACAAACTCAAACTGGCTAAAATTTTTGGTTAAAAAGCTGAAAATTCAATTCTAAATCAAGAATTTTTTCCTACTGCAACCAGAAATTTTTGAGCCCTGTCTGCAGGGCTAAGAATTTACTAAGTGTATCCCTTGCAGAGGGGTAAGACCTGCCACCCCTTAAAAGATATGGTGTCCTGGATATGAGATTAAACTGCGTCTGATAGTGAGGTTTCGCTTTCATTGACATTACTCTCTGGCCCACTCTGACTCAGAGTGGTAATCTGTTTGGGTTTCATCTATGGGTCAAATAGATATGTTTAAAATTTATTCTTATTCAATAAGACCACATGCAAAAAAACTTTTGCAAAACAACTACAAAAAAATGTAAATATGAAAGTACAATAAAGGCAATACCCTAACCTCTGTTCTTAAGATAACTCTACATGACTTGACATGCTGTTAAAATCAATCAATTAAAAATAAATCGTTTATTATTGCCAAAGTCTATTCAAGCTAATTGGAAAGTGGCAGAGTAGCTTTAAAGTCAGTGGGCAGCAGTATGTAAATCTCAAAATTGTTTACATATAGCAGGTTCAAATACAATTTGAGTGCCTCATATATGAGTCCTTGTGTAAAAACTAGTTTCTACATAATGAATAATTATCTTCCATAGAAAATGAATCCATTGAAAGTAATAAATCTTTAAGGAAAAAAAGACTCATCATTTGTCTTTTTTGTTTGTTTCTTCTTGGTTATTTTTTTCCTTTTTTACTAGGTTTCATTTGAAGAAGAATTTTCTAAATTATTCTTATTGTTTGTATGTATAGCTGTTATGTTTCCATTTAGGATCAAGGTGTATTATCTGCATGATTCCAAACTCTTCTTAGCGGCAAACAGTTATACTTTCTGACCAAGAAAGCTCTATAAAGATACACATTTGTGTATTCTTTCAGTTCTACTTGTATGTATATTGGTTGTTATGGTCATTACATTTCAGTTGTAGTACCTATTGAACTTCTTCAGTTGCCTATCAAATCTAGTAATATTTTGGGAATTTTTGACGGCACTCTTGATTTAGACAAAAACAAAAGAATGGATAATACAACCTGAAAACTCTCCCTTCCAGATTTTTTATGACAGTTGAGATTAAATTATGCATTTGCCCAGTCAGCTGGGCCTGTAGAATACACCGACTGCACCTCTGTAGAGGGGTATGATCCTCCCCAATGAGTGTCCTGGATATGAAACTAAATGATCTGATGGTGAGGTTCCAGTAATGCTGGAGCTTTGGGGTGTGGAGCATTTCTTCATTGCCATCACTCTCAGGTCCCCTCTGACCTGGAGTGGAAACACCTGATAGGGTGCTATCTATGGGTCAAATAGAACTAAACTGTGTTCTTGTTAAACTGAATTGTTTGAAATAAAACTGTTTATTTCTATAAAAATGGATTTGGCATTAAATAACTTACAAAATTGATATGCCATAAAACTCAAACAAACAAAAAAATTATGCATCAAAATAAAATGTCTCCATGTTTTTTTTTATGACCACATAGCATCTAATGATCTAATTTTTACATCTATGCTACTGTAACAAAGCAAAAAAGACATACTCTAACAGGATTTTTGTTAACACAGCAATGTTAAGATCCTATAACTTAGAAAATTAAGGATTTTCTAATCTGATTTATTCATTAATGATAATAACATGGAGTATGAATTTGCATTCACATCAATCATCATATTTTCTCAAGGAAGATAACTATGAAAAGCTAATTATAGAGTACATCTCTTATTTATTTATTTGTATTTCTTATAAGTTTTATAAATAGGGAAGTGCCCGTGGTGTAATGGTTATCGTTGTAGGAAATGGACACAGTGACACGAGTTCAAATCCTGGACGAGACTGATTGCATTTCACATAGCACTAATACCCTTAGGAAAGGTATGAATCCAATTATTCTTCCTCCAGCTATGGGTAAATAGTAGGGCAGACAAGGTTCTTCAGCCATGATGAGGCAACTAGTCTAGGAGAAAGAAAACTCTGAATTCAAACCTGTTAAACTCTGCTTAAAAATTGATCTTGTGTCATATCCTGCCCGAGCAGAGGGGTTGGGTAAATATGATAAATAGGATGTGACTCAGTATTGAGGTTAGTAGCCATTGAAGACAGTTTTTAAGAGAGCATGAATGAATAGGATATTTGCTGGAAATAGAAGATTCACAGAAAAACAAAGAAAGAAAACAAAAGCAACATTTTAACTAAAAGCAATAAATATGTGGCAAAAAAAATTCCAACACACTGGAGGACAATGTTGATTTTGACCGGGTACAATATCTGTATAAGGATCTGAGAATAATTGATAGACCCATTATTATTAAATCTATAAACTATATTACTTATTTATCTAATCTTGAATAAATCGAAATACATATTCATAACATTGCAATTTTTTTTTTCATAAGTATAAAATTGAAGCTAAATCCAATTCTAAATCTGTTTTTGATTTTATATTTGTAAATGTGTAATTGATTTTTTCCTCATAATTTTTGATTAATTGATTTTAACAGCATATAAACTCATCTAGGGTTATTTTATGATAAGAAGTTGGAGAATTGTGGATATTCTATGTTTATACTGATGTAGTTGTTTCAGAGGGTTTGTTTTGCTCACCATTATATGATGTCAATTATTCCTATCTAATACAAATAATCTGTACACAGTTACATGATATCTGGTATTCCTATCTAATTCAAATATTCTGTACACAATTATATGATATCAGGGATTCCTGTCTAATACAAATAATCTGCAAACAGATCTCTATGACTTAGAGATGAGACCCTAACAGGTACTATAACTTCGGATCAAAGTAGGCCTAAGAATAATGGCAATGAAAGAGTGCTCCATATTCCTTAGTCTTCCAGAACTGGACCCTCACCATCAGATGCAGCTTAGTGTCTGGCTCAGATGACTCCTTTCTAGAGGAGTCTGTCTTCTCTGCAACAGATACAATCAGAGTAGGCTAAGCCCAACCAATAGATCAGCTTCAAAGTTTTTGTGCAACTCCCTACAAAAAAATCCGTCAAAAGAATAAAAAATGTCCTGATTTCAGATTTTGGGATGATTGACAGATTTTTACTTGATAATTAATCTTTTATTTTATTTGATGGTACAGAAAACAATGATTGTTACATTATATATATATATGTATATATATATACTCTTTTATTATTTTTACCTATCATCTGAAAATTCATAATTTGTGCTTAAAATTATTTCACTGGTATAATCTATATTATCATGATCTAGTTTTTGTGTGTGTTATAACACAGAAAAACAATCTTTTATTTATTTGCAATGAATTATGATATAGATGTTTTTAACTTTTTATATCAAGTTTCATGACCACCGAAGCTGACCTTGACAAAAGGAAATTGATAAAACAGTTTATTTGCATTTGATATATTAATTATTCTTATGTTTTATCAACCAGTGGAGACAAGAAGATTGTCTCTGACTTTAGCAAGGTTGTAAAATCTACATTCTCCAAACAGAAGCAGTCTTCTAAAGTTCAAAATAAACATTCCATATTCATATTTATAATCAAATATATAATCCTTGTCAACACCCTACTTCTTAACTTCTCTTAACAGATTTCTCTGATTATCAGAGACTTTTCTTGCTAAAAGCCAAAGTGTAAAGAATAATTATTTTGTATTTTGGTACTTCCAGTGAGTAGCAGAACAATTGCAAAGATAGTGTCAGTCCTTACAGGAAAATGACTAGGTAGATGGATATAGCCCTGAGAAGTTTTCAAAATAAATGCTTATTACTTTCACATGGTTCTTGCTTCGTGTAAGACAACTATTGTTCTTCATATTAAATAACATGTTTTGTGCAAAGTAAGAAGAAAAGGAGGGGGAAAACTAACAGATTTAAAGTAAATGCTATAAAGATAAAAACACTTTTTTCTTTTTTTTTTTACTTACTTACTTAGTAGAAATAAACAAAAAAATTTTGATTATAAGTTCGCAATCCTGAGTTTTGCTCCCTTAAGAGGAGGTCTGAACAAGAAGAATGAAATATAAGTTATAGAGGAAACATTTTCTCAATCTCAAAATATCCTCTCAACCAATGAACAGTAATGTGAGAATGAAGTCAGAGACTTCCAAATTTATGATTATTTCAGACAAAAAATAGTACATTAATATTTGCGGAACATCTATTGTTTATTTTATCATTAACTCTTCAAACTCTGATTCTCCCATGACCATAGACTTTTCGAGCCAGCTTTCTCGCTTAATAAATAGTCAGAATTTTAAATGTTGTCCTCAGTTATTCAACCATGTTACATGTTGTTAAATAACAATTTACAACATTCTATAGAAACTTTAAAATAATGTAAGGATTACATCCCTTGCATTCCAAATAGTACTTCTTATGGCTGCTTGGTGGCATGACCAAAGTAGCATATAAAGCGTCTTGATAAAAGTCAAATTATCTTCATTCTGGACTTTTCTCTGTAATATAGTCTTTTAGTTTTTCAGGTCATTACTGTATTTATTTCATTAAGTTTGCTAAGGCAATAGATATGTTGTAGCTTATTAGTAGTGAATTGTTTTATATTATTTAACATAAGGAAATATTAAACCATCATACATTTCCTAAGCTGCAAGTGTCTTTGTGGAAAAATATTGCTTTGTAGCTGAAAATTTGCTCTATCCAAGAGTATTATTGTCTTACTATATCTGCTGTAGTTTCTGACAAAAAAAAAGATAGGAGGCATTACGTTTGGAACTTCCCTCATATTTGTTATATAAAATAAATGCTTTTTTTTCATCAGAAAACTATGAACTTAGTTATGCCTGTCTCACTGTCTTATTGATATTCTTACCTCTGCTTTTCTTAGTGATGTGCCTGCATAAAAATTAGGAAAAATCAAGTTTGACTCTAGTTCTTGGAATTCACTTATCCTGTTTTAGATATATTTTGTTATCTGAATTTGTTTTTGAATTGAAGCCAGACAAACATTCTTTTCTGTCATAGTAAGAAAATATTTTACTACTATTTTTTTTTTCAATTTTGGAAAGTGATCTATAGCATCTCAGTAAGATTATTTCACTTTTCAGTAACATGAGATAAAAGAGGTTTTCATTTCTGTGGTTGGTGGAAGGTTTTTGGTATTGAGCGCTACAGATATCTATAAATCTTTGGCAGGCAATATTCTGTTCTCTTGGGCTTCCCCATTTCTTATCTACAAAGGCATTTAGAGATAACTCTTAGAGATTTCATATTAATACATAAGAAATTGGTCAGTTTCATGCATGCGTGTATATTTGTTAGTTGTTGGGGGTTACTTGAATCCTCAACATAAAATAATTATTTGCACTCTGCCTATGGAGACTAGAAACACTGAAAATATCTCGTATAGAGGGATAGACCTCTGCCAAAAAAAAAAAAAAATGCCTCTGGAATGACACATTCTTGTATCCAGTGGTGAGGCTCCAGTTCTTGAGCATTGGGGGGGTGCCTTTACTCCAGGTCCACTGCAACTTGGAGTGGTAGTATCTGTTAAGGTCCCATCTCTGGGTCAAATAGATCTGTTTGAAAATTATTAGTATTAGGTAGGAATACTTGAAACTATATAATTGTGTGCAAACAAATCATTGTCATTGTTATCATCACTATCTTTGATTTTTTGCACCCCAGTTTGAACTAGTAGTTTTGAGTGAAATCTGAGAGACAGCATATCTCTTCAGGTCTCTTGGACTGTTCTAAGTATTCTAGCTGATTTTGCTACAACTGTGGTCTGGATGGTCTCATTGTTTCTCCAGTCTCTTGTCTGTTCAAAGGACACCAACTATAATTGGTATCATTGTCATATTCCTCAGTTTTTTGGACATCTACCTTTTATTATTATTTTTGAATAAACATAGTTACCTGAAACCTTGTAATTGTACAAATTATTTGTATTAGACAGGATAACTTGAAATAATAGTTGTGTACAAATTATTTGTATTAACAACAGTTACTTGAAGCTATAATTGCAGGCAAAATTGTTAAAAAAGTGATTTCAGCATTAAATAATGCTAGAAGGATTGATATGCCATAAATTCACCCACCTAACAATTATCTAGATAATTGAAATCTTTGTTTTTTTATACATATGCTATTTTGACAGATGTGTTCTACAGCCTTTTTCTGGAGTAATATACTCTACTGTAAGGAAAGAAACCCTTGTTTTGGTCTTTTCTTTTGATGAGCACAAAACAAACATGACACCATTGAGATTGTTCCCCCTTGTAGACTGTACCTTCACTTCTATTTAACCAAATTTGTACAGGGAAACCCATGTAAATAGCTAGAATCTCAAATGCTGATTTTCAAGGTAAGCAGGCCACTTGGAAGATTGATGCAACTCTAATCATTCTACTTTCCATTTTCACGCATTTAGTTGGGGGTCAGCATTAAGCTAAGTTTATCATATTTACCCAACTCCTCTGCTCGGGCAGGATATGACACAAGGTCAATTTTTTTAAGCGGAGTTTAACAGGTTTGAATTCAGAGTTTTCTTTCTCCTAGACTAGTTGCCTCACCAAGGCTGAAGAACCTAGTCTTCCCTACTATTTACCCATAGCTGGAGGGAGAATAATTGGATTCATACCTTTCCCAAGATTATTAGTGCTATGCGAAATGCAACCAGTCTCATCCAGGATTTGAACTCGTGTCACCGTGTCCATTTCCTATGACGATAACCATTACACCACGGGCAAAGTTTATTGACCTGAAAGGAATGAGGTCTGTACTGAATCACTGTAACTGATTTTTGGCTTTCAGTATTGTAATGCTGTCGTGTTGTAAAGACCTTTGCACATTTTATATCAGATGAAATTGGCAAGGTGTCAGATCTGCAATTCTCTACTTTCATTTATTTTGTATAACAACATAAAAGAAGTAGTAATTGTTGGCGAATATTCGAATGAAATTACCAATTCTTTGTTGTTATGCAAAATATTTAATATTTAAATGAGATATAATAAATGGAATAGATTGTTATTATCATGATGTAACATGTTCAGATCTTATTCCTTTTGAAGTAGGCATACTTAAAGTGAAATGGTTATTGTTATTGCTGTGTAAAATATTTGAATATGATTATTTTTAAAGTATGTATAAAGTTAATATAAAATGTGACTATTCTATGTAAGATATTTGAATATACTTTTTAAAGCATGCAAAATTGCGATAAATTATTATTATATGAAATATTTGAATTTATTTTTAAAGTAGGCTGAGTTAATGAGTGTTAATGTTATATAAAAATATTTAAATATACTTTTTGAATTAAGTAGAATGAATATAGATGATTATTATAGTTATAAAAAATATTTAAATGCACTTCTTTTTGAGGTTGGTAAAAGTAATATGAACAATATGCATAATATCTAAATGTGATTCTTTTGAGCATAGATAAAATTATTGAAATTTAGTGAGATATAAAAATTTAAACTCAGATATTTTCAAATTCAAGAAAATAAAAATAAGGTATATTCATTTCACTGGTTGTATTGACTTAAAATGTTCAGCTATTTTACAGTTTAGTAAGCTGTTGTATAATTCTAATATCTCTCTATATTTAATACACCATCATTGGATAAAATAACAGTGCTGTTTGTATTGCCCCCGCTACTATGAGTAGAAAGCAACACAAAGTCAATTTTTTAGCAAAGTTGGTTTGAATTCAGAGTTTTTTTTTCTCCTAGACTGGTAGTCTTAACATGGTTAAAGAACCCAATCTGCTCTACTATTTACCCATAGCTGGGAGAAGAACAGATGGATTCATGACTTTCTCAAGTGTTTTAGACCATCACCCCTTCATGGAATCCTTAACTCCTCACTGACCCCAGGAATGTACAAGAAAATAAATTATAATAATAAAGTAGATGTATAGTTTCTATATTCATGAGTGAGGGAAACTGCATACCAAATTCTACTTTCCATATACATCGATTAGGAAAATGGCATATCAAGCTCTGTAAAACCATTGTTCTCTATCCCCTTCCTTGTGAATATCTCCAATGAGAAAATAAAGTTGGCGACTGTAGTCTCTCTTTCCAATAGCTACTACACCAAGGTGTAGGAGAAGGTACTACTCTTTTCCCTGGATTGCTCCTCTTTACCCTTGATCCATACCTTATAATGCTGAGTGTTAAGAAAGGCAGCATTGAGTTCCATTTTTTGAGTCTTTGGTATGACTTGACCTGGGATAGAACCCAAGTTTCCCAGACTAGTGGCAAACACTCTACCCATTAGACCAATGGGCCAGTTATTGTGCAAACCATGATTGGTTTGGTTTTTTCGTTTAATGGCATATCAACTTTTGTAGGTTATTTAATGCCAAGGCCATTCTTCTTGAAGAACAGTAGTGGTACTATTTAACCCATTGCTGGGAGGATAAGGGGGTTCATACCTTTCCCAAGGGTATTTGCCCGAAAGTGAATGTAATAGCACGACTAGAGTACGAAGTCGCGTACTACGATTCCGCAGTCCATCGCTTTAACCATTACACTACGAGGACACCCCCTGTAAACCATGAGAAATATGCAAGATATTGAATATGATGTTAGAATTCAACATAAAAGTATTCAAATTTATCAAAATATTTGGAAATACAGCATGATAGATAAATATGTCACATGAAATATTGGATTGGGCAATAAAAGTAGAGGAGAATCATTTTTGCTGTCATTTGGTGTCTAATATTAAATACATTAAAAATAGATAAATATACCTTTTTATTGAATTGGTTGACATCATTAATGAGAAAGGCATTGATATTTGATTGGAGGTAGGTGAGTTTTAGTCATAAGTCACCATGCTCTACTGTGTTCAGTCTGTTTTTCTACCATGTCAGAAATACAAGACTAAAACCAACTTCAACTATGTACAAACTTGGTAATGCAAGTAAAAATGCCTTGACTGCTGTACTAAACATCAGGTATTTAGTAAAAGTATTTATATGGCTCTAATAGTTGCTGAGACTTCTACTTCTGAACAGTGATTTAGCTTCAAAATCCACATGGTTGTTAATGAGTTCATTTTAGTGAGATTTAATGTCTACATTTTCTATTTCTAAATCAAACGGTGTAAAAATCTAGTCAGATACTTTCATTTTCTAAGTCACCCCTTAATTTTTCTTGGTGCTTTATGTATATCTCTAAATCACAATCTAGAATGACTTCATCTTCTTCCAAATGTCACAAGTCTGAAAAATATTTAAGATCTCAATGTGCCAATGAAGATTTAAATAGCCCTATTAAGATTGTTCTGGCTTGAATAATTGTACCATCTTTAGCTTGCAGATGTTTCTATGCTTCATAAAATTTTGAATATAGGTCTCCCAAATCATTATTAGACATTTTTAACTTTCCACATAGTGATGGGTCCACATCTGTAAGGAACTTCATTGTTGAGTTATATAAGTCAATAAGTCTTAGCAAGCTATCACGTTGATAACTACTTTACCTCAGTATGCAAAAGTAATTGTTTGAAAGTTTCAACACTTTTTTCTCATAACATTACCAACAATGGAAAATTGAAAAAATGAGCTTTAACTTTATTGATTAACCTGATACACACTTTTAAGGCATCATGCAGTTCACCGCTGAGTTTCTTGGCTACAAGATGATGACTTTGTTTAACGAAGTGAACAGTAAAGTGAAAAATCCTCTGTAATGGCCAACCATAGCTGGTACACCATTAGTAGCTACTGCAGTAATTTTACCAATGACTTAGTTGGCTGGGGCTGCAGAATACATCTCTGCAGAGGGGTAAGACTCTCCCAATGAGTGTCTTGGATATGACACTAAATGATCTGATGGTGAGGTTCCAGTAATGCTGGAGCTTTGGGGAATGTAGAGTACCCCTTCACTTTGGCCTGAAGCTTAAGCATCCGACAAGGTCCTATCTATAGGTTGAATAGAACTGTTTGATATTTAAACTCTACTTATGCTAAATTGAATTGTTTGAAATAGAACTGTTTATATGTATAAAAATGGATTTGACATTAAATAACTTACAATGGTTGATATGCCATAAAACCAAACCAAACCAAATATTCTTCAAATAACCCTCTAAACAAAAATTCTTTGGCAATGCACTTAAGGCTTAGACTAAAATGCCTCACATAAGCCATGAGAATATTTAATCTGCCAAAATTTGATTCATCATTACTGATAGTTTTTCACATAACGGACACATAGGTATTGTTTCTTTAGTAAATGAAAGTATGAATTCAAATTCAGATGCTCTTGTGAATACTGCCCGCACTTAACATTAGTGGCTATCATTGTGCTTCCTAGAAATGAGAAAATTTAAACTGTAAATGCACAGCTATCAATTCATTAACACCACTCTCATAGCGACAGGTGTTGAGTATACACTGGCTGTCTTTGGACTAATTGGCACCCATAGCCATATGATAGTAGCTCTGGCCAACAAGCACATATTACATAGGTGTCAAGTTGATCTATCTCAGTGGCAAGTCAACCAAGTCAAAAATTGTGACTTATATGTCTCTCTCTCTCTCCTTTGTGTGAGTGTGTAGTTATATGTTTACCTTCCTCTGTTCTACATTCAGTTGGGTTCTATCTCTGTGGTGTCTGTTGCTGCTGCATTTGTGTAACTGTTGGTTTGTATGTGCACTATGTTGGATAGTCAGCAATATATATCAGCAAGTTGTACTTAATGTATTTTTAATTCTTTTCTGAATGTCAGCTATTGATCCTAAAAGTTTAGGTAAGTTGGCATTTAATTTGATCCTCTACTAAGCCCCAGGCTTTTATCAACCCATTAAATAGTCTCCAGGAATAAATACTGACCACTTCAGAGACTCCTCCTACTTAAGGGCATTAGCATGAAGTGAAATGCAAATAGTCTTATCCAGGATTTGAACTCAGGTCGAGTATTCCATTTCCTTTTGCCATAACCATTACACTAAGAGTATCTTCCTTGTCTAAAACAGTGTATGACCACCAGTATCCATTCATTTTTTTCTTTTAGAAATGATGTATTGCTGATTGCTTATTTTGGACTAGTTTATTTGTTGTTTTTTTCTACTCTTCAGAGCAATGTTTCAAATGCTATATCCATCTACCTTTTTTCTGTCCAAAATTTTAAGATTAGACATCCATAATACTATACATTGTTTCTTTAAGACCAATTCTGTACAGTCACTTTTCTTTGTGTCCAAATTTCTGAGAGACCAATTCCATTTCTGTGGCTTAATGACTAAAGTGCTAGATGGTAGCCTTTAAGTAAATGAGTTCAAACTCCAATCATGCTATTACGTTCATTTTTGGGAACAGTATAAAACTTCTTATCCCCCCACCCCAGCTATGTGCTAAATAGTATTACTGTTCTGCTACAAGGAGGGCTTTTGTATTAAAATAACTCATAGAAGTTAATATGCTATTAAACAAAAAATCAAACAAACCAATCTATTTCCAATGACAATAACTATTATTCTAAGTGTGCAACAGTACTGATCTTTTACAGAGGTGGTTGTCACTTGCTTTTTGCCAATTAAGATATAGACAAACACACATTTAGCTTAATTTCCCTGTTTATTAATATTTCAATGATTTAGGTCTACCATCTCTGTGAGTTTCCAAACCACTCTTCATAGAGATGAGGAAAATCTTTGCATTTTAAAGTATATATTGAACCTCTGAAAAGAGCCCTCTGAAATGTTAAGACTCAGAAAAAACATATCCACTCTATTGTGCTCTAGAAATCCAACATGCAAACTTTTTATCATTGTTTTAAGTGAGATGGCCTCTAACCTCATGAGTCTATCATATTCCATGATACTTCTGTTGGTGGTGTAATAGCAGTAGGAGTTGATTACATAACACTAGTTTATCATTCTAGGTCACTGTTGTTAAAACATAATAAAAGTTACCTACCATAGGTTGATGGTCAGGAAGATTATTTAATGGAGCAATTAACTAGTGTAGTGAATTTGATCGTGATTAGGTACAATTTTATTGGGGCTTTATGCCAGACTAAGCTCAGTAAATACATAGATTATTAAAATTCTTATATTTGTAAATTAGCACAATCCATCTGAAATAGCACATCATTATTAGAGCAATACATTTAATATACTTTTAGAGAATACTACAATTTACAATCCTATTTCCAACAGAATAACAATTATATAGGGTCTTCATCACACAGAAGGTCACTTTTTCATCATCTAAACTCTTGATATAATAGAGATAACTATGATTTGCTAATTAGAATCTTTCATTCCTAAATAGAAGCATCAATATCATCATGGATCCCTGTGACAATGGTTTCACAGTTCATATAATAATTGAAAACTTAATAAAATCATTCTAAAGTGCTGAAGCTGATTTTTTATCTCTACGTAGAGAACAAAAAAGACAGATTTCAAAGAACACTTTTACCTGCTTTTTGTTGAAATGCTTATGAAATCCATCTAAGTATTTCAAAATTTTATGAGAAATAGTATTTTTAACCAATTTTTGAAATTGGTTGTTCATTGTACTCTTAAATCTCTGAACACTTACGGAATCATCCATTTGCATTTAGACAAATAAAACTTTAGAAACTGAACGTGATCTGAGTTTTTAGCTATTTGCAGGCAAAGCAACGTTTTTCTTGCCAGTGGTTTGCAGTGACATTTTTACCACTTTTAGGCAGAGTTCAATGCAAGGTTGCCACTTGATTAATTCAATATTAATGTACAGAAACCACACTAGGAGGCCCTACTATAGTGTGTAGCAGAAAGAAACTTGAAATTTTTGTTTGGCATGTAATTTAATTTGACTGTTAAAGTCGCCGAACATTTTCACCCAATCAGGATGACTTGTCCTTTCCCAAGGGTATTTGCTCAAAAGGGAATGTAATGGCATGACTGGAGTACGAATGCGCTTACTATGATTCCGCAGTCCATCGCTTTAACCATTACACCACGAGGACACCCCCATTTAATTTATTGTTTCATTCCTGTTTATATTGAAATTCATTTGACATCAGCTTTTTCTTAAATATCACTTTTTAAAAACTGAACTTTAAACCGTACTCAAAAATGCAAGAATATTTTTTCTAAAGAATACTTGAGATACAATTGAATTTAAATATGTGATGCCACCCACTCACCTGAAAATGTTTGTTTTACATTCAATTTACAAGAGATAAATTCTGTGTTGAATGATATATATATATATATATATGTAAATAGAGGTTTATCATTTTTTTAAAAATATTTTTTTACAACCATTGATTATTATTGATAAAACTGGGAATATTATGAGTTCCTGCACAACTTTATCTATATCATCTTAATCTTGAAAAAGATCTAAGTCAATAATACACTCATATGAGAATTCTCACTAAAGAAACAACTGCTTTTTATGCTACAAATACAACAATGTAGAATTTTAAAAATCTATCAAGTAACCATAAGACATATACTATTTAACATGTACAATACTTTTTTGTCAAAGATTTGACAATGTGTAAACGTTTGCACTTCAAAAAAAAATTATATATGTCTGTTCTTTTCTTATTCTTACTTATTGAATTTAGTTTTTATCATTGAAGGGAGATAACTTACGTGATTCAGTTGTAGAGTTCCGCTCTTCTTGCAAGTATCAACTTGGTGCAATCATGTGTAAAGAATAAATCATATTCAGTGGCACCAGGTGACATATTCAATCATAAACTGTTTTCATGATTTGATATGCCAATATTTCTCCACAAGAAAGTTCCCAGAGGTTGGCTGTTGTTGGTGCCAAACAGAATTTTATTTGGAAGTTTAAGCTTTGTTTTGGCTTGTGTGTATGGGAGCATTTGATTTGTTTACATACACACACACACACAATAATATATATATATATATATATATATATATATATATAAACTTATTTATACATCTGTGTTGTCTTTTCATTGTGAATATCAACTCATATTTTCATATTTGTCTTTTTTTATTTGACTCTATTTTTTTTTTGTTTTCATTTTTATTCTTTGTTGGTTTGATATATGTAAGTTTTATTCATAGTCTGCCTTTTTTCACTCTCTTGGAAATTAACTTTTCTCTCTTTTTGTTCTCCTTCCTTTGTTGTGGGGACTTTTTTAATGAATTTTCTTATCTGCATAAATTTGACTTTTAGTCTCTTATGGTTGATTTTCTTTCTGCCTTCATTTTCTCCTATTATTAAAACTCTTGTTGCCATCTTATTTCTTTTTCTCTATATTTTATACCTATTTTTTAGCCTGACTTTTTCTTTTGTTAGTATTTTTAAAGAAATAATTGCTACAAATAAACACTACATATATAGGACTGATATAGACACAATCAGCTATGTTTGGTGACTATCAGTTTCTTCCCGATGCCATCATTACAGGAAATAGTTCTAACATAGTGGGTTTCCTTTTATATTTTGTTTTGTGGAGCATGATGGGAAGGGTGATCCAGTCTGTGGGACATTCTGGGAAGGGTAGTCTAGTTTATATTGCATGGTTACTTATGCTGCTACATTAAATTGGTTTTGTGATTTGTCAGTTTATTTACTCTGTTGTGTTTGATTTATTATTTGTTTGTGTTTTTATTTGTTGTTGTTATTTCACTCTTGTTAAGTTTTTCACACCAACATTAGCTTGAGGTCTTTCACTGGAGTCTGAGTGACAGCAAGTCTCCTCAGGTCATCAGGATCCTTCATGGTATTCTATCCAATTTCAAAAGTGCTGTAATCTGCATGGTTTTGATTTTGGTTGTATAATTTAATTTTTTCAGTTTATTGCTTGAATATATATATATATATAAAGTTTTGTTAAAGACAATGAACACTATTATTTTAATTTTATTTTTTCAAGTCTCCTTGTACTTTCTCTTGTGTCAGGATCTAGGTGGTAAAGGAATTATCCCATATCTTCTGCCCAAGCACTTATATATATATATATATATATATATATATATATATATATATATATATATATATATATATATATATGTCTCTATTTTTCTGAAGAGGTGAGTTCTTTAATAGTCTCATATCTGTTGTCTCTCTTGTTTTCCAAAAGTTATGTACACAAGTTTTGAGTTTCTGACTATTTCTTTCTCTTGCTTTTAGGAATGTCTTAAATTATTTTCTTGATTATTTATTGTTTTATTGTTTTTGAAGATGAATATTTGATTTTCTAATTGGCCTCTTTTTTTTTTCTTTCCAACAGTGACATATTTCATTATTTCTTATTTTCGTTTTGTTCTTTATTCCTCCTCTTTTGCTCACACATAGATAAGTTCTTTCTTATTTCTTTAATTTATTTCTACTTTCTTCATATTAAGATATTGCTTTGCTTATCTTTGTCC
Source organism: Sepioteuthis lessoniana (assembly GCA_963585895.1). Classification (NCBI taxonomy): domain Eukaryota; kingdom Metazoa; phylum Mollusca; class Cephalopoda; order Myopsida; family Loliginidae; genus Sepioteuthis; species Sepioteuthis lessoniana. Next base: position 59,063,737 of record OY757913.1, on the reverse strand, counting down.
TGAGTTTAACAGATCATAGTTGGCATTTTAAAAACCAAGAGTTTATTTGAATTTCATTTTGGTATTTAAACTCTTCTGTTTTGAGTATTGGTCCTTCTGTCTTGCTTTTTTTCATCTCTTACTTTTTAAGAATTTTCTTTTAGTATTTTATATTGGAATGTTATTAATACATATGTCCTCTGATACTTGATCACTCATTTTTTTTATGTAAATTTCTGACATCTGGCTTTCATTATCTATCATTTTTTTTCTAAATTTGTAAACAGAAGGAATTCTACTTTTCAGAATTTTTTTCTTTTTTTTTTTATCTTACACTATTTTTTTTTATTCTGTTGTTTTATTTGAGACATTCTTTCCAATTTGTTATGCATGGTCTTTTCTATCAATTTATCATCTCTCTTTTCTTTCTTTTATTGGACACACTTTTATATTCATTGTCACCTTTTATTTGAGTCACAAGTATTGAATACATAGATCTTGATATTCAGCCTTTACTATTGCTTTATCTTTTTTTCTTGTCTATCCTTTCCTCCTCTCTTATTTGGAACATAGTAGGGTGAGTTAAAAGTTCTGCAATATTTTGGTAACATGAGGAAAAATCTGGTAGCTTGAGATGCTTTTACTGAGTTTGTGAAAGGGACAAACCACACTGGACTGTGAGATGCTAAGCTAGCTTGATACTTTCTGAATGCTACAGGCTAAAATTGTTTCTATGGCTTGGAGCACAGCCTTGAAATCCATGGTTTTAAGCTTATTTAACATGCCTAGTCATCAAACTGGCCATAATGCATGGTTCAGTTTGGT
>OY757913.1:58980433-59052933 GCA_963585895.1 Sepioteuthis lessoniana | reverse complement strand
ATGAACGTGTGTTGTTTGGGTTGTTTTATTTTTTTAAAATTTTTTGAAGTGTAAAAGAACTGAGGAAGCAAATGGGTTGAACTGCAAGATGAACTGGTAGAATATCATGACTCTGTCTCATTCTCTGTTTGATTAGGCAGATAATTTTTCGGTACACTGTTATATAGTAATTTTTGACAGACATACAAGTTCCAAATGATTTTAGATAATGGAGTAATTATCATTAGTAAGTATCTCTAACTGAGTTTTCTTTTTTTTTCATGGTCATTCAAGTACTTAAAAAATCTGTGATAACCAAAAGAGATAATATCATAATAATACATTTTTTCTGTTTTTGCTCAAATGCAAAAATACAAAAGTGTGGTGAGAAAAAAAAAGATATATTCAGAATATATCCTAGTAGTAAAATTGTTATATGGTAGGCATTCCCCCTGCAAAAAAAAGTGATAGATTTTCTGCTCTTTGTAATGTGAGTGAGTGCAACACAAAGAACGCTCCCTTCACTCTTGCTCAAAAGGCATGATCCAGGGAGGTACAAAAAATCTCTTAATCGAGAAGTATGCAAATGTTTGTCTGTCTCTGGAGCTCTGGGAAGTGTGGTGTACATATTCATTGCCATTACTCCCAGGTCCACTCCAAGATAATGTTATAAGTTTGTTTTTTTTTGCTTTTGCCTGAATATAGAAATACTAAAGTGTGAAAAAAAAAGTGTATGAGTGTAGGGAAAATGAATAGCTTGTCAACATTGTAAAATTAATCACCGTTAGAAATATTTCAATAGACTGCAGAATATAATTATTCTCTGTAATAAACCTAAGGGAGGTGAGGGGATAATAGATGAAATAATTTCTATACATTACACAGGGTGAAGAGTCAATAAGATTTTTCATGCTGTTAATTTGAACAATATGTGCTCCCTTCTCTAGTGAATAGACCATTTTGTTGAGGCAAATTGAATTCATGAGATAATTTAACATTGCTTAAAAAAAAAGTTAGCACAAACTTTCTTCATGGGCATCCACTGACACTTTCCTAGTGGGGAGAGGGCAAGAAAATACATTCAGAATATACCTAATTCACAAATTTGTTATATAATAGGCATTCTTCATGTCCAAAAGGTGATATATTTTCTGCTCTTTGTAGTTTAAATGAGTATAAAACACTGGATGCCTTCCTCGCTAAAAGGTCTGATCCAGAGAGATAAAAACAATCTATGGATCCAGAGGTATGCAAATGATGTGTGCCGCTGGAGACCAGGGGATTGGGGAGTAACCTTTCATTGCCATTACTCCTTGGTCCACTCTCACCTGGAGTGGTAGTACCTGTTAGGATCCTATCTATGGGTCAAATAGATATGTTTGTATTAGATAGGAATACTTGATATCATATAAACAGGTCAAAAACTCTAAAGAAACTGCACAAAAAAGTAAATGTAAATAACTCCTTAATCTCTAGGCATAAAAAACCCCACTTAGTTTGGTACGCTATCAAAATCAATCAATCATGTGTTCAAGTGAATCTGAAGTTGAGATTTTTACCTGAGTTTAGTCAGAATGTCATTCACATTTCTCTTTTTATGCTTCTTCATATTCCCTATTGTTTTTCTGCCTTTGTGTCAGGAGGCACATAAAAGATTAACAGTTTAGTTCAAAGGAGCCCTCCCTACAGGCAGCACTTGCCTTCTTGCCTAAAAGAGGCAATAACTAGGTTTATTGCCCAGTGCCTCAGGGGGAATTCCAGTGGAAAGTAAGCAATTTTTTGCACTGCCCTGTGGGAGGCTTCCTTTCTGTAGGGTATACTAAATTACACCAATCTTGTCTTATATTGTGGCCTCATGGGGAGTCAGATAAATAACATTTTCATATCCCTCCATCATAAAAGAAATGCTTTACAAAAGCATATTAGCAAAAAGGAAAAGGAACATCTGATTTTGAAAAAGAGCAAATCTTTGCTTAAAAATTTGAAAATTTTCAATAATTCCAAATTATTTTTGTTGAGTAAACTGCATTCAAACTAAACCAGCTGATGGTGTGGTTCTAATCCTTGAGCTTCATTGCTCTTACTCCCAGGTCCACTCTGACTTGGAGTGGGAGTATCTGTTAGGGTCCCCACTATGATTCAAATAGAACTGTTTAATCATTCACTATACTGGAAACCATTTAACTGTGGCAAATAGAACTATTAGTGTTTGATAGCAGTACTTTAAACTATTTAATAAAACTATTTGTGTTAGATAGCAATGTTTGAAACAATTTAACTGTGTAAATAAATGAGCCCTGGCTCATGTAAAGATTATAACCTATGAACTATTCATTTATAAATCATATATTTGATATATGTGTATGAATAGGATTTGGCTTTAAATAACCCACAGGTTGATATGCCATAAAACCCAACCAACCATTAAATAACCTACAAGGGTTCATATGCCATTTAACATAACCAACTAACTAAATATATTATATCAGAATATTAAGATATATATTATGTTTAAATATGTGTTTGTTTAAATATGTTATGTTTAAATACATATTCAAAAAGGTTTTTATTTATACAATGAAAAAACAAAAATCAAGAAAGATTTCATGATGAGCACACCCAGCTGTGTTGGTACTTTTTTGGAAATCAAAATATATAAAAGAGAGTTGGCATTTTCATGCTTTGTCTATCCATCACATTTCTTAGGTAAATAATCTCTTAGAAAAAAGGGAGAAAATAGATACAAGGTTTTTTTTTTCTCTTCTACTTGAGGATGCTGATAAAATGTTATGGTAACAATATCAAGAGCATAAAGAAGGAGTTCAATAGTCCCAATAAAGTTGGAATGTTGATTGATTGATTTTATGTATTGAGGTAAGGGAATTGTTTACATCGTACATTTATATGTACATATTTTTTGTGTAATTTCTTAAAAGTTTTTACACACAGTTATTTATCAAATATTCCTATCTAATAGATATAATTTTTTCCCAATTCACTCGGGCTGTAGAATACACAAACTGCATCTCTGCAGAGGGGTAAGACCCCCACAATGAGTATCCAGGATATGAAATAAAACCATCTGATGGTGTGGCTCCAGTAATGCTGGAGGTTTGGGGAATGCAGTGTACCCCTTCATTGCCATCACTCCCAGGTCCACTCTAGCCTAGAGTGGTAGCACCTGATAGGGTCCTATCTATGAGTCAAATAGAGCTAAACTGCATACTTATGCTAAACTGAATTACTTAAAATAGAACTGTTTTGATATTTAAACTGCATACTTATACAAAACTGAATTGTTTGAAATAGAACTATTTTGACATTTAACTGTGTGTGGACAAAAACTATACTTACACTAAACTGAATTGTTTGAATTATAACTGTTTGACTAAACTGAATAGCTTGAATGGCTTAATGAGTAGAGTGTTTTCCAATGGTCTGGGAGACTGGGGTTCAATCCTAGGTTGTCATACCAAAGATTCAAAAAATGGTACTTGATGCCACCTTGCTTAATACTCAGCATTATAAGGAGCAATCCAGGGAAGAAGTAGCACCCTCCCCTATACACTGGTGTAGTAGCTATTGAAAAAGGAGCCTTCAGGTCACCCTTGACTCAGGTTGGTCACTTTACTTTACTCATGCTAAACTGAATCGTTTGAAATAGAACTGATTATTCATATAAAAATGGATTTGGCATTAAATAACCTACAAAGGTTGATATGCCATAAAATCCAAACAACAAACTAATAGAAACAATTTGCAAACAGATCAATTTAACCTACAGATGGTACTACTACTCTGCTACAGAGTGAAACTGTCAGGTAATGATGATGAAGAGGTACTCCCTACTCCCCAGATTTCTAGAACTGGAACCCCATCACCAGATGCAGTTTAGTGTGATACCCAGGAAATCCCTTTTTTGGTAGATCTTACCCTTCTGTAGGCGATGCAGTCAGTGTATCTGAAATTCCACTGACTGGGAGAGGAATGTTTGTAAATGACTCTTCTCTAAGTTAAAAACAATAGATTGATTCATTTAGGATATTTTCCTTATTCCTATTGTCTTTATCAAAATATTTTGACTTGTATTCACTCCAGCGTTCTTCAGGTATGAGCCCAGTTGGCTGGGGTTGTAGAATTCACAGACTATATCTCCACAGAGAGGTAAAACTCCCCCAACAAGTGTCCTGGATATGACATTAAACAATCTGATGTTGAGACTCCAGTCTTGGAGTTTTGAGGAATGTGGAGTATCTCTTTATAGTCATTGCTCCCAGATCCTCTCTGACTTGGAGTGGTAGTACCCAATAGAGTCCTATTGATGGGTCAAATAGAACTGTTTGACATTTAAACTGTGTGAAAACGAATGACTTATGCTAAATTGAATTGTTAGAAATAGAACTGTTTGATAGTTTAACTGTGTAAACAAATGACTGTTGTTTAATTGAATTGTTAGTGATACATAGCAATATTTGGAACCATTTAAGTGAGTGTAAAAGAATGACCTTAAGTTCGTTTAAAAGTATTATCAACAAAATGTGTTTACAAGTATAAAGAGGATTTGTCTTTGAATAACCTATAAGGGTTGATATGCCATAAAACCAAACCAAACCAAACCAATTCTTCAGGTATCTTTAATATTCCTGGAATGTCAAATGGAGACTTGAATTTGCTCCATATTTTTATACATTTCCCATTTCTATACCAATCACATCCAGTGTCCTTCTGAGAGAATGTTAGACATTGTAACCTTCAGTTGTTTCTTGTGATTCAAATCCACTCCCTATACTGCTCTCATTCCTATACCTATCATACTCTGTGACCTTCCTAAGGAATTTCAAAAAATTATAATGATCAACTCTTCTTTGATACTGAACCCTCTCTCTGCCAAGTCAGTGTATTTGTCTGTATGACTTGACCCTGAGATTGAACTCAGGGTGTCCAGAGAACTAGATAAGTTTTACCTGTGCTTTCATCCATGAGTCCAATGTTCACTCAACTTTGCAAAGATGAAAATATTCTTTAGACATGTTCTCGCCTCATCTTAAAATGTGAGGAAAATAGTCCAGAGAAATTGATAAGAAAAATGAAACTGCTAAATTTACCAATTCTATTTTCAAGTTCTCTTAATACAGTCCTGCATGAACTTTTCAAAGTCAATGTAAAAGAGTTATATCAAAGAAAAGAGGTGGATTGTTGACATATTCACCTTTAAGTCATGGACAACAACAACAAATAAAACGTTAAGATAACAGAAGAAAAAGGTGTTGCAAGCAATAGGGGTAGTGAGGCATGCTAACAAAATGTCAGGAGTATATTTTAAAGATGGCTGTAAGACTAATTGCAAATGCACAGTCAATGAAACTACTCCCTTCTTTCCCCTCATTCATTAAATGCACTTCAATCAAGCAATCTTCTCACCCTCAGCCCTGCCAAAATTTCTGGTCTCTGGCCAAACCTAGAACCAAACCACCTCAATCTAAATCTGCCTTCCACACTATTTGTTTATCCTTCATCTTCTTCTCTCTATGCTGCCTCCATCACTTTGGTTCCATTTTCATGAACCAGTCAGTTTCTGTCAGTATTATCTCCATTAACAAAGTTAACACATTTACTTCTCAATTTGTTTCTGACACTTTCCTTGATGACACAAACAAACTTGCTGCTACATTTATAGCACGACCAAAATCTCATGTCACTTTGAAAGTTCATTACCCTTTCAGTTATTTAAAACCCCTATTTTCTCCCTCTCTCTGACAAGGAGAAGAGCCCAACCAATCTCTTTGAACAATGATTTCTTTGGAAAACTGGCTCCATGCCAGCAGGATACCTTTCTCTTGTTCTGGGTACTTAGGTAACATTTTCAAAACATATTCTCCTTCAGTCTGTTTACTAAAAGCGACAAATTATTTACTTCTGAAAATAATTCTAAACTATTACTATTATTATTATTTTCACTCTTAGTGAGTTTTTCATCCCAGTTTTAACAGAAGTGTGAGTGACAACTAGATTTCTCAGGTCTCCAGGACTCTTCTAAGTATTCTAGTTGATTTGAATAGTGTTATGGTCTAGATGAGTTTAATTCTTCTTCTGATTTCCATTTCCCCTGCTCTTTTTTCCTGACTTTTGTCACATGATACTTTTCAACCTATTTAGGGATATTTTATGCCTAGATGTTAAGAAATTGTGTTCATTTTTCATTCATGTTTATATTTTTTATGTAGTTGTTTCTTCAGAGGCTGTTTTTGTTTTTTTGTACACACAGTCTTATTGAATATGGATAATTTTTTTAACATATGAATTTGACCATAAATGGGACCTTAACAGGTGCTGCCACTACAAGTCAGAGTGGACCAGGGAGTAATAGCAATGAAGCGGTACTACACAATCCCTAAAGTAGTGAAGTCTATCAAATGTAGTTTAATGTTATATGCCTAACACTCCTTTTTTGATGGGTGGTGGGAAGGGTCTTACCTATTTGCAGGAGACACAGTATATTCTAAGCTCCTCTGACAAAGCAGTGATAGTCTGAAAACCAACTAAAACTAAGATGAAAGAAATAGTAGTTAAAAATTATTAACTCAATACTTATTGACTGGGTTAAATGTATTAGAGAAAATATGTTATGATTGAAGATTTAACATTGAAATGGGAACAGGAAGGTGATATGAGCTGAAAACTTGTCTTAGATTTTAGAATCAGCACCCTTAAAAGTTTCATGCCCAATTGAAGATACAAAGTCATGTGATAAATAATTTGTAAGTGAATGGTGACATCACACTCTTGAATCAATCAATATATTTATTGAAGAGGATCAATCACTTTGTATTGTCTTTAAAATTTAAAAAAAAATAATTTATAATCTTCTCTGAAAATCTTGTTAACTCTAAAATAAATCAATCTCTCATTCAATGAATTTAAAACATTTATCCTCATCTTTGTCTGCATGTATTATTTGTTTTTTATTAGAATGTTTTCATGTATCCTCCTTTCAGCCATTATAAAATGAATGCCAAGCACCTTCTTGTGGAGTAATGGTTAGTAATTTGTCTCACTCAGTATTATAACTAAGTAGTGAAGTTGAGCCTCATTGATGTTTCATACTTTTAACCGTGTGCCAAAACTAAGCTAAGCTTACTAATTAGTTAATTCATCTTATAGTTAGTTATTGATTTGTATTTATCTTTGTTTAATACTTTCTAACTTTTATTAATTTTAAGTTAATTCAGTTTGTGAGCTATCAACATAATTTAAAAAAAACCCCAAAAAACAAACATTGTTAATGTAATCTAAAAAAAGGATTTTAAAAGAAAAAATTGAATTGGATTTTTAGGTTTTATTTACAATAGTTGAAAGAAATAATTGACAGATTCAATACAGACCAAGTGCTGCGCAACATGCTACCCATGAAGTCATTTTATATGGTCCATGATCAAGGCCAAGGACTTAGAAATGATAAAGAAAGAACAAATATTATATATCAGTTGAAATATTAAAAGCCAAATTTTCCTCTCTAAAGATATTGGATACTTTTTGTTCTCTTTTGTCCTATTGTATTTTTTAGTTCAAAGCATTTGTCTTTTTAGCCAACTCATGAGAAAAATAATCAAGAATTTGAAAGTATGGTTCTCTGTTGATTATATTTAATCATAAAATATGTCACTGACATAAAAATAACAGGCGAATGTTTGCTCACTACCATAATATTATGAGTCTTAATATTCATGATTTTATATGAAGAATTTATATATTTCAACTGAGATCTCTTTTTACTAGTTTTACATTTTAAAGTAAGACCTTTTTATCAAGCTATCAATTCTTTGTTTTAGAATATATCAAGAACATTTATTTCTCAAAGGAATTATTATAAAAATGTGTATAAACTCATAGTAGGTACTTGTATTACTAAAATAAACCAAATTGATTTACTGGTGTGTAGTCGCATAAAGAAATATTTGGAATATAAAATAAAAACTAAAAAAAGAATTCTTTGTTATTATTGATGATTTTGAAAAGTATTATCCTTCATTTTCTGAGTTCTTGTGCCTTTTTATCACAACTCACTTGGGTCATCACTTCCTTGACAATACTAATCAGCACCTACTGGAAATAAGAATAAAGAATATGTTCCTGGTTAGATTTGAATTTATATACTCTTCTACCTTAGGGCAGTTTGGTTTTATGTAATAGTTGCTGTACCAACTTGACTATGAGAACATAGATGATCTAAAAAAAGACTGAGTTGTGATAAAAAAAAGCAACTTTGATTTGGAAGATGAAGGATAATACAAATCAAAATGATTAATAAAATTTGAAACAAATTTTTAACAAAATTGCCTTTACCTTTCTATCACTAGTTGGAATTAGATTCAGTTGAAAACAAATAGCCCACTTGGCTTGGGCTGTAGAATACGCTGACTGCATCTCTGCAGAGGAGTAAGACCCCCACAATGAATATCCAGGTCATGGTATAAAACCATCAGATGGTGTGGCTCCAGTAATGCTGTAGTTTTGGAGAATGGGAAATATCCCTTCATTACCATCACTCCCAGGTCCACTTTGGTCTGGAGTGGAGTAGCACTTGATAGGGTCCTATCTATGGGTCAAATAGAACTGTTTGGCATTTAAACTGAGTGTAACCAAATCACTTATGCTAAAATTAACTGTTTGAAATAGAACAGTTTGATCCTTTAACTGTATATCAACTAATGACTGATGTTTAATTGAATTGTTAGTGATACATAGCAATACTTGGAACCATTTAACTTGGTTGACTTATGCTAAACTGAATTGTCAGAAATAGAACTGTTGGATCATTTAACTGTGTATATCAACAAAATGTGTTTACAAATCATATATGTTATGTATATGTAAAAATAGGATTTGGCATTAAATAACCAACAATGGTTGATATGCCATGAAACCAAACCAAACCAGAACAAATTGTGTGTTTGGTTATCTCTGACTAGCCAATTTATCTTGAAAGGGTAAATTAAGATAAATGGCCAAGGAAATATAAGACTAAGACAATTCATTGAATTAACTTTATGTAAAATTAACAAGTCAGTTGTCATTAAAATGATAATGAATATAACAATCTAAAAACAAAACATTAAATAATTAAACTTATTTCAAAATTTCTGACAAAATAATTCATACTAATTTCTAAAGTATGAAGTGTTTTCTCTCAGGAACCTTAATGTCAGAGTCCACACATGACAATAGTGCTTAAAAATATGTGTAATCCTTGTATATAAGAAATATTAAAAAAGAGTATCTAATAAAAATTATGAAAGTTTTTACTTTTCCTTTAAATGTTGCTAATGATTTGAAAGTCAGAGTAATTGATTTTAAAGCCAAGAATTTCCCTTCTAGCAGAAATTAGAATGTGCTGACTGTATCACCAGCAAAGAGTTAAGACTCTGCAGTGATTTTCAACTAGCATTTGTTTTTACTTTACTTTCTTTTATTGGTTTTAATGGCATATCCACCTGTCTAGGATTATTTTATGCCTAGAGGTTAGGAAATCACATTCATTTTTACATTTTTTGTGTAGTTGTTTCTTAAGAGTTTTTCTTCTTCTTTCTTTGCATACAGTGCTATCCAATATGAGCACATTTTAAACAGAACTAAACCCGAACCCTAACAGATACTACTGCTCCAGGTCAAAGAGGAACTAAAAATAATAACAATTTCATTTAAATCTTTGATATTCAAATATGAAATTAAAAAAAGAGATAAAAGGAAACAAAATTTGTAAGGCACGAGTTGTCAAGTTTGGCACCAAGTTTTGATTGCTGCCAGTATTAAAAAAAACATGCAAAGAACAAATTCTGCTCAGATAATTTGTCTGAAGTGCATCTGGTACTGAGGCTCCAGTTCTAGAGCTTTGGCAGTATGAACTCACCCTTTCATTGCCATTACTCCTAGGTCCACTTTGCCATGCCAAATGATTTTACTAGACTTTTGCATATAGATTTGTTTCTTGAGCTAAAAATTCAAGTGATGGTTAGTTTTCTATCTGATAAGCTTTTCTATTTTAAAAAATACTTGGAATGATAAGGACACTTCTTAAAATTAGGGATGGCATTTGGTTTATATGTTCAGAAAGTCTTACCAAAAAGCTAACATATAAGGATGCAAGCACAGCAAAAATAAAGGGCCTTGAATAAGAATATATATGATAAAGCCATAGATGCAACCCATTTTACACCCTCTTGTGTAGAGCAAGGCAAACATGATGTATGGAAAAATCTCTCATATATCATTTGTGTTGAACCAAGAGAGGTGTCTTATTTTTAAAGCACAAAATGATACTAGGGTAAAACAGTAAGTAGGTGAATGAAATACAAGCTTAATTTTAAGTTGTTGTATCTCTGTGGGAACTCTATCTCTCTTCTTTTAGCTAGTCTGCTCAAATAAAGTTGCTTTATCTGCCTGTTGGTCTTTTCTGGCCTCCCACTGATCAGATGCCATGATGAGAAGACAGTCTTGAGTATTATCATGGCACCTGAGGCTTTGTCTTGTAAATCATGGCATACATTTATACATCTTTGAGATGATCAAGTGTGGAAAATTAATTTCCGCATTGTATCTTTTAAAGAATTTATTTGCTTAAAGGCTGCTCTTGGTGGGAATTAAGCTTGATCTTGAGTTAAATCCTATATGTACATTTTTATATTATATCTAATTACAAGTAAATGAATCAAAAGTCATCTATAATTAGCATTTAATTGTTAACTCTTTGAGAAGGATCAGAGTTGAGGTGAATGCAGACCCCACATTATCAATTTGTTGGATTGAAAATTGCTTAATTCCCTAAGAGCATTTTAAAGCCATTGTGTTTACAAAAGCCTTGCTTGAAGGTGATACAAGCATGTAAAATTTTGTTTATTATCAATAAAAACAAATACTTCTAACATTTTCTTAAACTAATAGCCTTTGAAAAAGACTTATTGTCAAGCATTTTCTGTAGATGAAACTATTTCATTGTCTTAAGGAATCTTTGTAAATATTTTTCAATAAGAAAATTGGGTAGGCAAATTGTTTTAAATCAATTGGTTCTTCCCTCAGGTGCCATAATCAGACCCACCTAATCTGTCTCCTTCATTAATAACCTTCTTGCCACAAAACAATGCTAACCACTAATTTCCAGATAATTTTAAACTCTTCTCTGCCATTTTTATGTTGTCTGATAGCCACAGATCAACTCCCTCCAGCCATTTGCCAACAGAAATGTACAATTGTTAAACACTAATAACTTGGTCAAAGAACACAACTAGTTCCTTTCCCATGTGATATGTGAGGAGTTATATGAGAGTGGATCAATAAGTCTGTAACCTGACACAGGTATTTATTGAATTTGGGTGGGAATTTTCACTATATAACATTTACTGTGTGATGATTATTAACTTTTTGAAGATAAAGGAGTTTATGTTAAAAAGTAAATATCTATTGTATAAAATAAGTATCTTTTTATTGTAAGGCTGATTGATTTTAATGACATGTCAACCCATTTTAAGTTGATTTATATCTAAAGATTAGGGAAATGTATTTATTGTACATTCATATAAATATTTTTTGTGTAGATCTTTCTTAAGGGTTTTTTTTTCACACAGTTCTATTGATTACAAATGATTTTCAAACAACTGTTTGACACATAGATGGGTACTCCCTCTCTAGATCGAACTAAACTTGGGAGTAATGGCAAAGTTGGGGCACTCCACACTCCTCATATTTCCAGAAATGGAACCTCATCATCAAAGTTTTGTGTCATATCCTGGACACCCCTTTTATGGTGGGGAGTCTTACCTTTCTGCAGGGAATACAGTTAGCATATTCTGAGCCCTACTGACAGGACTATTTTTTTATCCTTAGGTAATAGATGTATTGATGCGAATGAGTAGTTTTGTTCATGTAAAGAAAACATCTACAAAGATTTCCAGGACAGAATTATCTAAGAGTTTAGATATTGGTTTTGACAGATGAAATCAGATCAGAATTGGCTTAAATAAAATTTTATTTGAATATTCATTGTAAGATCAATAAGAATAAATACCAAAAATATTTCATCAATTGAATAATTGAATGAAAGTCTTAATACCAATTGCATTTTGCTCTGGATTAATATCAATTTTTTGATAGTTATTAATATCATTTTTAATTTATTATTAGATGAATAATTGCCAATTTTTAATACTACCCTTACCTCATATTTATTATTACATTTGCATATAAATTTCATACACTAAATGTAACAGATATTATAGGAAAGATGTAGAAATGAACTTTGGTACTTTCTTCATCATATAAAGTTTTTATTAACATTACAATTAATGAACCTTTTGGCTTTGAAATGAAAAAGTACTATCTTCAATTTGTGTCTGGTTTTGAGTTGTTGCTGTTGCTCTAACAGTCTTGCAAAATGTGTGTGTATACATATATATATATATATATATATATATATATAATATTTGCTATATTTACAGATAAAAAGTGCTCAATATCAGTGATAGAGCATACATGTGTCAGTCAGGATAGTGTAGACTAAGTGGTACAAGGATGACATTAATGTGAAACTGACAGTCACTAAGTACTGTTGGCATTGTCTATACTATTCTAAGTTAAGGAATTTCATAATTTTGAGAAAGAATGTAACATATAAATCTATCAATCTATTTTCAAGTGCTGGTAAAAGTGGTCAATATTTTCTTATAGCACACACACACACACACACACACACACACACACACATATATATATATATATATATATATATATATATATAATAACTTCTCGAAACATACAAGTGTGTTCAAAAGGTATCACAACTGGCTTCATAATATTTTTTTCAAACTCTGCTGGCTAGAGTATAGTCTAGTACAAAGAGTATCTGAGGTTCTTCAACCAATGAAAAATTTCATAGAATAAGTGTTGAATTTCAAGGGGCTATTTTGAAAAAAAATGTTTCATTTATTGTTCATTTCTGCTTTGGTAAATATAGCTAAAGTCTTGTCTTTAATTGGAATCATTTTGAGATGAGGCTTCTTAATCTGAGAATTAATTTTTATTTATTGTGGACTTTTTTGTCCTCATCTTGGTAGTTTTTGTGTTGTTTCTTCTCTTCACTACGTTTTGGCCAAATTTCACCTCTGGCCTTCTTCAGGTGATTTACTGCGACCTTGGATAGGAATGCTGAGTCTTGTAACCGTATCCCCAGTAATTACTGCCTTCCATAGTTGTTGTCTATCGCACCACGTTTTTGACCAAGTAAACCTCTGGCTGGCTTGGATAGGATTTGAAACCGCTATCTTCTGACAATGTTCACCTGGAACCGTAGAGACTCAACACCTCTATCCGCTGCACCACGGGCCCCGAAGCTAAAGTCTTCTCATATTTCATTCAAAATTCTGTTGTTTTCATACGCTAGTTCTTGATTATCATCCCATTTATTTCCAACAAAACTGCAATTTTTTCTAATGCTTGAAGTTTTCTGACAATTTTTGGAAGATCCCAGGATTCCTTTTTGAGTATAATGGTTTGCAAGCTATTGTTAATGAGTTTGATTCTGACTGGGTGACCCATATTTATCCATTTGTACTAAACTATGCCAAGCTTAGTAAATGATGACTTTTGAAACATTACAGAAAAATAGACTGTGAAAAAATTACAGAATAAAAAGTATTAGTTATCTTTAGAGAAGAAAATTTAGCTTTTAATATGTGTACTGATATAAAATCATTTTTCCTTAATACTTTAGGCCTAGTCAGCTGGGGCTGCAGAATACACTGACTGTATCTCTGCAGAGGGGTAAGACTCCCCCAATGAGTGTCCTGGATATGACACTGAACTATCTGATGGTGAGGCTCCAGTAATGTTGGAGCTTTAAGGAATGCGGAGCACCTCTTCATTGCCATCACTCCCAAGTCCACTCTGGCCCAGAGTAGTAGTACCTATCTATGGGCCAAGTAGAAGTAAACTGTGTATTTATGCTAAACTGAATAGTTTGAAATAGAACTGTTTATATATATATATATATATATATATATATATATATACATATATATATATATAAATAGATTTGGCATTAAATAACCTACAATGGTTGATATGCCATAAACCCAAACCAAATCAAACCAAAACCTTCATCCTTTCTAACTCCTTAGCCTTAATTATGGGCAGTACTAAATGACTTCATGAGTGGCATGTTAGACAGCACTTGGTTTATCTTGTATCTGCCTATTATTTCTTTGTTTGAACTAGGTATTTTCATGCTGTGCCTTCTTCTGCCTATATGCTCTTTTTTTCCAGCAACTTCCAAAAGATCACAAGAAAAATAGATTGATTATAGTACAGAAAGCAAGGCAATTAATTTTAATCAGTGACAATATTTTAGACCTTTCAGCTACCACTGGAAGTGAAGGGGGTGTTATTTTGAGTTGGCTTTGGTTACAGGCTGCATAAAATAGCTTTGTTGGCTGCATATGGCCCACAGGCTGGGTGGTTGTATTAGATAGCATTGATTTAGACACTCTAAAAATGAAATCAGATTTTAATTGAGTTTAATGGTAAATATATACGAGAATTAGCTGTGAAAATTTTACTCTTAAAAGTTTTCTTTCGATTATTTTGACCCACAGATTTACAAAGAAAATTTTATTAAATTAAAAAAATTGTAACCTTTAAATTACATGAGCTTCTATTACAAGGTTTTTTTTGTGAAAACTCTTATAGATTATCATTATTTATTTATTTTTACTCATCATTTTCTTCCTTCCAAAGAAACAAATAAATCAGAGTTAATTTGTTACCAAATGTTATATACTCATATGCAGATTCATGCAGAAAGAATTATAATGATACAATAATAATGGACGATGATTTCTTTAAAAAAATATATCTCTCACTTTATTTGTAACATTTGCGTGTGAGAGGGAGTTGGAGACCGAACAGAACTGCAATATATTGACCCCCACTCTTATGGCCATCAGCGTTGTGTCTTTCTCGTTCTCCAGGGCTACTCAACCAGAGGCCCAGAGGCTCACTCTTCTGGGTGCGGGCTTTCTCTACCGCATCTTGTCACCAACTCATCTGATCTCCAACTCAATCTGGGGCCCCGAGAGCTCCCTCTGCCGGGTGGTGGCTTTCTCTACCACATCTTGTCTCCGACTTCTCTGGTCCTCAACTCCATTGGGAGTCCCGAGGGCCCCTTCTGCTGGGCGGTGGCTTTCCCTACCACCTCTTGTCTCCAACTCGTCTGATCTCCAACTCCTGACTTCCTGTCTTAACCGAGTTATATAATAGTTCAATCGCCCACTCAATCTTTGGAATGGCATGTTTGATCGTCATCAAGTGGAAATAACTGTCATGCAGTTCAGAGGTCACTCTCTTCCAGTGCATCAGTCTATGAGTGTATCATGGACTTTTACCTTGTCCCATTTCATCAGCCAAATCCACCTATGCAATTTCTCCTCATAACTGCCACTGGATTGAGTCACTTCCTTCCAGTGCATCACTTTGGAATGGCTTGTTTGGCTGTGTTGAAGGTCAATATACAACACAGATACCAAAAATTCTAATAAATCTAAATAATTTGACTTTTGGAAGATTTTATTATTGTTGTTTATAAAATAATATGTCATATTTTTTTGTTTAAAATAAGTTTTCTTCATTTCTTTCTTTTACTAATTTCTCTGTTTATCTTCTGGTCCTTCCTTACAGTCATTCCATCTAAGCAGATGATGAGCATCTGATGTATTGTATCATCAATTCTCTTTTTTCTCTTTCTTATATTTTCTTTCATTTTCTCTCTAACATGTGGCATTTTCATTCTCTTTGTTTAATGGTTCATTATTAATCTGATGTAAAGACAGGGGATACAATTTGAAGACATACATTCATGTCTAATTGTATTTATCTAATAGATTATAGATACCTTGTGACCCTTTTGTGTTTCCAGTGTCATGATTATCAATGATACTTCTATTTTGGGAAATTAGCATTTCATAGTTACTTGTTTTATTGAGTATTCAAGTAACTTTTAGCAAGAGCTCTAACTTTACAAATTTATCATTAATTTGCAGATTGGATTGAAATTTACTTTATTCTCTAATTCAAAGCATTCTAAGTGTATTGCTCTAACAAAAATATTTTTACAATTTTTGTTGGGTTACATTTACATACAAGCATAATGAAAGTTTTAGGAATATCTACAAAATGTTAGATGGTAACTACGCAAGAATGTGATGTATTTCTTTGAACAAATCCTGGAAGCACATTCTCCAAAACAACTATATGGCTACTTACCTCCCATCTCACAAACCTTTCAATGAAAATGAATAAGACATGCAGGGCACTACTAGAGAAGTAAGGACAAACTCATAAGTAACATTCTCTTATGGATTCTTACATATAGACATGCCAGTTTTGGCTAACCAGCAAGAATTTAAAGGCATTAGCATTGTGCAGACACTGGATGCCATCTAGAAAACCTGCCCAGAGTAATGGATGGATGGTGAGAGAGAGTTGGGGAACTCCATGCTATCAGTATGACTTGATGACAAAATATGAAATTCAGCACAAACTCTCTACCTTATAACTCTTATTTAATTTCAAATTGAACTGAAAATTGTCTTATTTTTTAATTATTGCAAATTAATTGTCAGTAAATGTAAAGTTGGCAACCATAGTCAAGGGCGACCTAAAGGCTCCCTTTTCAATAGCTACTACATCAAGGTGGAGGAGAGAGTGCTACTCCTTTCCCTGGATTGGTCTACTTTATCCTTGATACATACCTTATAATGCTGAGAGTTAAGCAAGAAGGCATCAAGTACCATTTTTCAAATCTTTGATATGACTCGACCTGGGATTGCTGCCCAGTCTCCCAAGTCATTGGCCAACACTTTACCCAGTAGACCAATAAAAATCTTATTATGATGTGATGCTTTTGCTGGGTTATAGTTACTTGCATATATTGGCAACCAATATTTCATTTGTATTTATTTAACTCCACTGGCAGGATGTGACACAAGGTCAATTTTTAAGCAGTATAAAAGCCGGTTTGAATTTACAGTTTTCTTCTTGAATGGTTGCCTAACCAGTGCTAAAGAACCCAGCCTGTTATATTATTTACCCATAGCTGTTATTGGGGAGAACAGATACATCTGTGCCTTTCTCAAGGGCATTAGCTCAAATGCAAAAACAGCCTTGGCCAGGGCTTGAATTTTAAGTCACCAGTTCCATTTCCCATAATAATTAGTGTTATGCTAAATAATATTTAGTGTATGTATATATATATATATATATATATATATATATATATATAATTATTATTTATCATTATCATTATTACAAGTTCTAAAGGGACTCCAGTAAGTATGAAGTGCAAAGAATATGACAATATTTATGGAAATTATATTGGCAACTATGATATGGTGGTTGTGAAATTTAGTTTTTGTTTGTAAAGGTCATCATTAATTGTCCTTTGATGAAAAGGTTTGAGCTTTTTCCCTCTCCTTTTATATAAAGAAGAAAACAAGAAGAAAGAAGGAGGTACAACATTCATACTGTCAGCAAAAATATCTAATAACAAGGGACATGGAATTAAATTTCATGGAATGGAATACTAATGATGCATTTACAAAAGGCTGGGTAATAAAACAAGTAACAAATTTACATCATCAAAAATACAATAGCAATTCTGGTGCATTAATCATTGACAAAACTGGCTTTAAGAATCGATGAGTGAACATTTCAGTAAATGTGCAAAACATATTGAACAGTATTTTATATCATTCTCTCAGTAGAATATATTGACTGGATCTCTTGCAGAGGAGAAAAACCCCTCTGAAAAAGAATGTCCTGATATGACATTAAAATGCATTTGATGGTGAGACTCTTGTTCTTAAGATCTGGGGAATAGAGATTCTCTCCTTTTTATGTCATTATTCCCAGGTCTACTCTGATTTGTTGGAATACCTTTTATGGTCACATCTATTGGTAAAATAGATCGGTCAGAAAATTGTTAGGAATCTTTGAAATGATATAACATTGCAAACAAATCATCATCATCATTATTATTATTTTACTCCTTGGGAGTTGTTCACACTAGTTTTAAATGATGGTTTTTCACTTGAGTATGAATGACTTTTCTCAGTTTTGTAGTTGATCTCAACAGTGCTGTGGTCTTGTTTCTTCCTCTGATCCCCAATTCCTTCAGTCTTTTTTCTAAGGTCTTGGGGACAGTTCCAAGCACACCAACCACAATTGGTGTCACCTTATTAGCATTAAATAAGTATGAGCTTGACAATGATTAATATTAGATTGCATTACTTGAAACCATATAACTGTGAAAATTTGTTGTATTAATGATAGTTGCTTGAAGCTATAATTGTTTATAAATGATTATTATTTGATATTTGATGGTGTATAATTGCTCGTCAAAAAAAAGTCCCTACTGACAGAGCGAATGATATTAGACATGATAACGAGAGACATAAAAATAATCAAAATCAACTGAAAAACAATAATCAAAAAGTGTATTTTATGTTTGTAATTGTGGTTTTTTTGAAAGACAACAGGTATTTTACAAGATGAATCAAAACACCTGCAGTTAGACAAAGGTGAACAGACAATTTTTTTTTGTGTCTGATTTGATATTTTGACCATGATAAAATCCTTTCATTATGAATTGCATTATGGGTAAAAAAAAAAAATGGCTTTAAAAATTTTTCATTTTCTGTTCATACTCTTTATTATTTTTACTTATTTAAAAAAGAAATTTTTAAAAGAAGTGAATTGAAAAAATAGAGCGGGGAAAGAATTTTGGTAAATGCCAAACGAGTCTATTCAATTTCCCATTTTGATTCTCTTCTCAGTCCTTACTGCCCTCACTTGGCAAATTATATTCTCTCAAGGAGGCAGCTTATTTATTTCAGGAAGTTGGCATCTAAGTTATTTAAAGGGAGGATAATTTTCTTCATCTACACCACAGCAGATATGATAATACACACACACACACACACACACATACACACACACATATATATATATACATATGCTTCTATGTATATGTATGTATATAAATGCACATGTATACACAAGAGAACAGAGACATATGTATGAGGACTAAGATATGTCAATGAAAAAATATGTAAGCACACATACACAGGAGAAAATATGTGTGTATATATATATATACATAAATATATCTGTATAATTCATGTATCTATTCATTTATTTCAGTCTGTTAAAGTATGTGTGTGTGATTATCTAGCACAGTTTTTTCATATATATTTGTTGGCGATGTGACTATTTCAATCTATTTATACATACACATATGTGTCTATTTCAGTCTGTTCACTTATATGTGCAGTTGTCTATTTTAATGGGTTCATATGTTGAAGTATATATATCTGTCATTCTGTTCACATATATGTATATGTGTGTATCCCTGTATATTTCAATCGGTACATTTATATATGTATGGCAATTTCATTATATACATATATATATATATAATGATAGACTTGCCCATCAGTCTGATGTATAAGGGCCCAACAGTTGAGTTAAAGAGTCTAGTCTTTGTATTTCTATCTGTTCATGTTTATCAGTATGATTGTCTATTTTAATGGCTTCATATATAGATGCATATATCATTCTCTCTCTCTCTCTCTCTCTCTCTATATATATATATATATATATATATATATATATATATATATATATCTCTATATATATATATATATGTGGTAATTTAATTTAGTTAATAGTAGACTCTCCCATTGAGCTATATGTATAAGAGCCCAACAGTTCCATTAAAGCTGCGAACAGTTGGACTATCTGCACTGGTGATTTGTTTATAGTGGTGAAGACTTATGAAAGACCAGCCACACTTTTTGGATAAACTGAAAACAGAAGAATGGTCCATCAATTTGTCACAGATTCTTCTGGACAACATTTCTCTGGTTTTAAATTCATGGATTTTTGTTCTCTTTGATTGGTAGCTTTACTAAAGCTAAAGAGCTCAGTCTGACATACTATTTACCTATAGTCATATAAATAAATAAATATATATATATATATATATATATATATATATATATATATATATATTTAAGAACGAGAGATAAATGAGCAGATGAAGATAAATCAATGATGGAATCTGCATTTTGTAGTATTTATGCAGGATTAATCTTCAGAGGATTTGATTTGAAAATAAATTTCAGGATCTGTCCACAAAATTTCATTCAGTTTAACTGGGCTCAGGTTTTAAGAGTTCAACTGAATATCATAAACCACTAAAAATTGGTAACTCTTTGTTTACCAGGTTATTTGGTACACTATCATAATGAAATTCAAATGCTGTCTAATAACTAATCACTGATCACTCCTGACAGAAGAGAATGAAAAAAACAACTAAATGATTAATTGATTCTTCATTAAGAAAAGTTAAATGCACTAATTGGATAAAGTCAATTCTGATATTCCCCTTTTCTTTTTTTTTCCTATTTTTACATGGATGAATGATGCATATCATAGAGTGTTCTTTTGTTAGTTTTCTGTGGTCCCCTAGGGATGATTTGTTCTACTTTTATAGCATAAGTGTCAGGATGGTGTTGTAAGTTCACTCAATTAACTGAGTGAATGATTGCCTCATTTTGATACGTTGTCTGAAAGACAGCAGAGAGAAGCCAAATATTTAGAAATGTAGGGAAGTAGGAATATTTAAGATTTAACAACTTAGAATTATTGATATGATTTTTTTGACTGAATGTTGGAGATTAATATTGAACTCTACCAAATTTGTCTCACCTAAATATAAAGTAAAGATATTGATGCATATAAACGGAATTCTCAAGTATATATAAAAAGTGCCTCCAAAAAAAATTAAAGAAATTTGACAATGAAAATATGTTGAGTTTAACTACTACTATTTAGAGTATTTTTCCAACTAATCTCTTGTTAGTTAGCCATCTGCCTGAAAAAGAGTAGTGATAAAAGTTTGTCCCACATTCAATACATATACACTAATCATATTCCTGAAATTTTGGGTGGTAACTTGTGCGTATAGAGATATGTAAATTATTGGTACATTCAAATTCATACATATATGTATAAACACACACACACAGTGTTTCACCATTAAATAATTTTGCCCACAAAGTTAATTATCTTCAAAACAAAAGATAGTAGGACTTTATTATTTCTTCTGTTTGGTACTACTGCATTTGAAAATATTAGAGGTAATAAAGACTGATATATTTGTGTCATATCCTATCTGTAATATGATATGTTCCATAAAATGCTTCTGTGGGTGTGTGTGTGTATATATATATATATATATATATATATATATATATATATATAAAATCAACCTGTACAGATAGCATGGATGGTTGTTTGGGTTTTATGGCATATCAGCCTTCATAAGTTATTTAATGCCAAATCCATTCTTATACAAATAATCAGTTCTATTTCAAACAATTCAGTTTAGCATGATTACACAGTTTAATTGGGAAAAACATTTCTATTTCAAGCTATTCAGTTTAGTCAAACAGTTCTGATTCAGCCAATTCAGCTTAGTATAAGTGTAGATTTTGTTTACACACAGTTAAATGTCAAAACAGTTGTACATTAAACAATACATTTTAGTGTAAGTAGCGTTTCAATGTCAAAAACAGTTCCATTTCAAACAATTCAGTTTAGCATAAGTACGCAGTCAGTTCAATTGTCAAAAACATTTCTATTTCAAGCTATTCATTTTAGTCAAACAGTTCTAATTCAAACAATTCAGTTTAACATCAGTATGCTGTTTAGTTCTATTTAACCCATAGATAGGACCCTTATCAGGTGCTACCACTCTGGCCCAGAGTGGACCTAGGAGTGATGGTAATGAAAAGGTACTCTGCATTCCTGGAACCTCTCCGTCAGATTGCTTAGTGTCATATCCAGGATATTCGTTGTGGGGGGGTGTCTAACCCCTCTGCAGAGAAGCAGTTGGTGTATTCTACAGCCCCAGCCAACTGGGCAAAGATAGCATGGAGTTCCCTGACTTTCTTGCAATCTGTCCATCACTTGTGGCATGTCCTCTAGACTGCATTCAGTATCCACACAAAGCTGATCTAAGTTCTTGCAGAATGGCCAACACAGGCATACCCATGTGTAGAAGACCATTTGCATACAAGAAAATTTGGTTTGGGCTATGTAGCTGATTTTTCAAGCATAATGGCCTAAGCTCCACTCTCACCAGGACATAACCCTGGTATACCTGCATGAAGGGTGAATCAGTTTGGATGTTTGGTTTGAATCAGTCATGATAATCTTTTGATAGCTGTTTTTTCCTCAACAATTGATGCCACCTTTTTGATGAGTAGCAGTAGTTTTCTGACTGAACTATTTGATCCTGGTCATTGACCTATGAGGTTCCTCTGCTTTGTATCAGGTAAAGAGTACCTTTGGCCAGCTTTTAGATTAATCCACCTTGCTTCATATCCACCAAGCTGCATCCCATGGTTTTCAGTGCTACATGCTTGTGTGGCCTGTATGATACTTTACTAGCTCAGAATCTCTAATTCCATGACTAGGCAAGATAAAAGTAATTATTGTGGGGTTTGATCTCTTCATTCTGATCATAGTTTTATTAGCGCTACACTTATTGGGTTTTGATAGAATGCTTTTCTTCTTCTAAAATGATATTTTTTCCCAAATAATTTGAGATTTTCAACACTTTTTCATTTAAAGTTAAACATAGAAAATGAATTTGGTGTGGAGTCGTAAGAAGAGGTGGGTGTATTGAAATTTTCGTTTGGCTTGGCTACACAGGTCAAACTTTATCTTTATTATTTATGCTTTTAAATAGATTTTATAACACAAATTTGAATTTGTAAATACTTAGACTTTTAAACTTGAGTTTTGACTCATAAGTCCCACAATCCCTTTTGATTTTATTCCGGCTTTATAGATTGATTTTATTCTTTACTTTAACAATTAACCTTTGATTTAGTCATGCCCCCACCTATTTTCCTTTACTTCTGTCTGTATTCTTTATGGTGCTTGGATAGTTTTTGCATACTTAATTATTTGCAAAATATAGAAAATAGAGACTTCCTCAGTTTTTAGTAGAACTAGAGTTTTAAAAATTAAAGTGCATTCAAAATAGTTATGCAAAAATAGTTAAGCTTTATCTTACTATGTTGTAGAAAAATTAATTGCCTATACCCAGCTTCTGTCTATGTCCAATAAACATTTCTGGGGGATTTACTATTTTAATTTTCACAAGAGACACAAGTTTGCTTAGTTGGGTGGGTGGGAATGTTTTTTTCTTTGCTTTTTTTACATTTTTCTTTTTACTTGTGTTTATATTATTCTTACACATACACACTAAAGTCACTTACCATTTCAAAAACTGTAAAACTTAAATTAAAAAAAGTAAAAAAAAAAAATTTTAGTTATATTTACATCGACTCATGAAAATTACTTAAAACTAATTATGGAATCTCTGAGAGTATAAATGAAAAGTTATTTATTTTTCAAAATTGTAAATGACATATATATATATATATATATATATGTAGTGCATCCATATAGCAGTATCGATGTGACCGCTGCCTGGAAGAAACTGCATTTCATTTTATCGGTTAGGTCTGATTTCCATATAATCGATAGCCTATTGATATCTGTCTATGCTTTCGTTAGCCTCGTTTCGATGTCCTTTTCGGTTTCGGTTTTTTTCGGTTGATTCGACGCTGCTTCCTAGGTACGTGAATTTGTCTACTAGTTTAAGTGGGGTTCCTTCTAGAGTGGAGATGGCCCCCGTTTGGTTATAGCACATATATTCCGTTTTGTGTGCATTAACATAGAGGCCTATGCTTGCTGCTGCTCACATGGATGCTAACAAAACGGCTGGAGAAGAAACTAGATGGCAATTACACAAGAATGCTGCGTGCAATCCTGAACAAGTCCTGGCAGCAACACCCCACAAGACACCAACTGTACGGCCACCTGCCCTCTATCACGAAAACTATTCAAGTTAGACGAACCAGACATGCAGGACACTGCTGGAGAAGCAGAGATGAACTCATAAGAGATGTACTCTTATGGATCCCCACACATAGCCGCGCAAAAGCAGGGCGACCAGCACGAATGTACATTCAGCAACTATGTGAGGATACAGGATGTTGTCCTGAAGACCTACCTAGGGCGATGAACGATATGGAGGAGTGGCGAGAGAGGGTCAGGGATATCCGTGCTACCAGTGCGATATGATGATGATGATATATATATATATATATATATATATATATATTCACATACACACTAGGTATTCATTGTATAATATGGACATGTTAACTTGAGTTCAAATCTTGGACAAAGCTGTTTGCATTTCACATAGCGCTAATTCTTTTGTGAAAGTAATGGATCCAACTATTCTCCCTACTAATATAAGCAAAGTACTTGTGCAGATTGAATTCTTTAACTTTGGTATGGCAACAGGTCTTGGTGAAGGAAAACTCTGAATTCAAACTAGTTCAACTGAGCTTAAAGAACTGACTTTGTGTCACATCCTGCTCATAGAGTGGGGTTGGTGTGTGTGTATATATATATATATATATATATATATATATATATATATATATATACACACACACACACACAAATAATTTCACCTCTACTAATTTTTTATAAGTTAATTTTCTTTGAAAACATATTAGTAGGTATTATTTATCATCAAACTCTTCAGTACTGAAACCATGTTACCAAGATTATATATACGAGGTGCATACGATAAGTTTCCAGACTTTTTTTGTATGGGCACTTTTATTGATAGTACACACATGAAACTCTAGTCCCTTTTGAAGTAATTTCCTCCAGCTGCAATGCACTTATTGTACCATTCCAACAACTTCTAAAAGCCCCATGGAAGTCCTCTTGTGTGACCGTGTCAATGACCTTCATCACAGCCTCTTTCATCTCCTCAATTGTCTCTTAACGAGAGCCTTTGAACTTAGGGAATAACCAAAAGTCACAAGGAGCAAGGTCTGGACTATAGCAAGGATGAGGAACTATTTTGATGACCATCTTGGTCAAACAGTCTGTAACAAGAATGGAGTTGTGGATTGGTGCATTGTCCTGGTGGAAATGCCACTGACCCGATTTGAAGAGTGCTGGTCTCTTCCGACGGAATCTCTTCCTGAGCTCCCTTAAAACCTCAACATAGTAACCCTAACCCTTTGACCAATCAACTCTGGTGTATTGACTTCCTTACTCCTCTCACACCTCTCATCATCCTTCACAGACTCCTTGCCTTCCTTGAATCTCTTATGCCACTTAAAAACTGATGCTTGATTCATGCAAGATGCTCCAAAAGCAGTCTGAAGTATTCCATATGTTTCTGTGGCATTTTTTCTAAGTTTAAAACACAGTTTTATTGCATATCGTTCTTCTAAAGTGTCAGATTGCATATTTGAAATTCACCAGCTGTGACAATCAGGCTTTAGTAGGGTGAATTCCAATTGCTGCTGTACCTGTTGATTTGAATGTGAAATCCTAAAAATTGGTCAGTCATCTCATAAGATGTATAGCAATAAGATACTGAATTTTCAAGAGTCAACAACACTTTTGAATGCCCATACAAAAAAAGTCTGGAAACTTATCATATGCACCTCGTATATATATATATATATATATTATATATATATATATATATCAGTCCAAAAATGATTCCAACCTTTGTATACATTTAGACTATTTTATTTTTGATGGTAGAGGTATTGCAGTTTTATTTTTGATAAAAGTTTCAATGCTGTAGAATTTGGTCAGGAATAATATCTAATATCCAATTTAATTGTATAATCTTTCACTAAAAATTATGAAATTCAATTATTATTTATTTATTTATGTTTGGAATGTACTTATTTATCAGCAATACAGTATTTTTTTTATCATACAACATGTGAATGATAACATAGTATATGAGAATGTATTAAATATATAGATTATGACTGAAAGAATAGATGCATAAAGGTTAAAATGTTTGTTTTAGAATTTGTTAATCCTGACCAGTTTTTGCTTTCAATCATCATCAGAGGAACTTTATTTCATGGTTGTGTATATTCAAGTCTAAAAGGCATATGAATGCCAAAAGATTTGCTTCACATGTAAATGTAACTTTAACTTTATGGTTCAGTTGTGCATATGTTTATAAATAATTTCAAATGTAGAAGTAAAAGCTTATATTTGTACATATATACTATAATCATTTAATAAATAACATGATTTTTTTTCTAAGGAGAAAGCAATAGGAAACACTGTTTACGATTGCATCTTTTTCAAGTGATCGCTCCTTTCATGTCCCAGAAGACAGTAAGCGTGACCTTCTTCACTGATTATTGTGCCCAGGACTTTTTCTTTGACAGAGAGTCAGTATGTTTCCACTTCATCACCTATCTTTTTGACTCAGGCTTGTTGTGGCAAACCCATGTTTACCCCATTCATGATGATTTTTGGACTAAAACTTGTTTCTCTATATTCATCATACCTTCTTCTGTAAATTTCATATGGTTTGCACTTTACAATCACCAAAAATTTGGGGACAGACCCAGTTCAAACCTGGAGTGGTGTGTTTGATTTGCTGCCATTTTGAATAGCCTCAAAACAAATATTTTTGCAAGATGAAAATGATTATTTTGTCCTATAAACCAATTCCCAAAAATGCAGAGCTTACATTTATGGAAAAAATTCTGAAAAAAATGTATTTTGCTTTTTCCAAAAAGTTCCACTCCTTTATTTAATGGCCTTGATATATATATATATATATATATATATATATATATATATATATATATATATATATATATATATATATAATGACTACAGCTGAACTATATAATTATTGTTTTAATCCTAGTAAGTTTTTTTACACCAACTCGAACTTGTAGTTTTTCTCTGAAGTTTAACTGACAGCAAGTGTATTCAGATCTCCACGACTCTCCTAAGTATATTTGTCAATTTTAGCAATGATGTGGTCTGGATGGTCTTATTTCTTTCTCTGATCTCCAGTCTTTTTTGCAGTCCTTTGGGAACCATTCCAAGTACATCAACTACAGTTTGCATCAACATCACCTTCATTTTCCACAGCTTTTTTCAACTCTCACTAGATCCAAATATTTGTTTATCTTATTGTGTTCTTTTATTTTCACTCTGTCATCCATTGGAATGGCAGAATCTACTGAATAACAAATCCTTTTCTTGTTATTAAACACATGGTCTGGTTTTCTGGCCAGGAAATATATATCAAATTTTAATCTGTTGCACAATTCCCAGTGGATTACCTTTCCTATTCTGTTATACCTTGTCTTGTATTCCTTCGGTGCCAGTTTGCAAGTCATTAATCTGATTAACTATTTCATTTTTGTCACCATATAAGCTACACTGGGTATTATTACTATTTAAAGCATGCAGACGAGAAAGAGATGAGCTGTTTCTTCCAAATTTTTGCTAAAGCAAAAATATATATAATTCTCATTAATTTTTATCATTAAGGGTTTTTTTGACTATTGTCTTCATCTTTATTGTTATTTACACAACATTTCAGCCAATATGTCCTCCAACCTTCTTCAGAGATTTGTTGAACCAGGGAACCCTCACAGAACTTTGAACTACATCCTTTATTGAATCCACGGGAGTCGCTTGTTCTGATTCCGTTAGCCATAACTCGGTACAAGTGTTAAGTATTCCTGTATTGTTACTCGCCTGCAGTCAAGATTGAACCTGCAACCTCCTGATGATTGTCTCCTTAGAAGCTTAGGGAACCAATGTCTATAACCATTACGCTATGTGTCCAGTCCAGTTTGCAACTGAATGATAGTTTTGTATAGTTATTGTTGGCACTGAACATCATTTCTTAATCATCAAAATCTTCGATTAAAATTCATTTTTTGAGATAACTGAAATACTAATTAGAATAATTCACTCCTTTGTAAATAGAAGTATCTATATCATCCATTACCACTGTAACTGTAGGTACCTAAGTGGTTCACAAGTCATCTAGTGCATTACTAAAATTCTTATATACTTATGTTTGAGTATGTAACCATAACCCAGAAAAGTTATCATATTTTAAGAAGACATATATTTGAGCAATACACTTAAAATGCTTGGAGATAAGCTTAGCACACTGGTTATCATCATAGGGGATGGATCAATGACCTAAATTTAAATCCTGGATAAGGCTGTTTAAGTTTCATTTCATGGTAATGGGAAATGCATGAATCTTCTTGTTCTTTCCAAAGCAATGGTGAAATAGTAGGATAAACTGAATTCTTTAGCCTTGGTTAGGCAACCAACTGAAAGACAAAACACTCTGAATTCAAACTACTTGTACTCTGCTTAAAAATTGACATTGTGACACATTCAGCACATGGCAGAGGGGTTGGGTAAATACACTTAAAATGTTATTACTGAGAGAAAAAAAAGAAGCAATTTCCAGTCCAATTTTCAACTGAATGCTAATTTTAGAGAATAAGCAACTGTACTAAACATAATTTTTTCAATTATCCAAATTCTCAGTATAAGAGAAAGGTAACTATGAAATACTTATTAGAATTCATTACTACTTAAATAGAACCATTGATATAATCATTCACTACTGTAACAATGGGAACCCAATGTATTCATGAGACATCTAGTATATATATATTTATTTGAGAGGATTTAAACCTTTATCTCTTTTCTCAGAATTAGATGTGGCATGACACTCTCCATTCTCATTGGAACTTTTTTAAAACTGATTTTATGTAATGAGTTGATAGAATCTTTGTAAAATTTCAAATGAGATGAAAATTGTTTTCCTGTCTGTGATGCACTGGTTATTCAGTAGGAAAAATATATGTGGGTGAGGAGGAATAGTAGAGATTTTTTTCAAGTTCCCTTTTAAAAGCTCCAAATTTCAGATTCAGTGTTGGGTGGGTGAGAGAATGGGAAGCCTTTTAGCTTGAGTCCAATCATCACTCAATTTCTTCTGAGACATGGAGTCTGGTTTCTGCTACAATCAGGACCAAATACATTTGACAGGCCTTGTATGGACAGGTAGTTATTGTAAACATTGAGAAGGGATTTATAGTTACTAGTCTTAAAAAGAGATGAAAAGATATCAAGAAGGAAATGAAACAGCAGCAAATGGACAAAAGTAAAGAATAAAACAATAAAAAGAAAAGAGATCATTGGGGGAGTAAATGAGAAACAAGATGAGTAGATAGAAATGTCCAAGGATAGGGCCCCTGAGGTAGAGGGCAGGGGCTATAGAATCAGTGATACATTGAGATAATAAAAATATTGGCTCATCTATTTTATTGAGAGAGTAATCTTAAACTAATACTAAGGGAAAATAGTTTTCTTCTTAGTACCAAATTATGCGACAGTGATATGCTTATACTCTTCCCCCCACCCCCACTCACACATACACACTTATTAGGTCATTCAGAAAATACTGTCTGATTTCATAAGAAACTTTTATTTGTGAATTAATTTAAGGAATGTTTTAATCAGTAAAAATATGATCTCTGAACATCTATGCATATCTGCCATTGATTAACGAAGTTATTTATGCCTGTACGATGAAACTAAAAGTTTTTATGCCTAGAAATCTTTAAATGTAGATTTTACTTCTCCTTTGGAACACTGTTTTTTGGTATAAAAATGTGTTCTGATGATTGAAAAAAAATGGCAGCCAGTGAGTGAGAGATCAGGAGAATACAATGGATGTCACAAAGTCTCATATTTCAAGTTGGTGAGTTTTGCAGTATCATCCTGGCAGCATGTGACTGAGCATTGTCATGAAGGAAAATTATGACCAAATTAGAAAAGTAAATGAATCATTTCCTTTTTCCTGTTCATGATAAGGAGCATAGGATCCTCAAAATTAGATTATAAAATAATTGAAAATTAACAAAGAGGACACTTTAATCATTAGGAATGTGAAGTTTTTATACAACTACTATCAAAAAACAGAATTTAAACTGTTTATATTAAAATCAGAACAACCAAATATATACATTTACAGTAATTCCCACTACTCTGGTCTTGTACCAGACTAAGCAAATTTTACTAATTATATGCATATTGTAGTTCCATTCAAGGTGTAACTTCATCGTGTTACTTATGTCAAGGTTTGGTAAGGTAGTTTTGGGGGAATGAATTGACCAAGTATCTACTCACAAATTCTCTTTCCTGCTAATTATCATGACATGCTAGAGACAAAACATTTTTATAACTGGCAGTGGGAGAGTTAGTCTGCTTCCATTGTAACTTTTTGGTACTCCTTTCAGAAACTCAAGCAAAAGTGTTCACCTCAACAGCCACTGCTCATATGGCAAAGACAGTTCAAAATTCCTGGACCAATGTGAGAGGAAAATAAAGGTTCATAAAAATATTTTCTGAACAAACAGAGACTGAGTCATGCAACAGTCAACAAATTGATTCTGAGTTAATTGTGTGGTATATAAGAAAGGCTTGTTTGACCCAGTGACAGAAAGGATATACATCCAGCTAATAGGTCAACTATCCATGGCACTTTGTGTGACAGGTCTCAAGCAGCTTCACTGAGATGCCAACTGACTACTGAGCAGCAGCAAGCAGCAACCTAAAAAAAGATGTTACCTTCTAGGAATGCCAGCACAGTATAATGGCCAGAGTCAATCCTACTACATAATGGGATAAAAGCTAAATACAAAATGTGATAAACCTTATGGATGGATTTTGCCCACATAGTTTTTCTCATCTTATTGTATATGCAATACATTCTCACATGTGAGTTTGCCACATGGTTCTTCTCAATGGTACCTAAAATGATATCCTTGAACAAACAAAAGAATGACAGCTTAATGAATCTCTGTACATCAACCAATCATCAATGAGAATTAAATCTTTTTTTTTTTAATCTCAAATGTGTCTTGTCTCCATTGTTATAATCTTTTTCACTCAGATTGAGTTATGATACTCTAAGATAACTTCATTTGTGCAAAGTTTATTCTCACTATTCAGTATTTTTGCTCCTATTATACTATTTGTCACTGAGTTTTTGCCTGTGAATTCTGGTAGGATACAATCAGTACTGTATTTCAAAATGACTACCGTAAACAATGAAACTGGTAAAAAGTTACCTACTTTAGTATATTCACAAAACTGTGCAACAAGAATAATGAACAATCCTAAAATGCCAGTGAATGGTCATTTTTGTCTAGTTATTTCCCATTTAACAGAGCACAGGAAGAAGTGGATTCATGCCTTCTTTACAGACATTAGTATAAATTGAATATCAATAATCTGAATAGAAATTAAAAATTTTAAGAAGACGCTCTCCCATTGGGTTGTTCACCCATGATAAGCCATTGATTGAGCTTGTGTACTGTATTACTGTCATATTTACTGTGACTGAGTGAGTAAAGACTTTATATCGCATGTAGAGGTTTTGGTAAAAAATCCAGACCTATCAGTCATCTTGTAATACAAAGCAGTATAATACCTGTATGCTCTGTTGAATTTTATATTTTCAAGTTAATTTTTCTAGAGACATGGGTAGTGTATATATTTACCCAACCACACCACCAATGGCAGGATATGACAAAAGGTCAATTTTTAGCTAGAGTAAAGCTGATTTGAATTCAGTTTCCTTCTCTTGGCCTTGTTGCCTAACAAAGGCTAAAGAACCTAGTCTTATCTAGTATTTACACCTAGCTGTAGGAGAACAGATGGCTTCATGCCTCTCCCAAGAGCATTAGCACAAAGTGAAATGAAAACAGCCTCATCCAGGTTTGAGCTTTGGTCACTGATTCCATTTCTTGTGATGATAATCATTAGGCTTGGTTATTGCTTGATGAGTTAAGTTCAATTTCTGGATGAAGCAGTTAAACCCATTTTACTTTGCCATCATACCCTTGGAAAAGGCATGGATCAATCGCTTCTTCTCATCAGTTATAGAAAACTAGTAGGGCAAAATAGGCTCTCCAGCCTTGTAGGGTAAGCAAACCAGTCTAGAAGGAAAAATTCTGAATTCAAAATCAAAAAGCATTGGGCTTGTAACTTCATCCCATAAATACCTACTTTTTATTGAAATTGTATTTCTATTGATAGTATGTTGTAACTTTGGCTCTATGCTCTACAAGGAGTCTACAGGAATCTTTCAAGTTAATTTTAGAATGCTGTTTAATAGGTATATCACATGCCTGCTTACCTCCAGGTTGAATGTTTAAATAACAGTAGGATTTATTTATTTTATATAACAGTAGGATTTATTTATTTTATATATCTGTTTGCTTTAGTGTGAGTAAAGTTACTGAGAGATAAACAAATATTGAGAAAAAACTTATTCTATTCATTATTATGTATAATATGCCTCACTACAAACACTTTTTTTTCTTAGATATGAGTGTATTCTTGTATATGCATTTTTACAAAAGTATATGTAATTCAAGGTAAAAGGATGTGTAACAATCATCAGCTCTCTCTCTCTCTCATAGTTGCTTTAGTGTGAGAGAAGTTATGGCAAGAGAAACAAACAAATACCCAGAAAAACTTACACTCTTCATTGTCATATGTAATATACCAAACTAAAAAATACATTTTTTCTTTTCTTTTTTTTTTTTTTTTAATATCTGAATGTATGCCTGAGTATTTTGTATATTTACAAGAGCATGGATGTGTATTTCAAGGTGCAGGGGTAGTATAACAATCATCTATCTATCTATCTCTTCTTTGGTTGTTTATCTGTTCAACAATAATTTGTCCTCATCTTCCTCTCCATTTTCCATTGTTTGTTCCACATTGGTGGGCCTTCACGTGTGAAGTGAGCCTGACCTAGAAATTATAAATTCAAGGGCAATGGAAGCAGGTGAAATGTCTGACAGTTGATGCTTCACAGGTACCTCATTGCTTTATTTTCTAGTACCCAATTTCTTTTTTTTCCAAGAAGCACTTCTGCTGTCATCATTAGGGATAGTTAGTTGCCAAGGTCTCAAGGTGGGATGGAGCAGACCTCTAGTGATCTTTTCAAATGGTCTTTCCACCTTTTCTTGGACCTTCCAAGTGACACCTTCCTTCCTTTGAATTGATAATAGGTGGAATCTAACCCAGTAAAAGACTCAGCAGAGAAGCATGGCTTTTGATGTGGGTGAAAAATGTATGCTGTATTACCAGCATGAAAAATTGAAATCAATGAACTGGGTTCAAATTTCAACAGAGGCACTTTTTGTTTTGCACTAATTTTGGGAAAGGCATGATCTACAATTAGTTGTGTTCTGTCTTCCCACCAGTTATCTCATTGATAGCACACCATAATCATTGATAGAGGAGAGAGTAGGTGAGACTGATTTTGGATCAAACCACTTAAACTACTTTATCACTCAGGCACTTCTAACATGAAAAGCTGCTGCAGCTATTATCAGCCTTGTCAGGGGAAAACTCTCATGTACAAACACACACACCCATACACACACACATATATATATATATATATATATATGATTTATTTCATGTCACAATAATCAAGAAGGGAAATATTTTGCTTATATATATATATATATATATATAAATATATATCTGGGAAAAACTGGAAATAAATCTCGTATGAAAATGTCTACAGTTGAAAAAAAAACAAGGTTTTTAGAGGATGATTTTAATGGTAGAAATATTTGTCACTATTAAATGTTTTGGTTTTTAGACCTTCCTAAGGGCATGTAAATTACTAAGAAACAGAAACGTTTAACATTGGCTAATATTTCTACAGATAAAATTATTCTCTGAAGATATAATGTTGTTTTCTTCTCTAAACATATATATATATATATATATATATATATATATATATATAGTGGAAAGAAGGTGAAGGGAAAATTACAGACAATTTTTGAAGAAAATTGAAATGAATTCAAGAAATCTTTAAAGATAGTAGAAAGAATCAATAAAGAATTATCAAAAAGATCCTTGTTTTTTTTAACAAACCATGTTTCAGAGAAAGACTGCTACCTAAATATACCTTATGTGTTTATATATATATATGTATATATATATATATATATATATATATATATATATATATATATATAAGGTACATATGTAATTGGGTGTACTTGTGTGTGTTCATATATATATGTATATATATATATATATATATATATATATAAACGCCTAGTCTTATGATATATATTTGTATATTGAAGCATATATACATCTTAGCTCCATACATGTGTTTAGGTTCACACATACTTATGTAAAAGCCATTTTATGTGAATTTTAATATTAGATGCCAGGATACATATAAGCGTTTTGAATTTCAGTATCTATTTAGGAGAAAGAACAGATAACTATATATCATTAGATTAAAATTTGCATATGCAGATAAGTAGAAATGTATATATTCATTTCTGCATTTTGATAGCGAAGAATTTTTATATACATTGAGAAAAATTATCTATTATCTTCATTATGTAGAAATGTATATATATGTGTACATACAAGGTTTGTTCAAAAAGCCCTGAAACTGAAGCTTTATTTACCAAGACACAAATAAACAATGAATGAAATATTAATTCTATTCAAAATAGTCCCTTGATTATTCAACATGTATTCTCGTTTTCCATTGGTTAAAGCAGCTCTAAAATTTCTTTGGATATTGTGCGAAACTCTACCATCATATTTTTTTAAAGTCATCCATATCCTCAAATCCCATACAGTTTAGAAGAATTTTGAGAAAATGAACAAAGAAAAAAACAAGTAAAGACATACATTCTTATGTCTGCTGTGTATGGAGTCAGCTGCACTTACACTATCTTGTGTTTCACAAAAAACTGCTAATCAAAAAGTATTTAAAAGAAAAGGATAAAAAATTGGCACAAAGTCTTTTAGATATCTAGACAGCATCACTTTGCTCAGCTGTGCACGTCTTCGTTCATTGCCTTGTTAGTGGGACTTAAAATATGCTGGTTGAATTCCCTGCAGAAGGGTAAAAACATACAGGGATATCCTGGGTATGACACTAAACTGCATTTGCTGCTGAGACTCCACTTTTGAATATCTTGTGTGTGTGTGTGTGTGTGTGTGTGTGTGTGTGTGTGTGTGTGCATATATATATATATATATATATGCCAGGATACATATAAGCGTTTTAAATTTTAGTGTCTATTTAGGAGAAAGAATAGATAACTATGTATCATTAGATGAAAATTTGAATTTGCATGTGCAGATAAGTATCCTTTCATTGTTATTATCCCCAGTTCCACACTGATTTGGAGATGTAGTTCTTGTTAGGGTGCCATCTATGGGTCAAACAGATCCATTTAAAAATGATTTGCAGACTTTTTCTGTATGGGCACTTTTATTGATAGTAAACACATGAAACTAGTCCCCTTTGAAGTAATCTCTTCCAGCTGCAATGCCCTTGTCCCATTCCAACTTCTAAAAGGTCCCATTGAAGTCCTCTTGTGTGAGCATGTCAATGAGCTTCGTCACAGCCTCTTTCATCTCCTCAATTGTCTCATAATGACCTCCCCTGAGCTTAGGGAATAACTAAAAGTCACAAGGAGCAAGGTCTGGACTATAGGGAGGCTGAGGAACTGTCTTGATGCCCATCTTGGTAAAATAGTCTGTATAGCAATAAGATACTGAATTTTCAAGAGTCTACGACAATTTTAAATGTCAGTACCAAAAGAATCTGGAAACTTGTTGAAGGCATCACATACATACACATGCTTGTAAATATTTATACTTTTTAGTATTAGCTTTATCTTGTGAATTTATTCAAAAACGCACACAGACTTACACATATATATTCATGTGTTAGAACATATACACAAGTAAATATGAATATGGATACAAAATTATATTATACATACATACATACATACATACATTTGTGGCGCAATGGTAACTGTTGTAGAAAATGGACCTAGTGACCAGAGTTCAAATCCTAGATGAGACTGTTAGCATTTCACATGACATTAATACACTTAGGAAAGGTATGAATCCTGTAATTCTCTTTCCATTTATGAGTAAATAGTAGGGCAGACTGGTCTCTCTAACTTTGGTATGGCAACTGGTCTAGTAGAAGTAAAACTCTGAATTGAAACCTGTTAAACTCTGCTTAAAAGGTCAACCATATGTTGTATCCTGCTCATATGGAGGGGTTAGTAAATATATACTTACCTACCTATCTACCTATATATATATATATATATATATATATATATAATGCAAATAAGCACATATATTCATGTATTTGTTTAATGTATATGTATGAATATAAATATAATCTAGATGTGTATATACATATACATATGTATAAACATTGTACTTATACATGTGTTAATCTATATAGATATATGTAAATATATCTTATATATATATATATGTGTGTGTGTGTGTGTATATATATATATATATATATATATATAGGTGTTTGTGTGTGTATGTGTATGTAAGACAAGCATTCAAAGCAAAAAAAAAATTAAATAGTTTGTTATTCTCGGCTTCATTCATCAATTTTTATTTCTGTCTCTTCAGTATTTTTTTTCATTTTATTCTATTTCTTTAGTACATGTATACTAACAAATTCCGTACATAGACGCTATTTTTCACATTGCCTCTACGACAGATAATCATGATTTCCCTTCCACCATTTTCTTCTTTTTTTTTCAAAACTTTTTTATCAATACCATTTTTGTAAAGACTTATATTTTGGTCAATAAATCTTTGCTGTTGACTACAAACTAAACCAACAGGCTTCTGTATTCCATTGAAAATAAGCCTGTTCTATTATCTCTAAATGGTATAAGATAGATGTGGTATGAACAACACAGTTCTTTTTTAGAAACAAATTTTCCCTATTACTCCCTATAAGTTAATTGCTCTCTATTAACCCCATCAAGCACCCCCATTCTTAGTTTAGGGGATATTTTTTTTATATATGTCCATTGGAAATTGCACTTATCTGTAACTATATCTATACAATACAAAGAAATTTTCAGCAGAATTTATAGGGAATGTTCTGAAAATAATGCTTCTTAATTATTTTATTTGAAAACTGAAATATGACATAAAAATTATGAATGTGAAGGCATAATGCACGGGTTCTATAATATCTTTATTCAGATAAACAGTATTAGGTGTAAAGCTCTAAGTTACCAAAGCCAAAGTGTCAAAAAAAAAGTAGTCTATTCAATAAAAGTTCTATGGAAAGTGGATATAGTTAGCTGACAATCAAGACTTCAACCCTAGTGTCAAGTAGTGTACAAATTTGGTTCAGTATAAGTGATATATAAGGATGAATTAACTAAGAACAATTAACTGGTGTGATATGAGATATCCTGTAAGTATTTATACAATCACTTTGCCGAAGGTAGGATCTGAGAAGGTCAATTTTTAAGAGGAGTAAAGCTGGTCTGAATTAAATTTTCCTTCTCTTCAACTGGTTGCCCAACTAAAGTTAAAGAACTGAGTCTCCTCTAGTATTTGCTTATTGCAAGGTGGAGAACAAGCCCTTCCAAAGGTCATTAGCACAAAATGAATTGCAAAGAGCTTTGTCCAGAATTTGAACTCTCGTCTTTGATTCCATTTTCTCTGACAATAACCATTCTGCCAAGTGTGCCTCTAGTTAGTATGAGCAGTCTCCCCCCATATGAAAAGCATGGTTTTTTGTAACAGTTCCAAAAAAATGAGGATTTTTAAACTGATTTCTGAGGTAGATTGGCTCTATGTTTGGCACAAGACAACCATTATTATCATTTGACCCTGTACCAGACTAAGTTAAGTTTCATAGATAACATTTAATGATAGAAATAGACATTTAGTAAAACTCTTACAAAACATTCTGTGAACTCAAATTCTTTTCAAAATTGAAAATGTTACTTGACTTGTGAAAAATGAGAATAAAACAAATTTATTAGCCCCCTGTCGGCAGCAACTCAAATATGCAGACTATATTTCTTTCAGAGGGATATATCCCCTAAAAAGGTGTACTAAGTATGCCACTTAACTATATCCAGTGATGAGGCTTCAGTTCTGCAACTATGAAGATTGTGGAGTTCCCCCTTTCTTACCATTAGTCCCAGGTTCCCTCTGATCTGCTGTGGAATTGTTAGGGAATTGGTCAGTTAGATCTGTTTGGGATGCTCTACTTCTTTATCTGTTTAAAATGATTGTGAAAATAGATTTTGTACCATTCGGTTTGTTACGAATGTTTTCATTTTTTTTTTTTCAATGACCATTTTTTATTTTAAACCAGTTTAAAGAAAATCTTAACACTCAATAAAGTTTCTATAGAAATTCTGCTGAATTTTCACTCTGACTTGTAAGTGTTAAATGACAGCACTTGCACAAAAAAAAGCCATGATATTTCCTGAATTGTTTGAAAAAGGTGGTGCTGTGTTCTTGATTACCTGGCTAATTCAAATCAGTTCAGTTGCACTTTAAGAATAGGTACTATTGGAGAATATGTAAGAAATGATTTTGCACTGAGATTTAAATTTCAACCTGTATCTAATGGAAAATTCAGTAGAATCACAACCAAAAACATCAGTATACAATATCATCCATAAATAAGAACATTATCATTTTCTTAATAAAAAAATTAATTTTCTTTTAAACAAAAAATATCAGAATCTTTATTATTTCTATTATAATATTATATAACCCAAATGTATATCATTTGGACTGGGAGATACCAAGCTTGCCTGATTCTCTCTAAGAGCTACTCACCGCATTTGATTCTCTGGCTTGGGGCATGACCACAGAATCCACGTATTTAGGCCTACCTGAACTTGTTTGTTCATCAAGGTTCCTGCAACTGGAACAAAATTTCTTGAACTGTATGGTGATCAACTGTGCCTTCTCCTTTAGCACAACAGATGTTTTTGGTTATTTCCATTCTGTTATGGCCCAGTTCAAATTTGTCAAGCATATGTTGCAGAATTACACTACATTGCACATTCCACTGTGTGGCTTTTAAACCACACGTGGAATGAAGCATGCACAATATGTCAGTACACCAACTACTACAATATTACCAACCACAACAGGTAATTACCAACTTCATTGAATATCTTTCATTCTGTTGCTTGAACTGCTTCAGTCATGTGATAGATGCACTGCAAACTAACAAATATTGCAAATCTTTTGACTCACCCAAGTATTATTTTCTGTAATTTTGAGCGCACAATTAATCCTTTTATGAGTTATTAATCCAATTCATTTTGCTGTTTTTAGTGCTTTAATATTTCAGCTAATCCATTCTACAGTCTTCTTCAGATATATAATCTGTATCAAAAAAGAACTGTGGTTTCTTTCTTATCATACTGTCAACTTAAAAATAGTTGACAGCACAAAAAATAAGATTCTCGCAAACATGCTGATCAGATCAATCTATTTAGTTAAAACTCAGTTTTTTTTCTCTTAGCTAACAGTTTTGGTTGGCATTGCCAAAAAATAAAAATTATTAAAGATGATACACTTGAAGAAGGTCATGAATGGATTGATTGAAACATTACAATAACAACAGAAACGAGAATGTATGAGGTTGATAATCCAAATAGCTGTTGAAAGGATGATAACTTTTCTAAGGATTAAAGTAATTTATAGAATAAACTTCTGAGGAAATCTGCAGAATAAATTGGCTGAAACACTGGGAGAACAACATAAATAATAAAAGGAATGATAATACCTTAATTGGAATGATAAGGTCTCTTATAATTACAAAAGAAATCTACTGTACAGATTGTATATTTGAAGAAACCTGTAGAAGGGATCAGCTGATATTTCTTGGGAATAATAAAAAAATTAAGTAAAGTAAGCCCCAGAATACGATGATTACACCTCTGCAGAGGGATAAGACCCACTCTCAAATGACTTTCCTGTATACTATGCTAAAGTTCATTTGATGGTAAGGCTCCAGTCCTGGAGCTTTGAGGAATATGGAGTACTCTTTCATTGCCATTACTCCCAGGTCCATTCTAACCTGTATTAGTCATACCTTTTAAGGTCTCATCTATGGGTCAAACAGAACTGTTCCATTATTTACTAAGGATTATTATTATTATTAGTTATTTGAAAATAGACAGATGTGGGCAAATTATTTATATTACATAGGAATACTTGAATAGAATTATTAATGTGAAATAGCAGTATTTAAAACCATTTGACTGTGTGCAAACAAATGATTAATATATGTAGTAAATTCAATAAGTTTCCAGACTTTTTTGTACATGCATTTAAAATTGTCGTAGACTCTTGAAAATTCACTATGATATTGCTGTACATCTTATGAGATGACTGACCAATATTTATGATTTCACGTTCAAATCAACAGCTACAGCAGCAATTGGAATACACCCTACTAAAGCCTGTTTGTCACAGCTGGTGAATTTTTAAAATGCAATCTGGATGTGAGGACACTTTAGAAGAACGATATGCAATAAAATTCTGTTTTAAAGTTGGAAAAAATGCCACAGAAACCTATGGAATGCTTCAGACTGCTTTTGGAGCATCTTGCATGAATAGAGCATCAGTTTTTGAGTGGCATAAGAGATTCAAGGAAGGCAGGCAGTCTGTGAGGGATGATGAGAGGTGTGGGAGGAGTAAGGAAGTCAATACACCAGAGTTGCTTGGTCAAAGGCTTAGGGTTAGGGTTACTATGTTGAGGTTTTAAGGGAGCTCAGGAAGAGATTCCCTCTTCAAATCAGGTCAGTGGCATTTCGACCAGGACAATGCACCAGTCCACAACTCCATCCTTATCACAGACTATTTGACTAAGATGGGCATCAAGACAGCAGTTCTTCAGCCTCCCTATAGTCCAGACCTTGGTCCCTGTGACTTTTGGTTATTCCCTAAGCTCAGAGACAATTGAGAGGCTGTGACAAAGCTCATTGACACGCTCACACAAGAGGACTTCCATGGGGCTTTCCAGAGGTTGTTGGAACGGTACAACAAGTGCATTGGAGCCGGAGGAGATTATTTTGAAGGGGACTAGAGTTTCATGTGTGTACTATCAATAAAAGTGCCCATACGAAAAACTCTGGAAACTTATTTAATGATTCTCTTAAAATAGAATTATTAATGTTAAACAGGAATCCTTGAAACCAGTTAACTGTGGGCAAACAAATGAGCTCTAACAATTCATTTTAAAAATAAAGTCACCAATAAACTATTTGCTGACAAACCAAATGTAAAAACCGGATTTGACATTAAATAACTTGGAAGGGTTGATATGCCACATAAAACACCAACCAACCAACCAACCTGTCAAAAGTTATTAAAAGAATAATTTGATAATTCAATTGATGGTTTATAATGGCATATCCATCTGTTTAGAGTTATTTTATGTCTAGAAGTTAGGGAAGCATGTTCATTGTATGTTCATATTTACATTTTTTGTCTAGTTGTTTAAGTATTTTTTTGCACATGGTCCTATAAACTACAAGTAAATTTTGAATGAATCTATTTGACCAATTGATGGGACTCAAACAGGTTCTACCATTCTGAGTCAGAGTTGACTTGGGAGTAATGGCAATGAAGGAGTACTCCAAACTTCCCAAATCTTAAGAGTTGAAGCCTCACAATCGGATGCAATTTAGTTTCATTCCCAGGACACTTGGTAATCTGAACAACTCTTAAAATGGTATATGTTAGTTTGTGTGAAGTGTAAAAATAAAGGCATTCATTTGAACTTAAAAGGGAAACATTGAAAGGCCTTAATGAACAAAACTCTACTAAGTTACTGGCTGTGATTGAGTTCATTCACTTACCTATATATCATCACTTGATTATATAAGTATCTCAACTGTGCATACATCTTTATTTAAATTTTTAAAAAAATTAAAGATTTAGTTACAATACTTTTTAATCAAACCTTGTACATAACTGATCAGTTTGACACATTTTTTTTAGTAGTAATAAGTAAGTAATATATTTTGTTGTTTTTTAAGTAAAAAGTTTTTGCAAGTTTCAACAATTGGCAATTTTATATACTGAAAATAAGGAAAAAGCAATTATTGCTAGATAATACAAACATTACCTATAGATTAGCGTTATTATATATACTATGAATACTATTGATGATTTTAGTATTGAAATGCATTGCAAATAATTAGGTGATAGTCATTGAGTATCATGAAGGAAAGGATTGACAGTGAGGAGGAATTAATTAAAAAATTACCAATAAAATAGTTGTTAATTGCATAATTATAATAATAGTAACAATATAATTGTACAGCATAATTTCAAAATAGAAAACCATTGAAATCATTGAACTAATTGAAAACCACTTTATAAAAGTTTGAAACTAAACAAGTTAGATGTTATCATACATTATATTAATTATATATTTTTCCGCAAGTTTTTTTACTGAATCTTTTAAAGGGTTAACTGATTCAGAAATTATACAAATCATGAATACATCTACAAGATGTATTGGTTGGGCTTTTATTCTGGGATATTTCCACTAACTTGAATCAATAATCTTTATCAATATTGGCATAATTCTTTTGAAATGATTTTTACAACAGAAATATTTTTACAAGTTATAGATTTTAAAAAGCAAACCTATAGATATTTTGGTTATATTTATCCCCCAAATCAATAAATTACATCATTCACTTTTTAGCATTTTTTCTATTATCTACATTTAATAATAGGCATTCATGGTCTTTCAGAATGCTATTTACACTTAATGATAGCATTCTGAAAGATCGTGAATGCCTATCATAATGGTAACAATATAAACACCTCCTGTAATGATCCCATTCTGAGAACTCACTATAATGATCACATTCTAAATGCCTACTATAATGATCCCATTCTGAAAACTCAGTATTATGATCACATTCTAAATACCCACTGTAATATTCCCTCTCTCAAAGTTTATCATAATGGTCTTACTTTGAATACTCATTTTTTAAAATGGAGAAGACTGACAAGCAAGAAAATTTTGGCTTTGACTGTTTTCATATTTAGAATTTAATATACATTTGTTAAATTTAGTGTATAAAATTTATATCCAAATATTCTAAGTATTGTAGAACAGAACTTGTATTTAGTACAATAGGGGATAGAAATTAATGACTATTGGAAAGGATGTACTTGCTTAGAAAAAGAGCATTTGAGGTCTTGGTTTTAACTATATTTGAACATTAATCATTGGTACCAGTGGAAAATGCGCAGTTATTTTGACCATGAGATAAGGAAATGATGGTGAATTTTTAAAGCTATTGAGCGACTTCAAAAAACTGAGGAAGCATGCACAGTGTAGCTGTTATCATGGGAAGGAATTGGGCAAAATGCCCTGATTTCAAATATTGGACTATATTGTTTGTATTGTTTCACTCCATGCTAATACTGTTGGGAAAGGCATGAATCCATCCAGCCTCACCCTCACCCAA
The DNA here is from genome assembly GCA_963585895.1 of Sepioteuthis lessoniana. Lineage (NCBI taxonomy): Eukaryota > Metazoa > Mollusca > Cephalopoda > Myopsida > Loliginidae > Sepioteuthis > Sepioteuthis lessoniana. The sequence continues at coordinate 59,009,539 of OY757913.1, read as the reverse complement.
CTATGGGTAAATAGTAGGGCAGACTGATCTTTTTATTCTTGGTATGGCAACTGATAAATGAGGACATATCTGAATTCAGACTAGCTGTAATTCCACCATCTGTAGTGGAGGGGTTGGGTAAATAAAAACTTAAAAAAGGTTGATAATTTTTGAAAGTTTTATGACCTCAGGCCATCATTTCAATATATGAAAGACATTATCTGTGACTTTGTAATCCACCAGACATGTAGCACTTAGTTCATGCCTAAAAGTGTAGGCAAGATGCACATTTCATATTCTACAATATTATATTCTACCAAAAACAATTTTAAAATATATTGCAATAATGTAAATATCTTTTTTATAACGTTTTAGTCTTGCTTCTCATTGGTAGATGATATAAAGTTGGCTTAAAGAAAAAAATAATTTTGCATATTTAAAAAAGGTTTAATTTTAGACTGTGAATTTTTGTCTTTCAAAAATTATGTTGGTTCTCCTATAATTGATGCTTGCAAAAAAAAATAAGAACATTTTGTAATTAAAAATCTTCCACAAATAAAGTAGCCATTATAGAAATAGTAGATTTAAAGAAGATAGATTAATTTCATCAATACTCAGCTAGATTTTTAAAATTACTTTTTAAATTAAAATATAATTTAAAAAAATACATTTGTGTACAATGGGTGTGTCTCTCCTGTCTACTCAATTCAAAAGCTAAGTACGTACTGTGTCACCTTTCTTTACCTTTATGGAATGAAAGCTTGCTTAAATTTATGAGAATTTCACAAGACAGTTGACTAAGGTATAACTTAAACTGACAAAACATGATATCTTCCAGAAGATAAAAGTATATTCCCAATATCATATCAGTTAGATCCTTGTATATTTATAAAATACAAAAAGGGGAAATTACAACCTGATTTTGGGTTGGGGTTTTTCTCTCTTTGGACCACTGGGGATAAGTGTACAACACAAATTAGGCTTATGTGTACTCTAAACTAATAAGAAAAAAAAGTTTCAAATACCTTTGAAAGAGGACATAGTGGATACCCATGTAAATACTCATAATTTACTAAGGAAAACACACAGTCATATGTACATAGACAAATTCAAACTCTGAAGTATTCGTACATCTCTAGACACAGACATGAACTTCTACTGATACATACAATAACAATACACACCCTAATTCTGTGAAAACATATCCACTCATTTTTAGCTACATGCTCTTGAACCCGCTTACACACCTGACTTCTGCCAGTGTGTATGAGGTCAAAATGGAACAGTTTGTAAACAAATTCCTATTGATTTGTCTGATAACCCAATTCTGACTAAAGTTGAGCATCCCTGTAATTGAAGGGTCGGGGATAACAAATTTTTATCTCTTTTCAGAGAAGATATCTAAATGCCATTTCAAAATAACAATGCTTTGCCCACTCTGCATACTTCCCTTCTATATGAAGGGAAAAATCTGTCTTTTTTTTCCCTTACTAATGTGATTTTTTTATTTGAGGGGGGGAAATTGATACTACAAAATTATAGTTTTAAAAGAGGAATAAAGATACTTCTAAAACTGGAAAAGAGATTGACTGAAAGAAAATAAAATTTTAAATTTAGGGACACATTTCCATTAATTAACTCTAGTTTATATCTCTCAAACTTTTTTTTAAATGAAAAAAAAATTAAATTCAAAGATCTGTTCATTCTTTGTTGCTTCTTTTGTGACATATCAACTCTTTAAAAACTACTTGAAAAAACTTTTTTTCCCCATCGATGATCTAAAGTCTTAACTAGTTGAGAACAACTAAATAAATAACTACAAAGAAATATTCCTATTTCTCTTTCAACAATTGTTCATCTATGTTTGTGTGTGTATATATATATATACACCCACCCACACACATGATGATGAACTAAAACATAATGAATAACAAGATGCTGTAATAATGTCAGTTTCTGTCTCATAAAAACTATGTATGTCAGGATCAGAGATATATGTCTCTAAGTTTGCCTTAAGTACTACAAAATTTTGTTGTGTTGAAAGTTGCAATTAGAAACAAAAAGAAAGATTTGAGTGACTTTGATAAAGATCAAATTTCTATGGCCAGAAGACAGAGTATTTTTGAAATGGCACAGTTTGTTGGATGTTCCTACTCAGCTGTGTTATACACTTATCCCCAGTGGTCCAAAGAGAGAAAAACCCCAACCAGACATGAGTTACTTACTTACCATGTATAAACAGTAGTGGAAAACTGCAATAGTTAGCAAAAAGGAGAGAATATATCACAACACAACATACAGTATATAAATCTTTGTTTGTGTGCAAGGCTACAGCTACAGATGAGTCAGGATACACATGCTAACCAATGTTCATAACTTAGTGTCTTCAGTGAACCCACCACCCAGTCATCAGGGTTTGAATATGTTGACCATATTCTTTTTTTTTTGGGGGGGGTAAGACTCTCTCAAAAAGAAGGGTCCTGAGTATGGCACTAAAAGGCATCTGACGATGAAGCTCCAGTTCTAGAGATATAGGGAATTTGGAGTACCCATTCATTGCCATTACTTCCAGGTCCACTCTCTAAAGTCCTACCTTTGGATGAAATAGATCTGTTTAAAAATTATTTGTATTTGATAGTGATACTTTCACCATATAACTGTAAATTATTTCTATTCGGAATAATTACTTGAAACTGTAATCGGTTACTAAGGATTATTATTAGTTACTTGAAACAATATAACTGTACAAACAAAGGACTATTACTGAATAGAATTAATTTCTTTAAGCCATATAACTTTAAGTACTAGATGGAAATACTTGACACTATACAATTGTGTGCAAATTATTTGTATTAGGAATACTTGATATAATATAACTGTGCAAAAAACCCAAAAAAATCTCTTGACAAAAAACTGCCCTGTTGTCGAGGCTTAGAATATGCTGACTGTATCCTCTGTAGAGTGATAAGATCCTTCAAGCAACAACACAAAAAATGTAAATATGAATGTCTAACCTCTTGATATAAAATAACACTAGATGGGTTGACATGCTGTTAAAACCAAGTTATCGATTCATGTAACATGCAGCAGTTAAAGGAGTTAAAGGTTTTTGTAGAGTCGATGCCTGATTAGGTAAAAGCTGTTTTAGAAGCCTGTGAAGAACTGATATCTTACTAGACAGTTAATCTAATGTTCTGATGTTTTGGCTTATCAGCAATGTACATGAAAATTTCTCAAGATCTATAGTAGCTTGAAAACTGAAGCAATGTTCTCTTATGAACTCTTAAACATGGATACACCAGGGTTGGCCAACCAGCAAGTACTTGAATATATCAACTCTATGCTATAAGCACAACTTAATGACGATGATTAATGAAACATCTTTTTTTAAAGAGTAATTTAATATTTTACATGTTTTCTATTGATTTTTTTATTAGATCTAAAACTGACGCAGGTAAAACAGTTAAAGATATACCATATTCATATGTGATTACATGATAATCAAAAATTAATGTTAGTTATGTTCCAAGAGAACATTATTTGTAATCTTAGACTATCATGAGTCAAGTGTAAATGGGGAGAGGAAAACCAAAGAAAAAACTTGTAGAATTCCAGAATTGGCTTAGAAGTTTGCTCTAACAGAATTTAAGGAAAGCAGATGGCTCAATATGAACAGAACAAAGATTTCATTTTGTTGCCCTGGCAACCAAATCCCATTTGGTCACTTATGAGATGAGTTGGACTAACAAGTTTTCTACAGAAGCTCCACTATATTACTTGCAGTAGTTAAAGACCTTGTTAACATCTAAGCATCAATTCCTTTTTCTTTGAGTTCATGCCTGATTGAGTTCCTACACCTTATTAGACATATGGTCATAATGTTTTTACTTATATAAGTAAAGTTGGCGACCATAGTCAAGGGTGACCCGAAGGCTCCCTTTTTGAGTAGGGGAGGGCTACTCCTTCCCTAGATTGCTCCACTTTACCCTTCATCCGTACCTTATAATGGTGAGTGTTAAGCAAGGAGGCATCAAGTACCATTTTTTGTCTTTGGTATGACTCGACCTGGGATTGAACACAGATCTCCCGGGCCATTGGCGAACACTCTAACCACTAGGCCATTGTCCAGTACCTCTTAAATTCAAGAAAAAAAAAATATATATATATATAAAGTGTCAGTCAAAAGGTGCCTCAGGATTTATTTTGATTGATTTTAAATTCATTAAGCATTAAATTCATTCTCCATTCTTTTTTAAATCAGTATTACATTGATGTTGTACCACTAACCTGTTTATATATATATATATATATATATATATATTAATAAGTTTCCAGAGTTTTTTTGTATGGGTGCTTTTATTGAAAGTACACACATGAAACTCTAGTCCCCTTGGAAGTAAGCTCCTCCGGCTGCAATGCATTTGTTGTACCATTCCAACAACTTCTGGAAGGGTCCATGGCAGTCTTCTTGTGTGAGCGTGTCAATGACCTTCATCACAGCCTCTTTCATCTCCTCAATTGTCTCATAACGACAGCCTCTGAGCTGAGAATAACCAAAAGTCACAGGGAGCAAGGTCTGGACTATAGCGAGGATGAGGAACTGTCTTGATGCCCATCTTGGTCAAATAGTCTGTGATAAGGATGGAGTTGTGGACTGGTGCATTGTCCTGGTCGAAAAGCCACTGACCTGATTTGAAGAGTGCTGGTCTCTTCCAATGGAATCTCTTCCTGAGATCCCTTAAAACCTCAACATAGTAACCCTAACCGTAAGCCTTTGGCCAAGCAACTCTGACGGAATCTCTTCCTGAACTCCCTTAAAACCTCAACATAGTAACTCTAACCCTTTGGCCAATCAACTGTGGTGTATTGACTTCCTTACTCCTCCCACACCTCTCATCATCCCTCACAGACTGCCTGCCTTCCTTGAATCTCTTATGCCACTTAAAAACTGATGCTCGATTCATGCAAGATGCTCCAAAAGCAGTCTGAAGCATTCCATAGGTTTCTGTGGCATTTTTTCCAAGTTTAAAACACAATTTTATTGCATATCATTCTTCTAAAGTGTCTTCACGTTCAGATTGCATTTTAAAAATTCACCAGTTGTGACAATCAGGCTTTAGTAGGGTGTATTCGAATTGCTGCTGTAGCTGTTCATTGGAACGTGAAATCATAAAAATTCGTCTGTCATCTCATTACATGTATCGCAATAACATAGTGAATTTTCAAGAGTCTGCAACAATTTTAAATGCCTGTACAAAAAAAATCTGGAAACTTGTTGAAGGCACCATGAATATATATATATATATATATATATATATCAAATTCAAGAAAAAAATGGTTATGATACTTATAAATGTTTCATTTTCATTTTTGGTATATCTATTTGCTTTTTTTTAACCATAGATTTTTAATTGCATGATTGATGTCTGGCCAAAAAATTAAAACTTAATAATAAAAAATCTTCAAAAATAAAGTAGCCATTCAGAGAAAAATTGGATTCAAGGGAAATTAGTTAATTCAATCAGTACTTACTTAGATTTTTAAAAAATTCCTTTCTACTTAGAACATGAAAAATGCATTTGTTCACATACACACTATAAAATGAAACTTGGTAAAAGCTTTCAACTCAGAGTCTAATGTGCCCAATCTTCAGGGGAGCTTGTGTCATCATGTCCTTCAGAGATGTTGATGCAAGCTCACCTGAAGATCAGGTATGTTGAACTCACTTGTAAGTTTTTACCCTGTTTTATCTAATTTTGAAGCTGAAATATTGTATTACTTTGTTTTCTTGTGTATAGAGTGTAGAGAAGAGGAAAATCTCATATTTTGTTTTGGCGCGCTATTTAATTCGACACCGAATTTCACCCAATCAGGATGACATATCCCATTCAGCCCGGACCTTCATTTCCGGCTACCAAACGGGTGAGCGGCCAAACACACTCTCTTCGGCTGGAGGCGGCGACTAGAACGGACGTGTCTCTGGTCGCCCCTGCTTAGCGATGCCTTATAGCTAAACAAGCCACCCGGTGTGGACATATCACCGTGGCTTGAATCCTAGCAGCAGCAACATGGACATTCAACGAGGGAACCTTCTAATTTATGGATTCTTTGCGTCTAATATATTTTAGACCAAGGAATCCCAGTTGAATATGAATTAGATACGTTCAACATGCCTTCCACAAGCACCACAGAAATTTACTATGTCGATTCGAGCGCCACTCCGCTCTCGACAAGTTCCCATTTCACCTCTGGTCCACTGTAATGGAGACAACGCACGCCTCTCCCCGAAACACCAGACACACGAAGCTACACGGTGGCCTTGAATACTTCCCTCACACATCCAACGACACGCTGCCATTTCCAACATCCCGCTAAGCTATCGCGTCTCCAAAACCAACAAGCCTAAAGACCACGAGTTTTGCAGCGCCAAGAACAAACCTCCACAAAGCTGCAAATAAAGAACTTTCGTTGTTGTGTTACCAAAGAATAGTTTCATAATTCATTTCTTGTGCCATAAAATCTATAGTGTTCGGGAAAATAACTAATTCCCACAAAACACGCAATAAGAGCACTATTTTACTGTTTTTAGAATGGTAAATTTTGATTTTATATATATATATATATATATATATACTCTGCTGAATTTTAACATCAAATTCACAAAAAAAGAATACCACTCTTGATACTTAGAAATGTATAATTTTTATTTTTGGTATTTCTATTTATTTTATTACAGATTATGCAGTGAATATGTCTTATTTCAAACTTGAAATGTCATAAATAAGTCTGTCATATTTCTAGAAAAAAAAAAATAGGAAAAGTGCCTACAATAACAAAAATCTATGAATTTAACTCATGTCAAGAGTTGTCTGTTCATTCAACTGTTCATCTGAATCAGAATGGCATTTACATCAGTGGGCACAAACCAAAACAGTCAACACTTATCCAATAGAAAACGGGGAGTAAGTTCAGAACTTGTTTCCTGTTGAAAACACCAGTTCTAATTTTATCACCCAGGTTAAGCAATATTGAACTTGGTCAGTACTTAGAGGGATAACTGTTTATGAACAATCTACTTGTGGCTTTGTTCCAGACTATGCAAAGCACAGTAAACAAAGAGAATTATATAAAGTTTATGGATAAAGAAAGCCTCTTGAAATTGAACTGACATGATTAGATGGAGTTTATGGTCAAATCAGACTGAAAGCATTAACTCTTGTCCTATCACTGGAGTTGAGCAGTATTCAACCTGGTCATAACTTAAATGGGTGACCAATTATAAATATCAGGTATTGGGAGTAAATTTCAAATTAAGCAAAATCCCTTTCTCTTATCTTTTTTATTTTTCCTCGAGTTATTTTCTTTTTTCACACCTATTTAGAATAAGTAAAACTTTTTTGAAATATGACAACATCACATGCTTTCTTTATATATAAAAAAAGATATATATATTTATATATATATATATATATATATATATAGAGAGAGAGAGAGAGGATAGTAATTGTTGGAACAATCAATTTAATATAGCTCCAAGGTACAACTCACTCCCAACAAGCAGAGGAGAGCAGTGGAACCCAGAGGTCCGTTGACCAAAAGTAAGTTCTCCTACCTATGTTGGTTGGAATTTAAAGGCAAGCACAGCAGTTGCAATATTAACAACAAAGTCCAAAAGATTGAAGGATTCATTGTTTACACTAGCATAGCATCTACAGGCAGCTCATACTGAACAAAGGAAGAAGAAATGTACTGAGCTTTAATAGACCTGCAAAGTAGAACTCATTCCTAACAAGCAGGGGTGCCAAGTTATCTTAAAACTGATTGTTTGTTACATATATCTGCTACATGGTATAAAAATCAAACAGTTATATTTACAAAAAAATTAAAGTATTAGTTATTCTAAATAATTGTTGCTATAAGATGTTTATGTACTGAGGAGATGAAGATTAGTGTGGAAATATTTAAAAACATCTTAGATTTAAAAAAAGAAATTATTGTGCTGGGAAAATCCAGTTTCAGAAAGTTCCATAAAAGAAAATCTTATCTAAGATAATAGAGAAATAGCTTTTTAAAATAATGGAAATTTGAAAGGATAGGAATTATTGAAGAGAAATATTACAGAAATATTGATGGTATCTTGAGAATAAAATTTCTGACCCCCATAAGTAATATTTTCAAATTGCTGATTATCATATTTCAAGTTTTTCATGACCACAGAAGTCATATATTCATTTTTCTTTAGTCTAAAATAATATCTAAATTTACTTTTATATTAGGTTTATGTTATATCTTATAAATTAAGGTATTATTTCATATTTTTCTAAAACCACATTGGTTTTTGTAAAGTTAATGACATTTGGAAGTAAATCCAATGTTAACTATGTTGAGAAATGTAAAGAGAAATATAGAATACATAACAACCGCCACTATGTAATTGGTAATCAAAGTTCAAATTTCTGTTGAGACAGTTTTTATTTTTCATTAATGCCTCTGCAAAAGGCATGAATCTATCTCTTCTTCCCCGGAGCTATGGGTAAATAGCGGAGCTGACTGGGATCTTCAACATTGGATGGCAACCAAATAGAAACAGGACAGCTCTGAATCTCTAAGGGTAGATATGGGGATTTCATCTCCTTCCTGTTAAACCACTTACTACAGAAACTGTGGCAGTGCCATTCATGGGAGGCTGTGATTATATGACCCATAAAGAGTCTTTTCATTTCAGATAGACCACCATATATATGGCATGCCTTATGATGGTTAATATATTTACTGTAAGAAATCAGATTTTTTGTCCATATTCTTTTTTTAAAAATTCTTTTACTTTACCTGAATGGCATGAAGTACTTCCATAGCCATTAAAGGTAAATTTTTACCCGCTTTTAAGAGCATATGCCTTGAAACATGGGAGAGAAGGATAAAATGGTGCTCAAAAGAATCAAAGATTGACATGTGTATCATTCACTTCAATGCTTTTGTTTCGAAGTCAGATTATCTTTTGAAAGAAGAGGAATCGGATATTAACTACAAATTCCAAGTTTTACATTTAGTTTCAGAAGGGAAATTTCATATGCTTTACTAGTTTGGAATTTGAAATCACTCAATTATAACAAAAAAAAAAAAAAAATGGAATATACATATATATATATATATAGAGAGAGAGAGAATCACAATTTACAGAAAAAAAAGCACCCATGCAGCCAAGAAAACTTATATTAGATGATGCTCTGACTATGAAGTCATCATCAAATGAAGGTCGTTGGTTCACTATTCAGCATTTTTCTACAGCATATCTATATAATACTATTATATATATTTCACATGTTCAGAATTTCAGAAGCTCTAGGTTATTGCAAAAAGAAAAGTAATAATATATGAAAGGTAGTTTGGTATATTTTGGATTGCACAGATGACTACATAGGTAAGAAACTAACATTCACCAAGTACTGTAGATTTTCTACCAACACTAACCTAAATTATAGATGTAGAGAAAATATTTTCATTTTTTACAGATTTTTACTCCTAAACTTGTTTCATGTTCTCATGTAAAGACTTTTCTTGATCCCACTGTTACATATATTTGGGTGTAAATAGATGTATGGATCAAATGTCCAATACAATATAAAATAAATAAGACATGAAAATCAATTTGGTAGAATGCTTATATGTTTACTGTTACATTTCTTCCTCTATGTGCTTCATCAGTTGATGATATGGAATGTCTTAAAAAATTTAACAAATATTCGGGTTTACCAACAGTATGTTTGTTTTTACCCACCTTTACAGCTGAGATAATTTCTTGCATACTTCTAAAGCCTATCATTAACTCTTTGTGAGTTTTCACATGAGTACTGTAGTTAGCTGCCAATGGTCTTTATTAGAATACAGGGCCCAGTTGGCTAGGGCTAGAGAAAACACTGACTCTATCTCTCTCTCTCTGCAGAGGGGTAAGACTCCCTCAACAAGTGTCCAGGATATGACACTAAATAATCTAATGCTGAGATTCCTGTAATGCAGAGTACCCCTTTATTGTCATTGCTCCCAGGTTCACTCTGGCCTGGAGTGATACCACCTGATAGGGTACTATCTATGGGTCAAATAAAACTAAACTGTACTTAAGCTAAACTGAATTGTTTGAAATAGAACTATTTTAACATTCAAACTGTGTATTTATGTTCAACTGAAATGGTTGAAATAGAACTGTCTATTTGTATAAAAATGGATTTGGCATCAAATGACCTATAATGGTTGATATGCCATAAAACCAATACAAGTAACTCGCAGTATACTTTGTTCCCCCTCTCAGAATTTTAGCTGATCTCATCAGAGATGTGATTGGGTTGTTTCTAATCCTTCAAAAGATTTCCAGTTTTTGCAATGACATTGGAAATTTTTCAAAGGCTCTAACCATAATTGGTATCGCCATCACCTTCTTGTTCTATAGTTTCTTTTAGTTTTTATCTTCAGTAAAGATTTAGGTACTGACATAGTTTTTCATTGGGATTATTGGTTTCTTTTCTTTTTTAAATCCCTAAATTGCCATTTTTATACAATGTTCATCTATATAATCCTTCTTTTTTCAGACATAGTCAGTTGACATAATCTTTCATGTATAAGGAAGATCTTATACATAAACATCAGCTTACTTGTTCTCCAGTTCAAGTTTATGAGCTTTCCTCTTGTCTAGTTTAGGAAGGGTTCAGAGTATCATGTTATAGCTTTCCAATGGGTGGTTTTATTTTGGTGACATTGTTGCGCAACATGTAGCAAATTCTAAATATTATCCCCATATTGTATGAAAGGCATGACTTTTTAATGTTAATCAAGATGCCTTTGAAGTGATTGAGGATGACACTGGTTAGCTTTGTTGTATATCAGCCAATCAGAGATCTGTGTCAGAATATGAATATCCATGTTTGAACAACAGCTGCACAAAAGCCTTAAGAGTAATGGCCTCATTAAACAGCATAATGCTCTCCTTAGGAAAAAATGATAGTAAAGATATTAAATCATGATAGATACTCTTTTTTTAAGTTGAGTGATCTGCTACCAAAAACCTGGTCTATTTGAAACAGAAATCTTTAGAATAGTCCATTTCTAATGGGTATTGTGGTCTATACCATTCTTTAAACAGACGGTTTAACATTCATTGTTCAATAGTTATTTTTTAATTCTTCATTATCTTATTGGTTACTATTAAAAACATTACTTATCTCTCTCTTACACACACTCTCACATGTATGTATATCAATATATATATAGAGAGAGAAAGAGAGACCATCTTAAATGACATGCAAGTATTATATTGTCACTAAGAGAAATATGCAAGCAAGAGTGCTTTCCTCTTAAAAAAATAAAAAAAGGTCATGCAAAGATGATGACCAGTTTGTGTCACTGTAAATGTCTCAAATGCCAGAAATATTTTTTGTGGGTACCAAAAATGCCACATTAGTTATGGCTCTAAAAAATATCTCTAGATGTTTATATAGTAAAGGATATAAAAAAGAGGAAGTTGTGAGGTGTGTTGAGTCATATATTAATGTGTTGTAAAGGTTGCAATATCTACTATGAGAGTGCCACTCTCTTATACCACTTGTAAGATTCTTCAGAATGTAGTACTGCCAGAGGATCATGAAAATATGAATGTATTGTAATATGTGGGTTAAAATTCTGTGGTATATTACCTCTCTCTCTTTCTCTTATATATATATATATATATATTGATTTCTTGGAAAAGAAATGTCCAATCAATCAAATAAAATCTGAATATTCATTCAGAGAACCAAAATCCTAAATGTTTTTCTTTTTTTGATAGTTGATAGCAATGATTGGAGGTCAGTTTTTAATGTTGAGGTGAACACCTTTATTGTATGTTGACCTGTATCTTGTCTGTCTTGAATGTCTCAGTTGGCATTGGTTGGAAGTTGTTTGTCCAACAAATCTTTTATATCAACCAATGTAATGGTCAATAATCCAGTCTGGTGACATTCAGGAAATCTTCCAAGACTGTTTCCTCAAGGTGCAGACAGTTTTTAATTCTATGCTTTGGTATTGTGTAGAAGTTTCTCTGTCAACGTGTAAAAAGTTGTGAATTAAGAGACAAAAGGATAAACTAAAGAAGAGAATGGTATGTACAAAACTTTTTTAGAAGATGAGTTTTCTGAGCGGAAAAACCCACCCTGCATTTTTTTGATATAAAAAAAAAAGCTGAAATAAAATTTTCTTTGGATTTTGAGGAATTTTGAAAAATGCTCGACTCAACAAAGAACACGATTACTTTGTTTTTATTTGACTGGTGTTTATTGAATTGTATAATTTTTATGAGTGAATTGTTTATAAGATCTTGATATTCCAAGTTTGTTGGTTATTTCACTTTGACGATTTGTTCCATGTAAGGTGGCATAGATTTCAGAGGTGGAAAGATAGAAAGCATTTTACCTTGCGGGTGGAGGTTGTGAAACATGACTGAGGTAAAATCAGTTGTACTCTACTTAAAAATTGACTTTGTGTTGCATCCTACTCATGGCAGAGGGCTGGGCATCATGAGAAAAGACTGGCAAACAACCATCAGTTTTCTTTGATATTTCACAATATATATATATATATATACACATAGAAACACAAGTATTAGATGAGAAGTTCATAGGCTGACAAAGATATTCTAATGGAAAGTGACCAAATGAGATTTATTTTACAAGATCATCCCCCTAGTTGTCCACAAATTTATTCTATTGGTGTTGCCATGCTTGGATCCTATTGTTGAAAAAAGGTCAACAGTAGATATGATGTTAATATATGAACTGTGTAACCCAACTTCATATCAATTACTTTTTGGAATACATGAGTATTCTATTATTTCTAGTCTAACATTACACAATCAAAATTATATTATCCAGTATTAGTGTTAAATGACCTCAACAGAATTGGCGCTAACACCAAAACTCTGAATATACAACTGTATCTTGGTTAACTCTATGATACTGGAATATTAGATCTAAATAGTGTGGATGGCCTGATATACCAACAAATATCATAGATTTGTGGCCAGATGATCATGGAAGGCATAATTTTCTTTTTCTTAGTAAGAAAATCTAGTTGGTTTCAGAAGTCTAGTCAAAGAGGAATCAACCTATTGGGTGCCAGTCAACTTACTTAACTTGCAAAATGAACTGATTGATGTTCACCAATCAGACATCAGCAAAATGCTGCGCTTTTCCACTTCAAACTTAGTCTCTTTTATGTTCATCAAATCTCGCCACTTCACGTGGGCTTATCACATTCTCCTCCATAAAACAAGTAATGGTGTAATGGTTATCGTCGCAGGAATTGGACACGGTGACACGAGTTCAAATCCTGGACTGATTGCATTTCACATAGCCCGAATACCCTTGGAAAAGGTATGAATCCAATTATTCTCCCTCCAGCTATGGGTAAATAATAGGGCAGACTAGGTTCTTCAGTCTTGGTGAGGCAACTTGTCTAGGAGAAGGAAAACTCTGAATTCAAACCTGTTAAACTCCGTTTAAAAAATTGACCTTGTGTCATATCCTGCCCGGGTTGAGGGGCTGGGTAAATATGATAAAACAAGTCACACCTCTTGCGTTCTTTTCTTCTTCTGGTTTCTGCATGCTGGTAGCCGAGAGTGCACCTTCTGTTTCTTCAAGGTAAGATTGTTCGTGGCATTACAACTACACTCCCCACTGATCCTATGATCACACATAAAACATTCGGGAGATGGTCTTCATTAGAAGTCTTATTGGAGGAGGCATCACCTGCATTTGTGCTGGGTGCCTGTTCATACGGTCTCTCTCTAATGGTTACAAATCTTTCACTCGCATTCTCTGAAACCATGTCAGAACAGACTGTCAGCTGGCCTGGTCACACTATGGGTCACAGATCTTTCACATGGCATGGCATTCTGTCAACCATTATGTTCTGTGCACTGGTAATTCTGGTCACATGTCCCACTTTATATTTTGTGGTACATCGTCCATGTGGAGTTTTTACCCACACTCGGTCACCCGGTTTGAAGACAGCCTGCTGTTGATTGTGTGTCGGCACTGATGTTCCATTGATTCCTTTCAGCTGTATGCGGTACCGATAGACCATATTGGCTAGTGCTGTAGCAGAGGAGATGTCATCCTTTGGCGTGACATTGTACCAGTATACTGTTTCCGGTATAGTACACTGTTTTCTGGCGGCAATCTTTTTTACAGTTCTGTGACATTGCTCGATTATGCCGTTACCAGAGGGAACATATGCACAGCGGAACTGAAGTCGGACTCTCCACTCATCTAGGAAGGTTTTAAACAGGTTGCTCCGAAAGGCAGTGTCATCATCTGTCAGAATCTCTGTTGGTGGACCCTGCTCATAGAAGAGCATCTTCAGCTGGTTGATTACACTTGGCAAACCAAGCAGGGCCGCAGTTGATCATTGTCAAAAAATGGGCCCCCGTTACAATAGGTAATATCCATCGCTACCCGGTGCCATGTTTGTTTAGCATTCAAAACCCCCTTTGACCAATGCACGGGTGCTGGATTGATTGACGGACACTTTTCACATTCTATGATGATGGTTTTAGAGACCCCAGGGGCAGTCAGTTTCATAAAATAAAGTGTCCGCCACACACCAGGATAACTGCTTTGTCGGTGAACAATCTTGATCAGTTCAAGCCCAACTGAGCTCACAGACGCAGTGCAGACAGGTTGCACAGGTCCAGTGTTCCTTTTAATTGCATCAAGTCACCTCTGAGGCACTCTAGTCAATCAATCGGCCTTATTTTGGCTAGATTTGACCAAGGATACATTCATCAACAGCGTGTATTCTTTCACCAGTTTTATTATTGTATCAAGCCACCATCAAATGAGCATATCACTTGCAGTTTTGGTTCATACCCTGGCCTTGCTGGTAAGGGTGTCTGAGATCCATTTATGGACACAAGCAGAATCAGTGAACAAATGCAAGGTGGTCGACTTCCAGAGGATTGCCAAGTTTATTCCTTTAATAATGGCATCGAATTCTGCAAGGTTGATATGTTGAGAGTCCTTTTCTGGATGTAACCAACAGCATCCTTTTCTACAGCCACATCATATACAAACGACACACCGGTAGCGAGAGAGCTTGCGTCGACCCATACGCTAAGGGCTTGGCCGTCAACGCACCATCTGTCCCATGCCGGGTATTCCTTGTGTACTCAAGTGAGAACCTCTTTAATCATGGTGTTGAGAGGGGCGTCATCAATTTTGTCATCCCATCCAGTGGTGACATCAGATGCTCTCCACTTGATGAACGCTACAGCTACAAAAAGCCAACCACCCACGGGAAGGTGCCTAACCAGTTTGCTGCATAGTGAAAATATGTTCCATCATGTGACGACATGAGGTATGTCTGGGATTTTGTTCTCTCTTCTCCAATACAGAGAGTCATCCTCTCCCCAAACGTGTAACCCAAGCACTCACGAACCATTCTGTAGCCTCTCCAGCTCCTTGCTGAGGAGGCTGAAGCTGTAGAGATGCTTCTTCACATGTGCCGCAGGCACATTACTGTCATCCACATACACATCATCAATATAGGCAGAATCCAATTATTCTCCCTCCAGCTAAGGGTAAATAGTAGGACAGACTAGGTTCTTCAGCCTTGGTTAGGCAACTAGTCTAGGAGAAGGAAAACTCTGAATTCAAACCTGTTAAACTCCGCTTAAAAATTGGCCTTGTGTCATATCCTGCCCGAGCGGAGGGGTTGGTAAATAGTATCAATATAGGCAGATGTTGCTTGCTGTATGCGCTTGTCCTTTCTCAAGATAGCATCAACAATTGTCAGCATGATGGATGGTGCCACATGGAGACCAAAACCTATGCAGGTCAGGCAATACCTTCATTCCTTAAATAGTACAGTTTGATAGGACCACAGTGATTGTTGCATGCAGACTTGAAGGTATGCCTTGTGAAGGTCTAACACGGATACATTCGATCCTGCTCACTGCCATTCTCTCAACTTTTTGGTGCATTTGTCTGCACAAGCCGTAAATGGATCCACATGATCATTTAACTCCCAATAGTCGAGCACTGGCCTTACCTTTTGTCTATTCTGCCGGATGACTGCCATAAATGGGATTAGCCCCTTCGGGGGCCCCAATTTATCTTCTGGGTAAGGAACTAACCACCCATTATCAATACAGTTTTGTAGCTCTTTATCATATTCTGCACGAACTCTTGCAGGGATGGTATACTCTGGTATTCTGTAATATAATTTTTCTGGTGGCTGATCAACAGACCACTTCCATGACACTGTACAGGATTTGGTGCGTTGGTTGAACTCTGCACAAAAGTCAGGCTGTTCTAGCTCTATTGTCGCACCCAAAGCGAGAGCCGCCTCAGCAAAATGTTTCTTGCCTCCTTCATCGATATGCATGTTGCCCAATTTCTTGATGATGTCCATTCCCAGAAGGAGGTCGAATCCCAATGGCTTGCTGTTTACCACTAGCACGTTCGTCTTTAAGGGATTTCTGTTGGTGACTGTTAAAGTTATGCTACCAACACTATGCTGTACTTTTCCGTACTTCGAGTCAACATAACATTCCCCTCACAACGGATGAGCAGCTAGAATCCACCAACGCTATCTGATCCATTCCATTGGCTTAACCTTCATTACAGGAAGCACTACTTCTAGTTTATGTTGGGAGAGAGTAGTATCGGCCTCTCACCCCTTGTCTCGTTTTCCGGACACCTTGATGCGACATGTCCTTGTTGCTGGCACTGATAACAGCGTATCTCCGGGAGTGCTCTTCATGATTTGCCCCTGGGCTGCCAGCAGTCTCTGGCAAAGTTATTGGGACCTCCACACTTGTGGCAATGCACTGCATTCTGTTTGTTGGGGGTTGAAGGTGGGCCCACAGGCACACGAAGAACTCAGCATCACCCAGTCACTGCAGCCACAGGCTCACCGACTTCTACCTCTTCCATCATGAGAGCTTGAGCCATAGCAAGAATCTGTTCTAGGGCCATGTGCTCCATCCTTGAAGAGCCATGCAATTGTCGTCTAACTGGACCAGGGAGTCCTGACACGAAAGCACAACTGAGGCATCAGTCAGAGGTGTTTACTTCGATTAGATGTGCTATGTCCTGTAGGTAACCCAAATATTTGTCCACAGTTTGCCCGTGGTGCAAACAATGCGAAACAAATATGTCAAATGCAACAAAGGGGTCCGGCAAAAAAGCCATGAGGAGGGCTTGTTTTACCTGCTGTAAATCCTCCCTCTGGTCACGGGTTAACCCTCAGTATACTGTCAGAGCCCCGCCTCTCAGCCTGAGTGGTAGAACACGTTAAACGCTGTCAACACCACACATTTCACACACCAGTTCCACCTGTTCCAACCATTCGGACACTGTGTGGTCGGATGAGATACTATAAAATTCAGGAATCAGCTGAATGTCAAATGCTTTGCCTGCCATTTGCGTCTGGTTACATGTATGCTGAAATAGCTTCTAGTTGATATCAGAAGTCTAGTCAAAGAGGAATCAACCTATTGGGCACTAGTTAACTTACTTAACTAGCAAAATGAACTGATGGATGTTCACCAATCAGACATCAGAAAAATGCTGCTCTTTTCCACCTCAAACTTAGTCACTTTTATGTTCCTCAAATCTCACCACTTCACATGGGCTTATCATGTTCTCCTCCACAAAACAAGTCACACCTCTTGCGTCCTTTTCTTCTACTGGTTTCCGCATGCTGGTAGCAGAGAGAGCACACCTGTTTTTTCGAGGTAAGATTGTTCGTAGCATTACTGCTATAGAAAAAAAAATTGTTTTTTTTATTGATTTACTTATTGGCTAAAACTAACTAACTTACTTGGTAGTCCATTTTTTCATATTTTTTACTTTAATATTAAAAGCAATTATTCATGAAGTAGATTATATATATATATTTATATATATATATATAATCTACTTCATGAATAATTGCTTTTAATATTCAAGTATATATATATATATGAAGGGGAGGAGAGTGAAGTAACAGTTACCAACAGGGAAATGGAATTAGCAAAACATAAATTTGGGGTGAGGCTCCTTATGTTCATTTCATATTGATACTCTTGGGAAAGGCATAAATCCACTTCTCCCTGTGATCCTACTCATTGACAAATATCTTGACAAAGTATCTCATCACTAACCTACCATGAAAGTTGATTAGAGAAGAGATTGGGTGAATCAGTAAATGAAAAAAAGATCCCTGTAACTCCCCAGTCAATGGCAAGAAATAAAGCTAAAGCTGCTGCCAAAATTTTTTATCTCAATATAGGTTAGTATTATAAGCTAGATATATATATATATATATATATATATATATATATATATATATAAAATACCATCTAAAAGTCCAGGGGACTTGAAATTAAATATATTATATAGTTTCTCTGCAACTCGTTATGGACTAGTATAGAAACATCAAGTAATTTTGAATGAGACTTGTAACTAGATGTTAGAGTAAGTAATATTTTTCTGGGTCAAATTCCCTAAACTTGGGTAACATTTTACAAACACATGAAGTCAAATTTTAAAATTGGATATTTAGCCCTATCATAGAAAAAGACTGCAAGACAAGCATAAGTTTTCTTTGATATTTTACTATATATATATATATATATATATATATATATATTTACCCAACCCCTCCGCTCAGGTAGGATATGACACAAGGTCAATTTTTTAAGCGGAGTTTAACAGGTTTGAATTCAGAGTTTTCCTTCTCCTAGACTAGTTGCCTCACCAAGGCTGAAGAACCTAGTCTGCCCTACTATTTGCCCATAGCTGGAGGGAGAATATTTGGATTCATACCTTTCCCAAGGGTATTAGTACTATAAGAAATGCAATCAGTCAGGTCCAGGATTTGAACTTGTGTCGCCGTGTCCATATCCTGCAACGATAACCATTACACCACGGGCACCTACTATATATATATATATATATATATATATATATATACATGCACACAAGTGTTGACTAAGAAGTTCATAGGTTGACGAAGATACTCTCATGGAATGTGATCAAAAAAGGTTTATTTTACAACATAGTCCCCCTAGTTGTCTACTCATTTATTTCATTGGTGTTGCCGTGCTTGGATCCCATTGATGAAAAAGTCATTAATAGCAGATATGATATCGTTATATGAACTTTGCAAACCCATTCTCATATTAATCGCTTTGTTTTGGAATTGCGACCTGCTGTAACAGTTTGACAATTTTCATTCATATCATCTTGAATAATAAGAGATGTGCCAATGTTAATTTGTTAGATTAAGTTAGGTCTGGCACAAAGCCATGGGCATGAAATATCCAGTTGGACAAAATCGCTATTGATTAAGAGGAAATTACATTTTAAAGTCTTGTAGATCAGCGCTCAATGTCTTTGGTATGATGCTAAATTGCATCTTTGGGTAAAGTTCTAGTCCTAGAGCTTTAGCGAATGTGTAATCAACCCTTCATTGCCATTACTCCCAGTCCACTCTAATATGTAACACCAGTTAAGGTCTTATTTATGAGTCAAATAGACCTGTTTGAAAATTATGAGAGGAATATTGAAGCCATATGACTGTATGCAAATTATTTGTATTAAGAAGACCTATTTGAGCCTACAACTGTTTACAAGTGATTATTCTTATTAGTTATTTGAAACCATATATTTGCTTGCCAAAAACAGATTGACTTTAGAATTAAATAAACCAACCAAGGTTAACATGCTGTAAAACCTACCAGCCAACCAGGGCTTAAATTATGTCTTTTGCTGAAACTGAAACATTGACCTCCCCTGTTCCAAACAAACTTTTTGCCTTTCAAGTAACAAACAAACAAAAGTAGAAAGATAGAGAAAAATACAGGTATTAGGTCCTATTTGCCTGTCCTCTTAGATAGGATTGTGTAGCACCTTTTGTCACAATTAGACTTCAGTTCCTGGCCTTTGGAAGGTGGTTTCTTATAACTTATTACATTGTTGGAGAGGTGAATGTGGTGTAATTGTTATTGTAGGAAATACACCCGGCAACCTGAGTGCAAATCTAGGATGAAGTGGTTAGCATTTCACATTGCACTATTCTCCTCCCAGTCATGGGAAAATTGTTGGGGCAAACTGGGTTCTTTAATCCTGAGCCAAATAGTCAAGGAGAAGTAAAACTGAATTAAAACCACTGAAAAATTAATCTTATATTGCATATTGATCCTATTTACCCAACCCCTCCACTCGGGCAGGATATGACAATTTTCAAGCGGAGTTTAACAGGATATGACAATTTTTAAGCGGAGTTTAACAGGTTTGAATTCAGAGTTTTCCTTCTCCTAGACTGGTTGCCTCCCCAAGGCTGAAGAACCCAGTCTGCCCTACAATTTACCCATAGCTGGAGGGAGAATAATATGATTCATACCTTTCCCAAGGGTATTAGTGCTATGTGAAATGCAATTAGTCTCGTCCAGGATTTGAACTCGTGTCGCCGTGTCCATTTCCAATGACGATAACCATTACACCACGGGCACCTCTTATATTGCATATTGATTGTGGTAAAGAGGTTGGGTAAATGCACACATTCTTGGAGTTGCCTTCTAAGTAATTCCTTTGCATAGCCTTCTGAGAGCAGTTGTGCCGTAACTTGGTAGGACTGGAGGGGAAAAAATATGATTTCATTATTTTGAGTTTTTCCTGTGTTTAGAAAAATGTTATTAGTGCATTAGATTTTTCATGATGTTTCAAAATATCTATTTTTTCTTTTAAATATTGAATCAATCTATATGCCAAAACAATGCCTTATAAATGTGTTCTACCTCATTGGAAATGAAATTATAAATAATAGACCTAAAGTCTATGTATTTTCTTTTCTGAAAGATAAAATAACATCTGATATATAGATGCGTAGAATAGGAAGAATGGATTTTACTCTGACTAAATTGAGCAGAGTGAGAATGTTTTGTGTTAAAAAGCAAGTAAATTTAATTGAAACTTTAATGATTTAATTAATTTCATGTCCTTGTAATTGATAATACAGCTAGACAAAGTTAGGACAGATAAATCTAGCAAAGTTTTTAAAAGCTAAATGAGCTCATAAACATTAAAGAAATTTTGAATATAGATTCATAAAAAAATATTTTTGTTGGCATAAAAAATAATTCATTTCATTTGTAAAACAAAAATGTTATTTTAATTCAAATAATGTATAAACATTATGAAGTCACATCATTTTTATGAAATTTCATCACGAATAATCTTTTGTTGAATAAATAAATTATATTCCTTAAAAATGTCAGAACACTCTCTTCATTTTTCCTAGAATAGTACAAAGAAGTTTCATATTGTAGATTTTTGCTACCTTTTCTTAGAATCGTTTAAGAATTTAAGATAGGTTTGGTTTTAAAATTCTCTTTCAAGAAAAAATAGGAATGACAATTGCAGTTGTGATTCAGAAAACATATCTTCATAATGCTGCTATTCCTAGAATTCTACCTCACTATCCCTCATATTTGTCTTCATTGATCACCTCTTGAGAAGAATTCTCTGAGGGAATTATGCACTTTCAGGTTGTTGAAATAAAAGTATAACTGATAACTTAGCATGCAAACAGCAGAAAAAATTCCATAATATTGATGATGTAGAAGGGAGTATTTGGGTATAAAATCCATTCACTTGTATCTTTTTGACCAAACAAATTGTTCTCAATGCATTTTGATATATGGACTGAATCAATTAGGAAGAAAAGAGGTTGAGACTTTATAACTGGGTGTGGATATATATCAGTTCATTTTATGAGAAATTACTGTTGTTAGACAACAAGTTGTGTTTATTATATGTAGGATCATTGAATTCCCTTATCCAAAAATCAATCTGTCTCTTGTAATGGAATCTGATTTTGCAGAATATGTTTTGTAGATATGTGGAAATGAATGCAATAAGGGACCTTAAGATTCTTGTTGGAATTCTATCATAAGGCTCAGTAGCTATGAGTCTGTACTCATATGCATAATAGACTGAGTAATGAGTTGATATTGGGACACTCCATTATTCGCAAGTGGCTAAGTCCATCCTCTGGGCAGTGATTGTTTGCTGGGCCATTGAGTGGGTATATTAGTATTTATATACACCGGCTTGCTTCAGTCATGTTACAGGCTCTGTATTGAGTTACCACCCATTTATTTTTGTCTGCCAGCTGGACATTAGTTGGGGCTGCTGAGCTGATAAGTGTTATTATTCTTGTTGTTTATTCTGCACATTTGGGCAGTGACTTCTACAATTTTTAAACATCAAACTGATCAAAATACTCTTGAAATTCTGATGAAAAAAAATGTGGAAAATGGACACACAATAAAAGCAAAATAAACCTCAAAATATGATTTCTACATCAAAATTGGTAATGTCGTTTCTACTATGGGTTCAAGAAGAATCAAACAAGCATTTTAATTCAATCAAATTTATATATGAGCAGTTAAACTTAATGGCACAGGATAAGTTGGATTATTCAACAGAAATTATGATATTTTCTTTATTGTTGTATTATTGCTCCCCAAAAGGATACAGGTTGCTGAGAGACATCAAAAATTATAATTCTATGTAGCTATTCAACCATTAAAAGTCTAACCTTATCAATGAGTCCTTGGATTGAGCAACATAACAACTTTCTTGTGTATATCAGAAATGAATGTAAGTTATAAGTACAGAAAGACACCACAGTATCTTGTTGATGAAATTCATCCAAAACTTTATTTTGATTATAAGGGTTGTAATATTGCTTGTTTACCTGACAATGGCAATGAAGCTGCAACAATTGCTTTTGCTTTTATGCTTGGCAGTGTATTCTCAGAATATAAGGATGTGGTGCATGTTATGCCAACTAAATGTCTTCAAGATGAGAATTTATTTGACCTAGTCAAATGTATAATAATTGGTTTAGAGGAGATAGGCTTTCAAGCATTATCAATCATAAAAGATAATGCTATAAAAGAAAAAAGCTGTATCTTCTTTTTGTAGTTCACCAAAACTTTCCATTGTATATCCACACCCAGTTATAAAGTCTCAACCTCTTTTCTTCCTAATTGATTCAGTCCACATATCAAAATGCATTGAGAACAATTTGTTTGGTCAAAAAGATATAAGTGAATGGATATTATACCCAAAATTCTGTCATAATGGAAATCATGAATTAGATACTATCTAAAGTGACCCATTTTTTACCTGATAGAAACTTCATGCTCTGAAATCTCAATCAATTTTGAAATATTGTTTTAAACTGACCTAAAAGGCACTTTGCCCTACTAATCTTGAAAAGCAAAATGTTAGTTTAGTTCAGCAAATTTTTATGAGCACACTATTCAGGGACTATTGACCTTAAGAAAACAAGAGTTTGCCTAATTTTGTATAAGTTGCAGAATAAATAAACATATTTTATATTTGGTAGAGAATACTGAAATACCATATAAAGGCTGTCAGCTTAGAAAAAATACAGTAATCCACTTAGAGTAAATGAAGAAAATTTTACATTTTTCTCTCTATTGTGACTGGCTAGAATCTTGAAATAGCATTTCTGGAAGAGATGGTAAATTAACAAAGGAAACCTTCACTGCTTTACATTGAATTTCTATAACTGGCCAAGCATTGTATCAAAGAATTGAAAATGCCATATATATTACTTTGCAAATTTGAAACTAATCACCTTCAGGCAAGGTTTGGTCAGTACCTGAAACTTAGTGGGGTCAATATTATAGCTCAATTTGGCAAGTGTTTAAGTGTGGAAAAATCAGAATGCTTTCAGTTTTAAAAATGAGCTTGCCATTTAATCAACAATACATTAGAATTGATTTGAAGAATTTACAAGAACCAAACTGAGATGAAGTGACATAGGAGCAAATGTTAGATGTATATAAATTTAAAATTGATGTTAAAGAGCATGATTTTAATAAAAGTAGAGAGGTTATTGCTGCTAGGTAGTTTTTAAGAAAATCAAATGTAATAGAAAAAATTTATATCTGGAAGAAATACCTGAAATAAATTGTTATTTTCAGGGGATTAAAAGAGGTTCTATCTTATATCCTTATGATACTAGTACAAATTTTGTTCTCTATAATTATGTAGTCATTGGTAAACTGATAAGTGATTATTCTTTTCTTTATTCAGTAAATCAAAGTAAATTAGCCAGGCATATAACATGGAATGTTTTGACAGATTATTAGCTTCTTTTTAATGTTGACATTTGTGATGAGGATCACATTATGGAAAAAATAGAAAGAATATTTGTCTGGAGCTCTACAAATGCTCTCGTAAATAATTTTTGTTCTAGGAAAAATAAAAATATTACTAGTTACAAGTTGATGAGACATGGACTTCTTTGACATTGTTACTGGTGTTCTGTAAGGAGATATATTAGCCCCATATCTGTTCATAAGCTGCTTAGACTATGTTCTCCAAATGTCAATAGATTTAATAAAAGAAAATGGCTTTATACTAAAAGACGCTAGAAGCAGACAATACTCAGCAGAAACTATTATGAATGCAGACTACACAGATGGCATTGTGTTTCTTGCAAATACACCTACCCAAGCCAAATCCCTACTGCATAATCTGAAGCAGCAACAGGTGGTATTGGCCCCTGTATGAATGCAGATACAAGGGAGTACATGTGTTTTAATCAAAAAAGAGATATCTCCTCTCTAAATGGTTATTCTCTGAAATCAGTGGACAAGCTCATGTACCTTAGAAGCGACATCTCAACCACTGAAAATGACATCAACATGTGACTAGCAAAGGCATGGACTGCTATCAATAGGTTATTGATCATATGGAAGTCAGATTTATCTGATAAAATGAAATGCAATTTCTTCCAAGCAGTAGTTGTGTCAATTCTACTATATAGATGCACCACACGGATGCTGACAAAATGTATAGAGAAAAAGCTAGATGGGAATTGTATAAGAAAGCTATGAGCCATATTCAACAAATCCTGGAAGCAACATTGCACAAAACACCAGCTTTACGGCCATTTACCTCCCATCTCTAAAACCATCCAAATAAGATGAACAAGACATGTGGGACACAGCTGCAGAAGTAAGGATGAACTCATAAGCGACATTCTTCCCAGAACCCCTTCATATGGATGTGAAACTGTCGGCTGACCAACAAGAACTTATCTACAACAGCTCTGTACAGGCACTGGGTGTAGTCTAGAAGACCTGCCAGAAATGAGGGATGATAGGGACAAATGGCAAGAGAGAGAGAGAGAGAGAGAGAGAGAGTCAGGGAAATCTGTGCTAGCAGAACAACATGATGCTGATGACATTCAGCTAAATTTTTTGTCAGGAACATATTTTTCTATGAGTATTATTTGATTTTGTTAGCATTTAATCGATTTGATTTTTTTGTATTTAATTTATTTGTTTCTTATTTATATCTATTCATCTTTTTATCATTTACTCGGAATTAGTCTGTTTATTTATTTGATTATTCTCAAATTCAGAATTCAATTGTTGCTACATTTGAGTAATAATCATCTAATAATATTCTAACTATACAGAATAATTATTAAGATTAAAATAAAAACATACAAATTAAAACAATAGTTATAATTTTGTTTTCATTTTCAAATTTAAAACAATTTAAATAATGAATGAATTTGAATTTTTAAAATTTAATGAAAGTTAATGTGAGATTCAGTTTATTTACTTTATCACAGCATTCAGCCACAACATTTTTTTTTATTAATTACTTTTGTAAAATGAATAAAATCCAATCCTGTTTCTTTGTTTTTAAATGTAATTTTAAAAAGTTTTCTAAAAACATTTTTTTTTTTTTAGTTTAGAAGCATTCATCATTAACATTATAATTATTGCTTGCCTTGCTAACCTCATGATCTACTTTTGTGACTTCATGTCATGATTGTGAGCTGACTTTCTCTTTCAGGGGTCTTGATAGGGCCCTTTTCCTCTCCATCCTTCTTATAGAGTTATATGATACCAGAAAGAAGGAATGATCCCTGACTTGACCTCTTATTGAATGGATTGCCCTTACACAAGGCTTTGACCTGCTATTTATTAAGGGGGAAGGAGATATAGATCCATGCCTTTCCCAAGAACATTTATATAAAGTGAATGAAATCTGTTCCTGTCAAAGTTTGAACTCATTTTGCTCATTCCATTTTCTGTGCTTCAAACTTGGATTTAAAATTTGCCAACTTGTGCTGAAAGCAGATTAATTGAGTTGAATAAATAGGTATTTCATCTGTATATATGTGTGTGTACATATATATATACACATACATACATACATACATACATACACATCTGAGATATATACATCTGGATTTGAGTAATAGTCACTTAATAATTATTTAATTAGTATTTAATAATATTGTAATATTACTGAATAATTATCAAAATTAACATCAAAACATGCAAATTAAAACAATACTGGTAATATACAATATTCTCTCTCTCTCTCTCTATATATATATATATATACTCACACATATTTGAGATATACCTATATATATATATATATATACATATAAGTAATATCCAGTTGGCGTCTGAAGACTATGGATTTAGACTATTAATATATTGAAGATATGAGGGATTTCATATAAATCTATGTGAATGTAGCTGGAAGAAAATTCAACCATAGTTAAATTGTCATTATAAATTTATTTCAGGAAAGAATATAATCTTTTTCTCTTCAGATGATAGACAAACTTCACACACACACACACACACACACATATATATATACACATAGTACATTCAATAAGTTTCCAGACTTTTTTGTACAGGCATTTCAAATTGTTGTAGACTCTTGAAAATTCACAATGTTATTGCTATACATCTTATGAGATGACTGACCAATTTTGATTTCATGTTCAAATGAACAGCAACAGCAGCAATTGGAATACACCCTACTAAAGCCTGATTGTCACAGCTGCTGAATTTCAAAAATGCAATCTGGACGTGAAGACATTTTAGAAGAACAATATGCAATAAATTCTGTTTTAAACTTGGAAAAAGTGCCACAGAAATGTATGGAATGCTTCAGACTTCTTTTGGAGCATCTTGCATGAATCGAACATCAGTTTTTGAGTGGCATAAGAGATTCAAGGAAGGCATGCAGTCTGTGAGAGATGATGAGAGGAAGTCAATACACCAGAGTTGATTGGCCAAAGGGTTAGGGTTACTATGTTAGGGTTTTAAGGGAGTTCAGGAAGAGATTCCTAGGGAAGAAGCCAGCACTCTTCAAATCGGGTCAGTGGCATTTCCACCTAGACAATGCACCAGTCCTCAACTCCCTCCTTGTTACAGACTATTTGACCAAGATGAGCATCAAGACAGTTCCTCAGCTTCCCTGTAGTCCAGACCTTGCTCCCTGTGACTTTTAGTTATTCCTTAAGCTCAGAGGCTGTCGTTATGAGACAATTTAGGAGATGAAAGAGGCTGTGACGAAGGCCATTGACGCGCTCACAGAAGAGAACTTCCATGGGGCCTTCCAGAAGTTGTAGGAATGGCAGAACAAGTGCATTGCAGCCGGAGGAGATTACTTCGAAGTGGAATAGAGTTTCCTGTGTGTACTATCAATAAAAGTGCCCATTTGAAAAAAAGTCTGGAAACTTATTTAATGATCCTCGTATATATATATATATATATATATATATATATAATATATGCTGAAGTAGCATATTATGTTCTGTCACAGAATGCACATTAGCATATTATACACAGCCATTCAATTATGAAGAGATATTTTTTAAAAGAATGAATTAATTATTTTACTAAAAATCTTCTCTCTTGCCCATTGAACATTTAAATAAGTAAACATTTGAACTTTCCTTCTGTTTAGAAAATAATTTCCGTAAGTCTCACTGATACAGTGTGACTTGCAGGAATTATTTTCTAAAGATTACCTGCATTACCTTTAACATTAATATGCATATAAAAGATTAAACATTTTTTTTTTTAAATGCCTACCGATGTTAATATTTTTGAAATTTTGTCGATATACGTTCAATGTGGTTCATGAAATTTTCCAAAAGTTCAAATGTGGCTTGCAAATAAACATTAGTAAAGTCAGGTATCCTTCTCTTCTCTCAAACCCAGTTATGAGTTAAATAGTTCGGCCAAATGGGCTCTCTTGCCTTGCTAGTGCAACCAGTGTATAAGAAGGAAAAAGATTTAGATTCAAAACCTAAGAAATGTTGTTAGTACAATTTGTTGCACATTTTGTTTTCAGCTCTTCCAAAAAGTGTGGTTGGTTCTATACACAAAAGCCATGTTGGTGGGCTTAGAATATGCCAACTGTATTTTCTGCATAGGGATAAGACCCCACCCTCCACTCACTTAAAAAAAGCTGTATCTTGTATATGACACTAAACTGCATTTGATGGTGAGGTTCCAGTTTTGGAGATCAGGGAAGGGTGGAGTATCCCTTTCTTTCCATTATTCCAAGGTTCACTGACCTGGGGTGGTAGTAGCTGTTAGGGTCTCATTTACGGGCATAATTGATCTGTTTAAAAATTATTTATAGGACATTGTGGAAAAAATTACACAAAAAATGTAAATATGAATATAGAATGAACACAAATCCCTAACCTTTAGGTATAACATAACCCTAGATGGGTTGACATGCTGTAAAAAATGTATATATGCACAAAGAGTGTTTAAGGAAACTGATAGGTGGTTGTTAGCTCCTTAATTTCATCGTCTATCCCAAACTGTAACCTTTGTGGTATAATGCATAGAGTGACTTTATCTTCTTTTTAGTAGTAAGTTTTTTGAGGAAAAGTATTTTGTATCGTAAGAAATATGTATTAGTTTTTTTAGTACAAATATTATATCTGTATAAAAAATGTGCTTCTTCCAGATGCTTCTCTTTAGTGGATTTTACAAAATGATGTCTGTGAAAAAAATAAAAGTTTCTTTTCTGACTTTGAAATCTTTTTCTCTTCACTGGGTAAATTCTTGCTAAAACTCAATGCAGCACCAATCAAAATAAATCACGAAATAGCTTTCATTATCCATTTGACTTATTCAAAGTCTTCATAGTCTTATACACAAGCATAAAATATGGCAGACAATTTTTTTCTACAAGAACTAACTGTTCAAAAGGCTGTGACCTTTGA
>OY757913.1:58972933-58975433 GCA_963585895.1 Sepioteuthis lessoniana | reverse complement strand
TAATAGACATTGCATATTGATCCTGCATATAAATGATTTAATATAATGTGGCCTGTTTTGATGTTAGCATGGGGTGTGGAAACATACACATGTAATCATAAACAATACTGCCCTTGAGTATTTGATCCAGTGGTTCCCTACCAGTTTTAGGCCATAACCCACTTAGGTATTTCTAAAATTCTGGTACTTTCCTATCATATTTAATTCTTACATATTAAAAATTGGACAGAAATTCACTTGAAGGAAGCTTAGAAGGCCATTAACTTGGTCTCTAAACAAGCCCTACCAAAATATCATCATGCCCCATTGGGAATTACTGATTTAAACAGACTAACAATTTATTTATTTGTTGTTTTTTTTTGTTTTTAGATATTTTGTTTTGATTGTTAAAATCAGGAACAAGAAGTAAATTCTATTGTCAAAACCAATGTGGTTCTGAAGGTGAAAATCAAAAAAAAAAAGAATCTTTTTTTATTAATAGAATTGTTAAATTAAAAATGATTTTTTTCTTCTATCCTTCTAAAATCTTGGTGGGTGTCCTCGTGGTGTAATGGTCAAAGCGATGTACTGCGGAATCATAGTACGCGAGTTTGTACTCCAGTTGTGCCTTTACGTTCACTTTTGGGCAAATACCCTAGGCAAAGGTATGAACCCCCTTATCCTCCCAGCTATGGGTTAAATAGTACCACTACTGTTCTTCTAGGAGAATGGCTTTGGCATTAAATAACCTGCAAAGGCTGATATGCCATTAAACAAAGAAACCAAACCAAACCAATCTAAAATCTTGTTCAGAATTGATCAAGGAGATTGAAAAGGCAAAATCCCATTGTGAAAGAGTTACCAAACTATTAAGTTAATATCAATCCCTTATCTCTGCTCAAAATTTGCAATCTAAGACAATGATAAAACAGATTTTATGCTTGTTCAAATATATATGAGCAGTACTTTCTGAATTAATTTTATGAAACAGCAGAATCTTGGTGGAGTATATGTTTCATTTGCCTTCTTGTCTCCAGGTCACATGTTTGAATCAAGGTGAGATCTCCTTGTTGATTTTACATATTTGATTTAGCAATAGACAGAGAAGCCAAGAAAAAATACCAAAAAAGATTCCTTATTCATTATTATAGATATGATTTATGAATGACGCATTTGAATATATCATATATCTTTAATCCCTATTTTTCAATGTCATAGTGTTAATGGTTTTGGTTTCTTTTTTAATGGCATATCAACCTTTGTTGGTTATTTAGTGCCAAAGCCTCTTTGTATAAGAATGGTTCTATATTATCCATAAACTAGGGAAATAAGGGAGTTCATATTCATGGTATTAAGAATACTAACATAGCATAAATAAGTTAACAGCTAATACTAATTAACTTATTCTAGATCTATGTGAAAAATTATCTGGCAAAATTTGCTTAGCTGAGATTAGTATGATACAAAACTAGATGAAGAGAAATCGGTGAAAGAAGATTGTCTTATATCAAAGTTCCAGGGTACTTTTTGTGTAATGGACACTGTGACCAGAGCTCAAATCCTGGACAAGGCTGTTTGCATTTCACATAGCACTAATACTCTTGAAAAAGGTATTAATCCAACTATACTTACCTCCAGCTATTGGTAAATAGTAGGGCTGACGAGGTCCTTTAACCTTGGTATGGCAACCAGTCTAAGAGAAGGAAAACTCTCAATTCAAGCCTATTTGACTCTATTTAAAAATTGTCATTGTGTCACATCCTGCTCATGCGGAGAGGTAAACACACACATACCAAAGTTCCAAGTTGCTTAGAAAATCAGCTTTTGAAATTTTTACTTTTATGTAGATCTGACCACTGACTTCTGGCATCAGTGAGAAACATAAAACTATCTCTGCTATGAATCAGCCTGAGAAAGTATTTGTCTAGACACAGACAAAGTATACATTCACAGATATATGTGTGTGAAGATTTATTTTCAAAAAAGATTTCCTTTGGGCTAGAAGAACCATAACAATGAGAAGAGCCATCATCCTTATAAAAAATGATTCATTTTATGTGAACAATGAAAGTTAACTTTTTGGACTTTGTTCAAATCAGTTCTCAACAGACCCTTCCACCCCAGAAAAAAAAAGAAGTTGAATTTCAAGAAGTCAGATTTCAGACAAATGAAATTTTGAGTAGTAACAGGATGACGGCTGAGATATTAAGATTAACCAACTGAAAATTAATCAAAGTTTGTCTCCTTTAAGTTCAATCCAGTGCAAAACTTCCAAACAACAGATAAATAAAGATGGACTAGCATCTCAGATAGACACTACATAGTTGTACTGTCTGGGATTTATTGAAGAAATAAATGCTTTAAAACTTTGATTTATAATAATGATTATGTATAAAAACTGACAGAAATGCATTGCAAAGTATTTCCTTTGAGAAATTCATTAGCAATAAAAGTAATGCAGATTATTTTAATGCTCTCTGTTTATAATTTTGACACCACTGGTAGGATTTATAAAACAAAT
>OY757913.1:58962933-58967933 GCA_963585895.1 Sepioteuthis lessoniana | reverse complement strand
TCATTCACATCTTGAGATTTTCTTCTATTATCATCACTATGATAATGAGTGCCTTCAAGATGAATTTTAGGGGCTTCATTTCTTCTAAGATTTCCATCATCTTAACCAGTGTGGCTGCTTCTCACCTTCAAGGAGTTTGTTAAATGCTTTCTTTTCATCATCAGGGTGTTTCACCCTCTGCCTCATTTGAAGATTCTTTCCCAATTGATTTTCTCTTCAATTTGTATTTCTGGCTAGTGAAAATATAACTTTGACATGTACCATCTTTCATCCAATCAGCATCTTGCATTGTTTGCTCTTCACATGCAGACGAACTGGTCTGTGGGAGAGGAATCTTGTCTCAACCTGTTAAAGCATTTTCTGATTCAGGTCATGGCTGACCTTAGCTAAGCACTCT
This sequence comes from Sepioteuthis lessoniana, assembly GCA_963585895.1. Taxonomy (NCBI): domain Eukaryota; kingdom Metazoa; phylum Mollusca; class Cephalopoda; order Myopsida; family Loliginidae; genus Sepioteuthis; species Sepioteuthis lessoniana. The sequence continues at coordinate 58,967,536 of OY757913.1, read as the reverse complement.
CTTACTATGCATGGGTGGGGGAACAGTGTGACATAACACCATGTCACAACTGCTTTATTAACTTTAATAAATTTTCCAAGGTTCATAATATTAGCCTGGTTACAGAAACTTTTATAAACAGTTGTAATTAAAGAATAATTACAGAACTTGATTGATTGATTAATTTTAATGGCATGTTAACCTCTGAAGGGTTATTTTATGCCTAGAGGTTTTGAAATCACACTCATTATATGTACATGTTTCCATTTTTTTTGTAGCTGTTTCTTATGAGTTTTTGCACACAGTTATGATATCAAGTATTGTTATACAAATATTTGGTATAGAATTGTATAGTTTTTACTATTTCTATTTAATACTAAAAATTATATGGTTTTAGGTTATTATTTCTATTTAGTAATGTTCATTTGTTTGCACACAGTTACATGCTTTCAACTAATAATCTTTAATAAACAATTATAGCTTTAATTAACTATTCTTCATACAAATAATTTAGTTATATGACATCAACTATTCCCATCAAATGCTAATAATTTTTATACAGTTCTATTTGACCCATAGATAGAGCCCTAACAGATACTACCACATTGATTTAGAGTAGACCTTAGAGTAATTGTAGTGAATGGGTACTCAATACTCCCCTGATATTCAGAAATGGAACTTCATCTTCAGATACAGTTTAGTGTCATAGTCAGGTATTTTTTTGTGGGGGAGGTGAGAACGTTTTACCCCTCTGCAGGGGACTCAGTCAACATATTCTAAGCCTTGTTGAAATGTAAAATTAGGAAAAGAAAATTATGACAATGCTTGGTCATATGTTGCCAGGATGACATTGCAGAAGTTCACTGACTTGGGATATGAGACTTGTCTGCATTCATCATATTCTGTTGATCTCTTATCCACTGACAACCATTTTTGAGTTGGTCATAATTTTGTTTCATGAAAAAGCTTGTCTATATATTGCCAGGATGACACTCCAGACTTGGGATATGAGTTTGAGTTTTGTTTAATGGCATATCAACGTCTATGGGTCATTTAATGCCAAGAAAGGTTAGGTTGGTTTTGACTTCTATGCGGGTTTTAGGGCATGGGTTTTTTTTTGGGGGGGGGTCGGTAGTTCTTGATTCTATTTGACCAGATATTGGTGAAAAGGTTGATTTGGTCAGATTTCAGTGAAAAGCTGAGGTTTTTTGGAAGACTCAAAATGTACTCAAGTTTAGTTTTGTTTGGTTTGGTTGATTTTATGGCATAAAAACCCCTGCAGGCCACACAATGCCAAATTTCATTTATACACATATTAAACCAAAGATTTACAAATGAATACTTTGTAGATAATATTCCAAATGAGACAGATCCCACCTGCCATTGGGATATGAGACTTCACTGTATTCACCATATTCTCTTGATCTCTCTTCCAACGAAAACCATGTTTTTTAATCATCTGGATCTTTTTTCATGCCCAAAAGATTCTGTTTCAAAAGAAAAGTAGAAACTTCGTTTAAAGATTTCTTAGTATTAAAACCTTCTGAGTTTTATTGTACAAGCTTGAATAACCTTGTTAATTGATGGCAAAAATTCCCAGATGTTCAAGGATCATATTTTTACTGATTAAAATGCAATTTCAATCCATTAATTCAAGAATAAAATTTCATTTTAAAATCAGACCTTATTTTCCAAAAAACCTAATACAATTAGGTGCCATTTATTTATATCTCTACATAATGGACTGACTTTTACTTAAATTGAAGTGTTGCCATCATTTAGCAAATAAACATTTACATTCCTGTAAGTATCTATTTTATAAACTGACAAACATGAAGTGGCTAATGAGATGCAGTACATACACTGAAGGAAAATAAAATTACAGTACACTGAAAAATGATGCTTTTTTTGAAGTACAGAATGTGCATGAGAGGTTTGAATACAGTTGCCACATGCCTTATTTTGGCACCTCTGCATATATTGATCTTTATGTGGGATTATTTAGAATAATTTAGCTATATTATATGTGGCCATTCTTGAATAATTGCCTTTACCTTATATCTCAAATCAAACATCACATCTGGTGAGATTTAAGTGAATGAATAAAGATATAAGGTAAAGGCAATCATTTAAGTAATGACTTGTGTTTTAAGAATATTTTCGTGCTATTGATTAATCATATAATCGCTTTTACTTATTCATCATGTCAGTACACTACAGAATACAACATTTAACCATTGTCAAACCCCAGACAAACTGGCCCAGTCAACAGGGGCTGCAAAATACACTGACTGCATCTCTGCAGAAGGGTAAGACTTCCACAACAAGTGTCCTGGATAAGACACTAAACAATCTGATGTTGAGACTTCAGTAATGCTGTAGCTTTGGGGAATGCGGAATACTCTTTTATTGCCATCGCTCTTGACATTTAAACTGTTTACTTATGCTAAACTGAAATGCTCAAAATTAAACTGTTTTCACATTTAACTGTGTAAACAAAAACTGTGTACTTATGCTAAATTGAATTGTTTGAAATAGTTGAAATAGAACTGTTTTTACATTTGCCTGTGTCAACAAATAAATGATGTTTAATTGAATTTTTAGTGATATATAAAAATACTTGGGACCATTTAACTTTAAATAGAAGTGTTTGATCGTTTAACTGTGTGTAAACAAAAAACTGTGTACTTATGCTAAATTGAATGGTTTGAAATAGTTGAAATAGAACTGTTTTTACATTTGCCTGTGTCAACAAATAAATGATGTTTAATTGAATTTTTAGTGATATATAAAAATACTTGGGACCATTTAACTTAGTTACTAAACTGAATTGTTTGAAATAGAAGTGTTTGATCGTTTAACTATGTGTAAACAAAAAACTGTGTACTTATGCTAAATTGAATGGTTTGAAATAGAACATTTACATTTAACTGAGTGTAAACAAAAACTATATTTAAACAAAAAACTGTCTACTTATGCTAAACTGAATTGTTTGAAATTAAGTGAAACCATTTAAATATGTGCAAAAAAATGAACTCTGGCTTGTTTAAAAATGTTTTCCACAAAATGTGTGTAGAAATCATGCATTTAATATATGCATTGAAAAGAATTTGGCATTAAATGATCTAAAATGATTGATATGGCATCAAACCAAGACAAACTTTTTACTTTCGTGATATGATATGATTATCACTCTGAAAATGAAAAGATAGCTGTTCTCTTAGAAGGTACTATTTACCAACCCCTCCGCTCGGGCAGGATATGACACAAGGTCAATTTTTAAGCGGAGTTTAACAGGTTTGAATTCAGAGTTTTCCTTCTCCTAGACTAGTTGCCTAACCATGGCTGAAGAACCTAGTCTGCCCTACTATTTACCCATAGCTGGAGGGAGAATTATTGGATTCATACCTTTCCCAAGGGTATAAGTGCTATGTGAAATGCAATCAGTCTCATCCAGGATTTGAACTCGTATCGCCGTGCTCATTTCCTACGGCGATAACGACTACACCACGGGCACCTCTGTTCTCTTAGAAGGTTATTGTATTGTTATTTAGTGAAGTTACAGGTTGAAGTCACCAATTATAAGAATATTGTGCTTACTTGTAAACATGTGAATATAGTTGTATACAGTGTTCTCTCTCTCTCTCTCTCTCTCTATATATATATATATATGTATATATGTTGAGAGAGAGAGATAGAGAGAGAGGCATAGTTTTTGATTGTTTCTTTGCCATATCTATAAAGGCATTTATCAACTTGATGCAAGCACATATATATGTTTAATCTTGAGTAAACTTGAACAACATTCAAATTGTGGCAATTTCTTTTTATCCAAAATATTGAGGCCTTTTATTTAGGCAAAGGTGAAAGTTTCTAATGAACATTTCATAATAATCTTTTTATGATTAAAAGTGATGTGCAATGAAAACTCAGACCTGAAATATTATCCATATTTACCAACCCCTCCGCTCGGCCAGGATATGACACAAGGTCAATTTTTAAGTGGAGTTGGAATTCAGAGTTTTTCTTCTCCTAGACTAGTTGCCTCACCAAGGGTGAAGAACCCAGTCTGCCCTACTATTTACCCATAGCTGGAGGGAGAATAATTGGATTCATACCTTTCCCAAGGGTATTAGTGCTATGTGAAATGCAATCAGTCTTGTCCAGGATTTGAACTCGTGTCACTGTGTCCATTTCCTACAATGATAACCATTACACCACGGGCACCTCCACAAATTATCATTCATTTACAAATGGGACTGGAAATTTCTGAGTTAAAACGCTTTAACAAAAATCTTGGAATAATGTTCTGTTTTTTTTATGGTTTACTATTACATGTACATAAACTCACAGAAATATAAAAGCATAATGAGAATCTTCATAATATAAATATTTCTACCTTACTCCATTTATCATTGTTATATTTTGCATATGAATTTTATAACTAATATGTGACAAAGGTAGAATTTAAAATTTTTGACTAGAATGTGTATGAATATATATTTTATAAATGAGATGACATGTGAGTCTTTTACATCCAGAAGATGATGACTTTTACCTTCCTGATATATGTTATTTTGAGCTCAAAGAAATTACACTGTTTCTGTTACTTCGTTGAATATTG
>OY757913.1:58885433-58957933 GCA_963585895.1 Sepioteuthis lessoniana | reverse complement strand
ATATAATTATACTCTACACATATTTCTGACTTTATGATCTTCTTCAGGTGACTAATAACAGTTAGGACTGTCTTTTTTTCTGGGTTTTCTAGTAAATATTGTTTTGATTGGGTTGTGATTGTTTTTAATTTCAGGATTTATCAGTGAATGTCCTGTTGGAGTTATATATATCAGGGTGGGCAAACTTTTTGGTGGGAGGTACACATCACTGGGTTATGAATTATCAAAGGGCTGCATCTTTTAAAATTAAAAGAATTTAATCTTGATTCAAGTGCAAATTTTGATTTTTTTTCCCAAGGCTCCTGCGGACCGAACAGAACAGTGTAGCAGCTTGCATGCAGCCCATGGGCCACACTTGCCTCTCCCTGATATATATATATATACACACAAACACACACACAACATATGCTTAAAAAGTATTGGGAGTGTTGCCATATTTGCCAGAAAAATATGAACAAAAATGAAATGATTATCTTCATCAGAATACTACACTTGGCATTCAACCTACTCCTGCAAGTTTTCCATTGGTTGAAGCACTTTAGAAACTCTTGATATAGTACGATGCTGCTCTGTTATATTTCTTTTAATGTAATCAAATCTTTTCCTTGAATTTAATTTTCAGTTAAGGAAACAAGAAAAGATCACATAAAGCTATGTCTGGTGGTTATGGAAGGTGTTGCACTTGCACAATCCTGTGTTTTGCAAAAAAACATCTTGTTCAAAAGTATCAAAAATGGTTTGATAATTTTTTTCTGACTGGCACTGACTCATCTAGACATTCTCTCTGTATTATATTAGTTGCTGCATTGAGCGCATGTTTATTTAGACTTAAAATTCTGAAAACTAGAAAATTAAAAGTTTCATATCAATACTTTCTGATTAGATATTGTAAAATTCAAACTCCACAAAAACAGGATATCATAGTAAGATTTTTATTTGAGCAATACACTTAAAATACCTTAACTTTGAGAATAAAGCAATTTCCAATGCAATTTGCAAATCAGTGATAATTTTGCTGATATTTCATACATTCTGAACATTATAATCATCCAGATTCTTTATATAAAATTTATGAAATTCTAATTAGACTTCTTCTCTATTTTATAACTCAAAGCATCATTATCATCATGAACCACTGTTAAATAAGAATGAAAAAGGTTCACTTGTTGATAATTCAACTGCAGAAATACAATGTAATTTTCTTGAACTAGAAATTGCATGTACCTTGAAAGTAGAATATGGTTCAGGATGCAAATGACTCACAGAATTTATGTCATGTGGAATGCTTTGGAATATATATATATATATATATATATATATATATATATAATCTCTGAAGAAATACTAATCTCTTAGGTTTTAATTATTAAAACCCAAACAGTTTCAGTATATTAATGTTACTGTCAAATCTGCAATTATTAGTGTATATATATATATGTATATATATATATATATATATATACTCTTGATAGTCTCTTGAAGATCTTTTTTCCTTTCTGCTAGAAGTCATATTGTTTTGGTGAGAATTTTTTTATCATTCCACAGTTTAGAAATTAAATTCAGAACTGAATCAAAAACATTCATATTCTTCTATGTGTACTTCATAGAATTTGTTTAAAGAAATTATATTTGAAAAAAAAATTATAAATAAAATTGGTTTTGTGAAGCTCAACTTTGTGGCCGTCTGTCTTTAAATTAGGTATTTTGGTTTTTTCTTGTTTTTGTTTTTTTATTCTGTCAGGAGTAATGAAATACTGTCTCTGACATTCTCAGGAGAAAAAGATATATTCTTCAAAGCACCAATAATTTTCCAAGAATAAAATAGAAATCTTATACTACATGCAAAATGGACTGATGTGATCAGGGACAAAGAAGGTGGGTAAGGAAAAAAAAATTAATCACAAAATTGAAGTCACCAGCAAAATTTGGTTTGAGACCTTTTGGACTTGATTTTAATCTAAAAATTGCCAATTGAATTTGGATGATTGAATCTTTGGGTCAAAGATTTTTTTTTTAAAATTTAGGCTCTTTTTTTTTGTTTGTTTCTTTGTTTAACCAATAAAATGATTCCCTCAAACCTTATACAATAGAAAGCATTCTTTATAAACATGAGAATTGATGTAAGTTTCAATACATCCGTTTTTGAGAACAGACTCAGTGTAAATGCTATTAATCTTAATTAAGTGAGTTATCTTAATAGAGATAATAACATTGACTGATCAGAAAAACTAAGGAAAAAGTATGTAGGAAGGGCTTGCTAGAAAATTGAATGCTTTACAATGGTACAAATCACCAACATTGTTAAGTTGTTTTGATTCGAGAGACCACTTACTGAGTTAATCTAAAGACTGTTCTTGTGTGCCACCTGGCAAATGGCCAAAGTTCCTCTCATGAGTCTGGATATTGTCTTTCATGAATTATAAGTGAATATTCTTGACAGTATGCATTTACCCAAGTGCCAATATGTACAATACTTCCAGCAGTAATCAATTTCTTTACTCAGCTCAAAGTGTTATGTCTGTTTTTGTTTTTTTTAAATTCCAAACATATATTTTCTTTAATAAGTAGTATTTAAATATTCTTCTAAAATCATTTAGCAGATATGCAATTTCGGAGGTTTTAGTTTGGTTTTATGGCACATCAACCATTGTAGGTTATTTAAGGCCAAATCCATTTTTATACATATAAACAGTTCTATTTCCAACAATTGAGTTTTGCATAAGCACACAGTTTCAATGTCAAAAACAGTTCCATTTGAAAAAATTCAGTTTAGCATTACACACAGTTTAGTTCTATTTGATCCATAGATAGGACCCTACCAGGTGCTACCACTCCAGGCTTAAGTGGACCTGGGAGCAATGGCAGTGAAGGGGAATTCTGCATTCCCCAAAGCTCCAGCATTACTGAAACCTAAGCATCAAATTGTTTAGCGTAATTTCCAGGACACTCGTTGGGAGGGTCTTACCCCTCTGCAAAGAAGGAGTAGGTGTATTCTACAGCCCCAGCCACCTGGGCAAAGCAGATATGCAAAACTAACAGGTAAAATTTTTGCTCCAGTATTAGTGATGAGGTGGTAATTATATAATCATAGGAAGTGGATTTGGTTACTTGAGTTAAAATCTTGAATAAGGCTATTTTCACATCACATGGTGCTAATACCCTTGGGAAAGGTATGAATTTAACAATTCTCCCTCCAGCTATGTAACTTACGGATGGCAACTAGTTTTGGAGAAGGAAAATTCCAAAATCAAACCAATTGTAGACCGTGAGAAGCATTGGCTCAACCAGGCTATTTCTGTTTAAGCCACTACAAAAGTCATGCCCCATAACTGAATCAATGGACTAGTGAAGATTAGCCATATGATAATACTACTCGGAGGAAACAATATTTTGCAGTAGAAATGAATTTGCCCCATTTGAGCATCCATTCTTTTGTGTTGTGCCAGCTAGGTCATTTTCTAAGGATGAACATCTTTTTCATGTAACTCTTGCTAATGAGGGAGAGATGAATTTAATCTGAAATCTCCCCAGTTAGCAATACTGTGAAAGTTCCCAGCTGTGAAAAAGAAAATATTATACTGCAAATGAAACATTTAATGCTATGCATGTATTTTAAAACTTTCAGATAAAGAAAAAAAAAAGGTCCAATAATAAAATTATGTTGGGAAAACAAGCAATTCTCATTATACACTTGTTCTGACTTAGATTTCATAAACTTGTTAGAAAATATATCATTTGACATCTTATAAATAAATATATTTTCTCCAAACTCCAGCATTTCATCATTCTGTTGAGGCTTAGAATATGCCAACGCTATCTCCTGCAGAAGGATATGACCCCGACTCAAAAAGGTTATCTTGGATATGACACTAAACAGTGACGCTCCATTTCTGAAGAGTGTTGAGTATCTCTTCAATGCCATTATTTCTAGGTTCCCTCTGACCCAGGGTAGTCTTATATACCCAGAGAAGAAAAGACAGCAACTCTTAATGTATAAAAATATCTGCTTCTTTTTTGTTTTTCTTTATTACGAAATGTATGAAATAGATGCGTGGAGAAGAGTGTCAGGAACAGCTAAGATACACACACAGAGGGAGATACAGAATCTTCAGTGAACTGCTTCTTCTTCATTCTGCTGTTATGAGACTGGTACAGGGCCAACTCAAAACATCTAATCATCTCAGCTTCTATATGTTTTTTAACTAGAGGGCATTCATAAGGCACCCCTTCTTTGTTCTGAGATCATACTCACTTTTGACTTTGGTGAGTTTCATACAGTTCCGACGTTTCTCTACCTCTAAACCCTGGGCCGTCTGGCACAAGGCCAGCGCCAAGAGTGGTATGGCATCTCATCACTCATATGCTGGCTCCTTTCTTCTCTTCCTGGGTTGAAATCCTCATGGTTACTCTTCCTTCTGGCATGGCATTTCTGCATGTTTTGTTTTAGACACAGGTGTACGACCTGTTTGCCACCCATGTAATTTGCTCTTCTAAAGGAAATTTCTAAGAGTACTTGTACCTGTTAGAATCCTTGAGGATCAAATTGATCTTTTTAAAATAATTTGTAATTAATGTGTACATGAAAAGAAAATTCTTACAAAACAACTACACAAAAAAATGTAAATATGAACATATAAGGAACACAAGTCCTTAACCTCTAGGTATAGACAAGTTGACATGCCATTAAAATCAATCAATTGATCAACCAGTTCTTCCCTTGCCCACTACCTTAGTTCTATGCAAGCAATAAACACATCATACGGAATATTGGTTGATACATTTTGTGCACATTGGGGTGTTCAGGATTAAAAGAGGTCAGGTTAGTTATCCTTGTCAATTTCTAAAGTTGATGTTTCAGTATTTAACTTTCTCATCAAAAAATATCTTTGAAATCTACTTTTAATGTTTGGATTGTCTGCAACAATTGGTTTAAGAGCAATGAAGAAGCTTTTCCATACTAGTTGTCAATGAAATGATGGCATATCTTTTGAATCATCGTGTATATATAATCAATAGCTGTTATTTTTTTTAGTTTCTTTGTTGAATGGCAAATCAACATCCATAGGTTATTTAATGCCAAAGGTATCCCTGTAGAAAAACAGTAGTTGTAATAATTACCCCATTCCAGGGAGAGATAAAGAAGTTCATATCTTTCCCAAAGTTGCCCAGTTAGCTGGGGCTGTAGAATATGATGACTGCACCTCTGCAATGAGTGTTCTGATATGACACTAAACAATCAATTTCCAGTGATGCTGGAGGTTTGGGGGATGCGGAGCACCCCTTCATTGCAATAGTTCTCAGGTCCACTCTGGCCTGGAGTGGTAGCACCTGGTAGGGTCCTATCTATGGGTCAAATAGAACTAAACCATGGTTTTGAGAGTTTACTGTTTCTTTATTTAAACTTCGTATTCATGCTAAACTAAATTGTTTAAAATAGGACTGTTTTAACATCTAAACTGCATACTTATGCTAAACTGAATTGTTTGAAATAGAACTGTTTTGACATTTAATTGTGTAAACAAAAGCTATACTTTTACTAAACTAAATTGTTTGAATTAGAACTGTTTGACTAAACTGAATAGCTTGAAATAGAAATGTTTATGACATTTAAATTGTGTACTTATGCTTAACTGAATTGTCTGAAATAGAACTGTTTACTTGTATAAAATGGAATTGGCATTAAAAAACCTACAATGCCATAAAACCCAACCAACCAACCAATTTTCCCAAGGGTATAAATCTGAAATTGAATGTAATCAATAGTTATTTTTTTGTTTAGTTTCTTTGTTTAATGGCCAATCAACATTTGCTGGTTATTTAATGCCAAAGCCATTCCTATAGAAGAACAGTAGTTGTACCAATTAACCCATATGGGGTGTGGGAGATAAAGGAGTTCATACCTTTTCCAAGGATATTAATCTGAAATTGAATGTAATTAGAGTTTGAACTTGCTTTTGCAGTCAAGTATGTTAGGCACTATGCCAGAGGGACTCACTCTCTATTATTATTGTAATAAAAATAATGATAATTACAGAAATAATGGTGTTTTTTTTTCTAAATATCAAAATATCGTAAAAACAAGTAGAAAAATAGCACTTTCTGTAATACTTTACAACAAACAAATATATTTTGCATATTGAGGCTCTAATTTTTCCTTTTAACTTGTCTTATTAAATGCTAATGATCATTTGTTTTATTTTTCAATGACGATAATCTCATTCTATTCATTTTTCTCATGAGTTCTTCAGAATCTCCATTGCTAGAGTGTCTGTCAATCCAAAATTTTTTCAGGAGATGAGTGCTTTTGTTAGGTTCTTGTGCCTTCTTCAGAAATTTTATGTCAGATAAATTCTCACCTCAGTTTATAATTAAAAAAGAAATTAAAAAATTGTTTTTGATGACACTTTAAATATCACCTACGCAAGTTTTAATCATCAAATCTTCGTTAAAAAGCAAAATAACAAGCCAGACATCTGAATCTTGAATTGATATATCTAAAACAGGTGGAAGAAAAAGTCAGCTACTCACACTAAATTCATATAATTTTGGAGTGATATTTCATAATTGTATTGAAAAGAGCTCTACTTAAGAGGATGTCATGAAAAAATTATGGTTACTAATATTCAGTGGTATTTTAATGCATGTATGCAAGATTTGAGGTGGTCATGGTGTAATGGTTATTGTTGTGGGAAATGGATATGGTAACCAGAGTTCAAACCCTGGACAAGGCTGTTCACATTTTTCTGATATCCTTGGGAAAGATATGTATCCAGCTATTCTTCCTCCAGCTATGAGTAAATAGTAGGACAGACTGGGCCCTTTAACATTGGTATGGCAGCTAGTCTAGAAGGAAAAATTTGAAATCAAACCTGTTAAAACCCCCTTAAAGATTGACCTTCTATCACATCCTGCTCATGCGGTGGGGTTGGTAATTATATAAGATTTGATAAAAAATGTTTCATGACTTGAATTTTTTTCAAATTTAAATAAAAACATGCACAGTTATTCAACATATATAATAAAAAGTGATGATGTTCTGATTGCTTATGAGATGAATCCCTGCCAATTTGAAAGAAAATTTATGAAATCAGTCCTGATTGTTTTGAAAAAATGTTTTTTGTTGAAACACAGGCTTGTACAAATATAGCATCCGCTACACTAAACAGACATAGCATCATGTTACTATTTCTTGTTTTTTTTAAACTAACACTGCCCTGTTGGCTGGGGCTTTAGAACATGCTGATTGCATCTCTGCTGATGAGTAAGACACCTCTCCACCCCTGTCTCAATGAGTGTTCTGGATATGACACAAAAAAATCTGATGGTGACACTCCAGCCCTGGAGCTTTGGGGAATGTGGAGTACCTTTTCATTGACATTACTCCCAAGACCACTCTGACCCGGAGTGGTAGTACCTGTTAGGGTTCATCTATGGCTCAAGTAGAATTATTCAATCTTTTACACGGGATTATTATTAATATTAGATATAATTATTAGTGTTAAATGGCAATACTTGAAATCATCTTTGTGCTAACAAATGAGCTCTGGCTCATTTAAAAAGAATGTTACCAACAAACTGTTCATTTAAAAATCATATAAATAAACAGGATTTAGCATTAAATAACCCACAAGGGATGATATACCATAAAACACAACCAATTCAAACAAAATTCATCTCTAGTGAAAGATTTGACGATGTAAACTTTATTAGAAGAAATAATGATGCTAGGACTCTAGCAAAACATGTCAGTCTTTTTTCCAAACTGTCTTTTTCTTTCTCATTCCATTAGGGAGATCTGTGAAGTGTGGACTGTTGTATAGTATACTGTGTCATTATTAACAATGAGGAACACATATGTATATAAAAATATAAGATCATATTTTTATTTTGGGTGATGATACTTGTGTGGAGCAGAAAAGCAATCACAGAGAGTTCGCACACACGGAGGAGCTGTCGGGAGACGGAAGAGCAAGTGAACAACTGACTTTAGCCGAAATTCAGGAACTTACATAATCTACAACTCTCACGTGACCTGCAGCAATTCCCCTTTTTCATTAACTATGGTTATGCCCACATCTCACTTCTTTGCTTTCCATTGGTTATGTTGTCTGCTTCCCATTGGCTACTTGCCCAAGCCCAGTTCTGTGGGCGTATGCATCTGCCACTATCACCGAATTCAACCATGCCCACCGTTCAGGTGATTTTCCGATATCTTCAACCGGATGCACCTGTTTTCAAAATCCACTGTATTCACAGCACCTGTGGGCATGGAGACATTACAGCAATCCCCTTGATATTATCCTTGAGCTGATGTAGCTGTGTCAACATCCTCTGATACACAGCACCTGTGGACATGATGACATTTCGGTGATCACACCAGTCTTATCAATCTATCTGTCAACAACATCTACTGTATTCACACCCGCAGGTCATGTTGATATATTACAGGACTACCTAATTGTTGCCATTACTCCCAAGTCCACTTTAACTTGAAATGTTACTACCTGTCATTGTCCCATTTATGGGTCAAATAGATCTGTTTAAAAATCATTTGCATTTTATAGGACCTTGTGCAAAAAAAAAAAATCTTAAACAACTGTACACAAAATGTAACTATGAACATAAAACAACCATAGATGGGTTGACATTCAATTAGGATCAACGAATTAATAATTCCTTTGGGTTTAGAATGATGGTTTAAAACTTGTGATAAAAAGCATGAGAAATTAAAATGAAAGAAATACTAGTAAAAAATTATTAACTGATACTGTTTCATCTAAGAAATACATGTATATATACAACTACCAATGGAGTGAGAAGTAATCTACCTCGGTTTCACATAACTGGATCATCAGGATAAACTCTGACTATATATATATATATATATATAGTAAATAATGGAAAAGAATCTGACAGTCAATTTTTCTCCATATATATATATATATATATATATATGTGTGTGTGTGTGTGTGTGTAGATAAAGTGTTATATGAGTTGTAATCAAAAAGTTTCAAAACTTAAGCATTAAATTTTTGAAAACTAAATTTGTGTGGACAGCTAAATAAATTATATAATAAAATTCTGATGTCTTGCAAATTTGTGGCAGTCAATGCAGTCAGTCTCAATACTTTTTGAACAAAATGTTTTTAGAATTAACCCTTTTGTTATATCATGTTCTCTCACTACTGGCACTGCTGTAAAGTTGTTTAATAGATGTGAGGCCAGAGGTAATTTTAATTGAAGTAAAGGATGAGAAAATATTGAGTTTTATCAGTCAGTTTTTTGGTGTGCAGCAGTTTAGAAGCCTCTTTTAAGGGGCTTTATTATAAACTTTAGAATATGCAGTGAGTTTCCTCTTTACTATGAAAGATGGTTTGGAAACTTATGAAGATGGCCAGCCTGAATCATTAACACATAATTAAATGTTGGAACCAACGCATGTTTGTCTATTTCTTTCATCAGTGAAATCAAGTGACAACCTCATTGCTTTTTGGGTGTCCTCGTGGTGTAATGGTTAAAGCGCTGAACTGCGGAATCGTAGTACGCGAGTTCGTACTCCAGTCGCGCTATTACGTTCACTTTCGGGCAAATACCCTTGGGAAAGGTATGAACCCCCTTATTCTCCCTCCAGCTATGGATAAATAGTAGGACGGACTAGGTTCTTCAGCCTTGGTGAGGCAACTAGTCTAGGAGAAGGAAAACTCTGAATTCAAACCTGTTAAACTCCGCTTAAAATTTGACCTTGTGTCATATCCTGCCCGAGCGGAGGGGTTGGTAAATAGTACCTCATTGCTTTTTCAACTTTTTCAAGATTCTACAATGTTAAATTTTAAACACTTAATTTCTTGGCTCTATTTGAGAGCACCTGAGATACCCTGCACCTGGGCTCACAAAATTCACAAATAAGTACAAACCACATTCAAACTTCATTCCAGGGAGCAGTTTTATAACTACTCTATCAAGGCTGTCGAGACATTAAGCTTTTTGATATTCGCATATAAAGGGATCTCTTTAAGCTTGAAAGTCTGAACTTGGGTTTCAAAATAAAATAGTGCTCAACCTTAAATATTAGGTTTATATGTTCAAAGTTTTCTGTATCAAAGAAAAGAAAAGAAAAATTATCAAATTAAAAGAAAATGAACGCAGAAAGATATAATGTATATACTATTGATTTTTTTTTAATAAATAAAAAAGGCAAATTTTCAAGTTTTATTTAATTTTGGAAACAAGTGATCTTCTTTGCCTATCACACTTTAACTACAAATTAACTACAAATTTCAAGTACATATCATGATGTCATCATTTAAGTCATGTAGATAATTTGATGTTTATATTCTGAGGAAACTTTTATCATTAACCGTCATCTTATAGATTTCCCCTTTAACATTTTATGTAAAATTTGTTATTCACATTTGTTTAATCAATGATGCCATTTAGTTGCTTCATTGCTTTTGCAGTATCAGTTATAAAAAATACATTTGTTTTTTAATCAATTTATCTCAGACATAGAAGTTCATACTGAGAAATTTTCAATTCATATCCGAATCTAAAAATCACAAGTTTCAGCACAAGTATTATTCTATGTGCTTAAAGAAAAGGTATTCAAATTTTATGATCATCAACATTGTATAAAATAAATTAAATGAGAAAGGAAATTGTGTGTTAGAATGCCAAAATGAAAGGGGTTGATTTGGTACCACTTCTTGACTGCATACCCAAGAATGGATATTAATGTCAAGCTTTGAATTAGAAAAGAGATTTTTAAAAAGTTGATGTACATGAGGGCTTGCTGGAAAGTTCTTGGCCTGACTGAGAAGAGAATCATTTATAACCATGAAGTGTACATACTATAGAAAATATTCATTCAACACGGCACATGATTTCTTAAGTTTCTTTCATTCCAAAGAAATTCCATGATTTAATAATAATTGAAAAATGGTTTGTCCAAGAAATTTTTAACACCTTCTTGAATATACAAGAGAGGGAGAGTTCTGACCTAAATCTCAATTACTCCTGATAATACTTCCAAAGTCTTGTTCTTAATGAATTTTCTATTATTGGTAGCAGCACTTAGCTGACTGATCCTGTAATACCAATATATCATTGTTAGAACAGCAATAATTTGTAGCAAATTGTTACACATTTACCATCAGATGATTAAGCAAAGAAAATAGGTAACAATTTGAAAAGCTAAAAGGCTTCAAATCTGATTGTAATTTCTATTGGTGTCTGATCAAGTATTCTTTAGATTTTTAATCAGTCTTTAGTATGACCTGTTAGCAGAGCTTACAATACACTATATCCCCTAGAGAGAGATAAGACCCCACCCCAATGTTCTGGGTGTGACACTAAACTGCATGTGATCATGAGGCTCCAGTCTGGGTAGTATGGAATACCTCTTCATTACCATTATTTCTTGGTTCACTCTGACCCAGAGTGACAGTACCTGTTAGGGCCCTTTCTATGGGTTAAATAGATCTGTTTAAAAATCATTTGTATTTAATAAGACTGTGTATAAAAAACAAAACTATTAAGAAACATTTAGATAAAAGACATAAATATCAAGGTATCATGAATGCAATTTTCTAACCTGTAGGCATAAAATAACACAAGATAAGTTGACATGCCATTAAAATCAATCAAGCAGGCTTTAATCAAAATGTGCTTCCTAATCTGTTTCATTGATGGCTTTTTCTGCTTTTAGGTAGGAATTCTTGAAATGATTTGTGTATAGACAAATGATTATAGACTAAAAAAAAGTGCAATTTCAAAATAATCCAGTGAAACATTGATTATATAGTTATGATTAAAATCAAACATTTATAAATGAATCAAATTTCACCATTAAATAAACCATAAGTAGTTGAACAGACTAAACAAAATATTTCCTGATTTTATTGGGTAAAATTTAATGGTGACAAATAATTATTTATTTTTTCATACACAAAGAGATATATAAGTGAAATGTTTTGTTTTTTTTTGTTTCAAGAAACTTTTCTCCCGATGATAACCTAAGGTTAAAACTGTTTGAGGATCAACAATTAAAAATAAATATTTTTCTTATCATTTTACAAATGAGTCAATTTCACCATTAAATAAACCAGGACATAAATCTTCTTTAATTTCTGTCCTCACAGTTTTCTTGTGGACTTTCAATTCATTAGTGTGGTTTCTTATTGACATTGTAGGGTCCTTCTTAATCACTGTTGTGAGACCAGTTAAAAAGCCTTCTTTTCCTTTTTTTGTTCAACCCTCTCCTCCCCTCTTCTCCTTAAAAAGCTCTTTTCCTGTAAATTTTTTTTCTTTGTTTGTATATAATAGACAAAGAAATTTTGACTTGGTTTCAGTGTTAAGCAAATCATAGATTCTTTGTTGTTTCTTTTCTTCGGCTGAATTTTAATAAATAAATAATTTTGAATAATAAAGCTAATCATGGAAATTTATATTTATCACATTTTTTCAAAAATTGGATTAATCAGACAAAAAAATGTTTGAAAAATTATTCCATATTTTGCCTCTGTGCCCTTTATGTATATATATATATAGACCCCAAAAATAATTTTCATTCAATGAATGTATATGCTATGTTACCAGTCCATTTTTCATTGTGACAGATAAGCTTTTTCAAAAACTGTTTAAGAAACTTTTTTTAAAATTTCCTTCACAAATTCTTTTCTCTTTAAAAAGACCTAAGGTCTAAACAAACTGAGAACAATTAAAAGAATTAATATTCTTATTTGTCTTATGTCTTTAGATCATATCTAAAAGCAAAACTGGCAGCTCATTTTCAGTGTACTCTGCTTGTGAAGCTATGCATTTAATGAGATGATAGTATCATTGCTGAAAACATTTGCAAACCAATAAATTGGAGAACCTAGTCGAATAGATTGATTAACCAGAAAAATAAGAAGTGACCTAAATGGATTTTAGAAGAATAAAGTCAGTACATTACTAAAGTAAAAATTGGCAGAAATGGATTTTAGAAGAATAACCCAGTACATCATTAAACAACAAATCAGGAACATGTTATTTTTGATGAAAAAAAAAAAACATGAAAAAAGTATATTGTCATTATTCAGCTGGGAATAGAAAAAGAAAAGAAGGGAATTGTTTTGTGTACAGAAAATTTGAAGGGAATTTTTATTTTTATTGTCCACTGATGGCAAAGTGGACAAGTGGGTTCATCCAGGCAGCTAGGATTGTTAGAGTGAGAGCCAGGCAGCTGAATACAATTGTCGACTGGAAATGTAAAATTTTTTAATAACATTCTTTTTCTAAATTTAAGTGTGAAAATTTTTAATTTACCATCATGATTTGAACAATTCCTGACATCACTATTCTAATGGGCAGATTAACCCATTCACATTGAGTGGGCAGTTAAAATAAAATATCAAAGAAGTAGGAGAAAAGACCAGCTCCTTTGGGTAGTAGTGAAAGGGAATCAAGTATTGAAGGTGCAGAAAGTTGAAAGGGTGGAATTAATTATTAAAATCAAAATTAGGAGAAAATTGATATTATCAACCACTGCCCCATAATAGAGAGAAAAGCCATATAAGCAAAGGATTTTGTCCCTTGATGGAGAACAGCAGAGACCAGTGGAAGGCAGCTACTAGTCTTCATATTGCTCTGGCTTCTGGCCTTGTGCCAGACTGCCTAGGGTGAGGAGGAAGAATATGCTGATACCATACAGTACTTTGAGAGAGATAGAGAAAGTCTGAGATTATATGCTACTTTGAGATGGCCTTGCACCAGACTGCTCAGGGTGGAGAAGCAAAGAGAAACTGAGATAACATAATACTTTGAGACACCTTTGTACCAGATTCCAGAAAGTAAAGATGCAAGGAGAAAAAGTGATAATACAGTGGTTTGAGATGAGATGACCCTGTACCAGACTCATAAAAATAAAGAAGTGACGACAACCCACTCAGCTGGGGCTGTAGAATACACAGACTGCATCTTTGAGGAAGGGTAACTCCACTAACAATGAGTGTCCTGGATATGATACTAAACAATCTGATGGTGAGGCTCCAGTAATGCCAGAACTTTGGGGAATGCTGAGTATCCCTTCATTGTCATCATTCCCAGGTCCACTCTAGCCTGGAGTGGTAGGACCAGATAGGGTCCTATCTATGGGTCAAATAGAAGTGTTTGACATTTAAACTGAGTGCAAACAAATACTTGGAACTATTTAACTTTGTTGACTTATGTTTACAAATCATATATATCTAATATATATGTATAAACCAGATTTAGCATTAAATTACCTACAATGGTTAATATATGATAAAACTGAACCAAACCAAATAAACAAAGAGAAAACAAGATAATATGATACTTGGGAGATCAGTTTGAAATGGCTAAGAGACTCTATGATATTCTGAGTCTTGACCTTTTACCAGACTCTCTAACACAGAAGTTAGAAGCCAGAGAATGAGAAAAGCAAACATAATACACTACTTGAAATTACCTTGTACCAGACTATCAAGAAACTGAGGGAAGCTAGAAACCAGAAACTGAGAAAGGCAAACATAACTACCACTTGAGATTGTCTTATTCCAGACCACAGAAAGAGAGAAGAGAAAAGCCTAAACTTTATATAATAATTTGTGAGGCCTTCTGCCTGACGTTGAATACTGTGAAATTGACTGACTGTTAATTTGTGAATTTGGTCTCTGTTCTGTTAATACCATCTACCAACAAGCGTCAATGTATGTACAATTTTAAATAATTTTTTTTTACTAAACTGAATATCATTTTTTCTACAAAGCCATGTCTTGTTCTCTGCTTGTGGGCGTTCAATTTTTTTCTTTCCTAATAGTGCTGTCTCATTCATCCATTGGCAACTCTGATTAGCAGTTGATCTGCTGTATTCACAATGTGGGCAGATAGGTGGATCAATCATGCTCTCTGATAACAAAACCACTCAAGTGGAACAGTCACTGGATTGAAAGTAGAACCCCTCCAGCATTTAGGGAAGGTGGCTGAACTGGCACCCATTCTTGTAACTCATTTTCTTGAGGTGGAAAGGGCAGAGCTAGCTAATGTGCTGGACTGCAACATTGTAGTGAGTGTGTTTGAACACCATTCACACTATCACATTCACTTTCAGACTAATGACCTTGGGAAAAGGCATGAACCCCCTTATCTCCCAAGCTATAGATTAAATAGTATTGCAACTGTTCTTCTATAAGGATGGCTTTGGCATAAGATCTTCCAAGAAGGTTGATATACCATTAAACAAAGAAACTAAACTAAATCTATCATTTTCTGAAATATCTTTCTGTAATGTAATGTCAGCAAATCTTTGTCATTTGAGGACATTTTTGAATTTCATGAACTCCTATTACATAATGTGTAGGAACATTGTCGGGCTAGAATTTGGTTCTTTTCCTCTGAACAGTCTTTTAACCTTTTCAGCACTTCTAAATTGTAGAAATTTTGTTTCACCGAATATCAGCAGCCTCTTGGGGTCACATGGCGTCCTTTATAAAAAAGAGCTCCACTGGAGATTCTTTCTCTATTTTCCACTCCCACCGCTGTTAGCAACAGGTCCATTCATAGCAGCCCTTGAATGCAAACGCATTTGGTAACTTCCACCAGCCAGGACCCAAGAGCGACAAACGCACGTGCTGAGTTAAAAGGAACAGGACACACAGCAGTTCTAGCAGACATTTTATCTGCAAACCTTCACATAACCTACCTAACCTTACTAAACCTTACCTTAAACCTTTATCTTATAACTTTACCTTATAACAACCTTACAACTAAACCTTACAAACCTTACAAAAAACTACCATCTATCGGAATCTTGAACTCTTTTGTAAACTCTTGCATATTCGTTGTTTGCTCCATTTGGTGTAAAACCCTGTTTATTGTTGTTGTATATAAATTTTATTGCAGTAAAAGTCTTTCGTCTCCTTTCTTCAAAAGCTGTCAACCCATCTCCCTGCTGCTGTTGAAGTACGGTTTATTCTTTTACAAAATGTTGGAATAAACCGGGCTTTTCGGGGCTTATAAAAATCCCCATAAAATAAACATGCTGATTGACAGTTTGTTCTTGTACTAAATATTTATTGTAATCTATCCCCATATGACCAAAGAAACACCTAAGTATGGTATTGAACTGCTAGCAAGAAATACAGGCCTTTTTCAGCTTCTGTAAATTCTGCATTCTCTGGAATTTTCTGTCTGGGTCATATAAAAAATACCAGGTTTCATCACTGGTATTGACCCTATCAAACATATTTGCATTATTTGAAGGAACAGATGAAACATGAAGTGAGTATTGTTTCTGCTCAACAGTCAAAATTTGAAAAAAACATTTTCTCAATCCCAAATTCTCTGTTACACTGTTTCTCTATTCATATTCAGTTCTTCTGCTTTTGACTTGAGCATACTGAGGGTTTCATTTGTATCTTTGTGTTTTTAGTTGCCCACTTCTTTTGTCGTTGTCACGTGATAGCTCATGAAGACGAAGAGGTAAGAATGATACTATCCCCCCGTTGAACTAACATTATCTAGCAATCAAAAAGTGACCGTTAGGAGAGAATGTGGGTCACGCAGATGTTCGCACTTAAGTGACCTTGGGTCGCCGGACATCGGAAGGGGAAAGAGAAATAAGCCAAATGATTGGCGGGGACCCCAAACGGAAGTGGGGTTCCCTTCCCCTCGGGGGTAGTAAGAAGTTTTTGAGCAACGCTCGTGGCAGACGGACGATAGCCATTTTACTCCGGGCTAAAGACAAAAGACTGAGACACGAAGGACTCCAAAATCCTTCAAGCCAGTACTAAAAAGAGAACAAAGTCTATTAGCCCGTGAAAAAAGAAAAATTCTCCAGTGGAACCCCGTCAAAAAAATAAGATAAGTAACTTTGGGACATTTTTCCCCTTACACCCAAATTTTGTTTACCACTCTCTCTCTCTATTTGAAAAAGGATAAAAGCCAAGAAAAGACATTTGTATTCATGGACTATCCTATTATATGTTTTTGACACTTTGGACGTATATATATATAACCGTAGTAAAGAACCTATGTATTTTCATTTTACTATGTGGTCTATGTTATTATTTCATGCTTTCCTTTCAGCTTCTATTCGCCTTACATTATCTTGCTTAGAACTGTCCTATTAATTCCTAAAGTATCACACGGGAAACCGGAGTTGCCGACTACTACAACAACATTAATATTATTACAACTAAGACCTATAGGCCCGTATTCTTCTATTATCTAAGGCAAAGAAGTTTAGCGGCCTGGTGGGTGTGTGATAGTGTGAAACTTTGGACCCCTTTGCCAGCGGTGGCCAGTCTGGCCCTAAATTATTCCCTCACGTAATATGCCAGTTCTTATCTGCCTGAGAAAAGAACTCTGAACAGGACTTATTTCTGTAGGGGATCAAGTGCCAACCTGCCCCGTCTTCACACGTGCGAAAATAAAGTCCCGTTTAGGGATTTTAGTCAATTTGCCGTCACAGTCGTGTACATGTTCTTACACTTCCTTCAACCACTTGTGCCACTTAAAAACACAATTTCTTCATAGCAATAAACCGTTTTTAATAAAGCTAATGTTTCACTTGTACTCTTACCAATTTTTACACAAAATTTGATGTTCATCCGATGCTCCTGATTCCTTTCAGTCATTTTTATTAACAGTACAACGTAAACATGTACAACTTCCTCTACTGCCCAGCAGTGAATGATTTATCTGGTCTGCATCTCAAGAAAACTGAAGTTAAAACATATCCAGATGTGCTCAAGTTCAAACATTTCCCTGACTCATTATCCCAGTGTCATGCATCAGTCTTCCTGGGAGTCAAAATGTCACACTTTCTATCCATGTATTTATGAATATATATATATGAATGAAAGCTAGAAGCAGAGATGACCCTGGCTATTATCAGTCTCCTGAAGAGGACCATGAAGTTTAAAACACATATGGAGCCCAAATATATAAAATAAAACCCAAAATAGCAAATTTGAATTAATTTGCTGACCTATTCATTATAACATATATATATGTGGGTTTGATCACTGGGTAAGTTGCAAGCTATGAGAACAACAGTAGCAGTAAAGTCTAAGTAGATTGAGTTGTTTTTTGTCCAGAAACTGGGATGTAAGTCAAGAACAGACCAGGGAGTCAAAGAGATAACAAAGAAAAGTGATATTTTGATAATAATTTTCATTCAACCCATGTATATACTAGGTTACCAGTCCATTTTTCATTTCTTCTTTTGTGGCATATCGATTCTTTTAAGAAACTGTTTAAAAATCTTTAAAAAAAACAAACTTTTCTTCAGAAAACTTTTCTCCTTAAGATGACCCAAGGTCAAAACTAATTAAGAACAATTGTAAAAATAACTAACAAATAGCTTTCTTAATACTATCAAATGCAGTCAGAAAACACATAGTTTTGAATCCTAAATGCAAAGATTTATTTTTTCACACATGAAATGAATTATCGAAGATGTTAGTTTAACCAGTTTTGGATCATTAAAATTATCCCCACAAGTGATGTAAATCCAGTATTCCACTTTTTCATTGACTTCTAAGAAAATACACATTAAGGGTCCTACTTAAAACCAGGTGGTGTTTTTTTTTTCTCTCAATTCCCTTGAAACTTCTACCTCTCAAACATAACATAATCTATAAAATTTCATGACAAATAGTCTATTTTCTAACTTTTCAGGATTACAGGACACACTGATTGAATCATTCATATAAACATCAAAACAAATTATATGTGTATGTATGCAAATGTCTGTATTCACATTCATGGTATTATAAATAGTTTCCCCTGAGGTAGTCACCTAAAGAATGCATATATAATTTCAATTTGTCAGTGTTATGCCATTTAGAGACAAACTCTCTATTTTAGTCATTTTATCTGTGTGTATGCTTATCTCTCCTGGTCGGTTATTGTCTCCTAGATGGTTTAAGTATCTATATATTTGTGAGTGTGCATGTGTGTGTTAATTTTCTACAAAATATTTTATATATATTTTAAGTTATATTTAAAGACAAGAACTATCCTGAAAGTATCCAACTATTTTGAATATTTCAAGTACAGGTTATACAGCTTTCCTATCACCTGACAACTAATCAGGTTGATAGATTTTAACAGCAAATCAAACCTTGATAGGTGATTTTATGATTTGGTTTATTGTGTACATTGTGCCTTTATTTTTACATTTTTGTGTAGTTTATTCAATACAAATGATTTGCATATAGATCTGTTTGATTCATAGATGGGACCCTAACAGGTACTATGACTCTGGTTCAGAATGGCTCTCTGAGTAATGGTCATGAAGAGGTACTCCATTTTCCCCAGATCTCTAGAACTAGAGCTTCCCCAACAGATGCAGTTAAGTCTCTTACACCTTTGCAGGGAATACAGTTAGCTTATACTTAGGCCAACCAACAGGTCATCCTACTAATCAGAGGGAACTTTACTGCTCATGACTGAACAGTCACTCTCCCTTGAAGTTATTCAGTAAGCAGTGGGATACCACTGAGTATACTTGTGTATTGTGTGACATTCACTGTGAATTTCTATAAAGTTTTGCTTGAAATTTAAACATTTCTCTATCAAAAATACATGAATGATTTAAAAAACCTTTCAGAGATAATTCAATGAGAAAATTTTATGTAAAATTTTAATATCAGTACAAATTAGGCTGGGAATCTGTTGAAAGTAAGCCATATGCTGGAAAACTCTTAATGAGCAGAACAACCAATAACGATGAAACTATAATAATTTTAGAAAATGGTAATTGAAAATATGGACCACAGAACAACTGGATATTCAATGGATTCTTCAGAATCCATGCATTTATCCAACCCCACCAATGCATTTAGGATGCAACACTAGGGTCATTTTTTAAGCAGAAGACAGGTAGTTTGAATTCAGAGTTTCACCTAATGAAGGCCAAAGTACCCACTCTACCCTATTATTTACCCATTTTTGGGAGGAGAAGATAGGGATTCATATATTTTCCAGGGGCATTAGCGTGAAATGAAACACAATCAGATGTATTCAGTCACTTGGAATATCTAATTTATCCATTCTTCATGTCTCAGGCAAATTTTTTTTCTTGGCAAAGCATCCCACCACCCAGGTCCATCAGTCATACCACTGAACAGATTCCACTCTGTGCAATTTCTGGTTTTTGCCAAAGCTAAAATCAATGTTGAAAGGGAGGAGTTTTTGGACCATGTATGAGATTAAGGAGAATACAACAAAGCTGTTGCTATTGTGGATTCCCTGCCAAAAAAGAAAAAAAAAGACTGTTATTTTGAAAAGTGGAAACAATACCAGATATAGGTGAATAAGGTTCTTTTCTAATTTGAAAAGAACTAATATGTTGTTGTTTTAGGTAGGTGTCATTTTGTTACTATTAAGTAGCTGAATTATTTCTGGCTGGATCTTAAACACCTTTGTAAATGAATGTAAGGGTATGTATGTCTTTCTTGGTCTTTAATCTGCTGCTTGTAAAGTTTTATTTTACTGCTACTGTGTATTACAAAACATCAAACACAGAATCCTGATGAAGTCTTGAGAAGAAAATTTCTGAAACATAATCAATGAAGCTCAAATAAAGATAAGAGTGGAATAAAAATGGAGAAACGAGAATAAAAAAAGAACAACAAATCAGTCATTTGAGATGCATGCAATGAAAAAAATATTTTGCCACTTTTTGTTAATGGGAGGGTTTTTCTCACAAAGATTGTGAGTCACTCTTGTAAGGAAAAGAAGGAGGAAAGGGAGATGAAAAGGAAGAGAAGAAAATGGATTCAATTGGAAATCATCAAAGACTGAATGTTATGGTCAAAAGTTCAGCAAGTGCACAGATTCTAGTTTGAATGAGAATTCAAGATTTTATGCCTCATTGCTGTAACTCTGCTTCAATTAGTTTCCTGTGTACATGTGCATAAAGTGGAGGGTTAGGGGACTTTGTGAGGGTGTATATATGTGTATGCATGTGTGCACTGTCATGTTTTCTTTCAAATATGAGTGATCGCATGAATGTGTATATGCATTCTTTGTATTTTTGTGTTGATATGCATCATTATAATAATGAAAGAATTTTAGTGTTTCCTTGTATCAACATAATTAGACATGAATCAGTATGTGTGTATGGTTTGGTTTGTTGGGTTTTATGGCATATCAACCTTTGTAGGTTATTTAATGCCAAATCCATTTTTATGTAAATAATCTATTCTATTTAAAACAATTCAGTTTAGCATAAGTACCCAGTTTAATGGTCAAAAACATTTCTATTTCTAACTATTCAAGCAGTTGTATGTAACAATTCAGTTAAGTGTAAATACAGTTTTAATGTCGAAAAACAGTTCTATTTCAAATAATTCAGTTAAGCATAAGCACGTAGTTTAAATGTAAGTACGGTTTAATTGTAAAAATCATTTCTATTTCAAACTATTCCGTTTTACTCAAACAATTCATTTTAGCATAAGTATGCTGTTAATTCTATTTAACCCATAGATAGGACCCTTATCAGGTGCTACCACTCCGGGCCAGAGTGGACCTGGGAGCGATGGTAATGAAGGGGTACTCCGCATTCCCCAAAATGTGTGTATGGTTTGATTTAATTTTATGGCATATCAACCATTGTAGGTTATTAAATGCGAAATCCTTTTTATACATATATATTAAATATATATGATTTCTGAACACATTTTTCTGATAACATTTTTAAACGAGCCTAAGCTCATTCTTTTGCACACTGTTAAATGGTTCCAAATATTGCAATGTATCACTAACTATTCTGTAAAACATCAGTTATTAGTTTACCCACAGTGAAATGATCTAACAATTGAATTTGGCATAAGTCATTTGTTTGCTCACAGTTTAAATGTCAAACAGTTCTATTTGACCTATAGATAAGACCCTATTAGGTGCTACTATTTCAGGCCAGAGTGGACATGGGAGCACTGGCAATGAAAGTTTGGTTTAGTTTTCTGGCATATCAATCATTGTTGGTTATTTAATGCCAAATCCTATTTTTACATACATGATACATGATTCGTAAACACATTTTTAGATAAACACAGTTAAATGATCAAACAGTTCTCTTTCTTACAATTCAGTACAGCATAAGTCAACTAAGTTAAACGGTTCCAAGTATTGCAATGTATCACTAACAATTCAATTAAACATCACTCATTTGTTGGCACTCAGATCAAATGTCAAAACAGTTCTATTTAACCCATAGATAGAACCCTATTAGATTTTACCACCCCAGGTCAGAATCCATCAAGGAGCAGTTGCAATTAAGGGATGCTCCACATTCTTCAAAGCTCCAGCATTACTGGAGCCTCACCATCAGATTGGTTAGTGTCATATCCAGGACACCCATTGGCAGGTGGGTGAGGTTAGCTCTTTGCAGAGATGCAATGGGTATATTCTACAGCCTCAGATGACTGGGCTAGTGAGTGCATATGTGTCTAAATGGACAGATACATTCATGATAAGAGCACTTTAAGTATAACAGTTATCCACATCGGAAATGAAATCAGAGATCTGAGTTCAAATCCTGGCCCAGATTGCTTGCATTTTACTTCATGTTAATACCCTTGGGAAATGCATGAACCCATCTCTTCTCCCTGACTCCAATCATGGATTAATAATAGGGCAGACTGGATTCTTTAGTCTTACCATTAGTCAATGAAAAGGAAAACTCTGAATTCAAACTAGCTTTATTTTGGTTAAAATTGGCCATGTGTCACATCCTGCCCATGGCTGAGTCAGTTGGGTAAATACATACATTCATCAGAGTGGCATTTTCCATGGTTTAATTGTAAAAAAAAAACAAACTATGCTAGCATGTCATTGCTAGTGTGTTTGTTTCCCACTGGATGCTCCTCATACTTCTGACCTTGTGCCAAACAAAGCTTAGCCTACTAAATGACTACATTTATATGGGAAACAAAATAGCTGAAGATAAATCTTCAATAACTAAAACCGATAATTTTGATTTTTGATTTCATGCACTTTAAATGGCATGAACATTAATATTCACTGAAGATGATGAGTGCATATACAAATAAGATGAATTTATTTTGAAAGACATTAAGAAAATCTCCAGCTAACAGTTGTCATTTATTAACTTTAGTTTGGCACAAGACCTGATCAATGAGGTATCCAGTCAGAATCACTCTCAATTAATGGTCTGTCTAATGTCACTCACTTGTCCCATAATCTAGTTTGGTCATGAGGATATTACTCATGTTGCATATCTTGAGTAGGAATAATCTGGCAGAACTCATCCCTCTCCAGGTCTACAACTGGTTTGAATTCAAAATTTTTCCTTCTCCTTGACTAATTGTCATACTCATTTTAAAAAGTCCAGTTTACTCTACTTTTTACCTCTAGCTGGAGAGGAAATAGTTGGGTTCATAGCTTTATCAGGGGTATTAGCACTACGTGAAATGCTAACTGCCTTGTTAGAATTTGAACTCAATAAGCTGTGTCGACTTCCTACAACAATAAATGTGATGTCACATTTATACACTGGCTTACAAAGAATAGCTGCAAAAGTCTGTTCTATATTTGCTATACGCTTGCATATTTCACAAGTGGTTGGATGTGATAATATATTTATATAAATGATATCAATTCATTTATGTATGAGCTTAATTGGATCTCTTGGGAGTTCTCAAAACAAAAACTAATGATCTCAGCCAACAGTTATTATTTACTAAGCTTCGTTCATAGTGAAAATCAAACTCATAATCAATGGCTTGCCAACCCAGCCTGCTAACCATTAGATTATGTACTGCACCTATCCTTAGCTAACAGTACATATGATAGAGATTTAATTATCTGAACCATTCACTTTAGATATCTTAATCAAATATTTGTAATAAGTCATAAAAATCCACACTCTATCCTATATAATGCCTTTATTTCATATATCAGCATATAAAAACATGAAAAATTAGATGTTGGTTAGAATAGCCTTTCTGTAAAGTTTTTCCTGATACAATGTTAAGTGACTATGACAATAGTAAGCCTGGAAAACAACCTTGTAGCTACTAAAAGCTCATTTAGATTTTTATATAAAAATTAACAAAGACTACTAGGTATTTACTCAGCTTAGCAGTGGCACAATTCCATATGTATGAGGCACCAAATGAGACTTGAACTTTGTCCAGTTTAGCATTACTGCAGTTGACTAATTCACTTACTTATTACATCATGTGAGGCACTGTCAGATATCTATAAGAATCAATACTTTTAATAACTAATGGTCACTTTATTTCTTGCCTTGTGTCATGGTTTTATTTTATTTAATTAAAAAAAAACACTTCTCAATCAAACAAAATTCAAAATGAGAAAAAGATGAAAGCAGATTTAAAAAGAAAATCTTCTAAGTTACTAGTTTATGTTCACAAGGAACCTATTCCTTTTTTGAATTTGAAGTATGATAAAATATTGAGATTCAAGATTTTAATTTCTTAACCTTAAATACAAAGATGTATGCACAGCTGAGCAACTTACATAATAAGTGATATCTCTGTTTCATCAAGAAGAGTTAGTACCAGTTTAAAAAGTCATTAAGCCAATCTCAATTTTTTGAAGAAGCATTGGATTGTGAAAGTGCGGCACTCTTCATTCTCACTAGACATTGCTCTTTGCAACTTTTTCTTGTTTCCTAAACTGAAACTTCATCTCAGTGGTAAGATTTGAGGACATTAAAGAAATCCAACAGTGCAGCTTCGCATCATATGAAAGAGGAAATTCAGTGGTGCTTCTACCAAGAGAAAACTCATTGGAATGTGAGTGAGTTAAATGGAAAGAGGGCTATTTTAAAGAAAATTACTGTTCCACTCATCATTCATATCTGTCTTGTTAATTACGTCTACATTGTCAATACTTTTTTAATATATATTTTGATTTTAGTTCATGTTATCCTTGCATCATCGTAGTAAACAAACTATTTTACAAAATTATTTTCTTTCGAAAACCTATCTTTTTGCATGTCCAAGTAAGTAAAGTAAAGTTGGCAACCTTAGTTGAGGGTGACCTGGAGGCTCCCTTTTCAATAGCTACTACACTGAGGTGTAGAGGAGAGCGCTACTCCATTCCCTGGATTGTTCTACTCTACTCTTGATCCTTACCTTATAATCCTGAGTGTTAAGCAAAGCGGCAACAAGTACCATTTGTGAGTCTTTGCTATGACTCGACCTGGGATTGAACCCCAGTCATCCGGACCATTGGTGAACACTCTACTCATTTGGCCAATGTCCAGGTAATATATATATATATTCAAGGATAATTAAATAAGTTTCCAGATTTTTTTGTATGGCCACTTTTATTGATAGTACACACATGAAACTCTAGTCACCTTTGAAGTAATCTCTTCTGGTTGCAATGCACTTGTTGTACCATTCCAACAACTTCTGGAAGGCCCCGTGGAAGTCCTCTTGTGTGAGCATCTCAATGACCTTCGTCACTGTCTCTTCCATCTCCTCAATTATCTCATAACGACAGCCTCTGAGCTTAGGGAATAAGCAAAAGTCACAGGGAGCAAGGTCTGGACTATAGCAAGGATGAGGAATTGTCTTGATGCCCATCTTCGTCAAATAGTTTGTGACTAGGATGGAGTTGTGGACTGGTGCATTGTCCTGGTGGAAATGCCACTGACCCGATTTGAAGAGTGCTGGCCTCTTCTGACGGAATCTCTTCCTTAACTCCCTTAAAACCTCAACATAGTAACCTTAACCCTAACCCTTTGGCGAATCAACTCTGGTGTATTGACTTCCTTACTTCTCCCACACCTCTCATCATCCTTCACAGACTCCGCGCCTTCCTTGAATCTCTTATGCCACTCAAAAACTGATGCTTGAGTCATGCAAGATGCTCCAAAAGCAGTCTGAAGCATTCCATAGGTTTCTGTGGCATTTTTTCCAAGTTTAAAACATAATTTTATTGCATATCATTCTTCCTCATGTCCAGATTGCACTTTTGAAATTCACCAGCTGTGACAATCAGGCTTTAGTAGGGTGTATTCCAATTGCTGCTGTAGCTGTTTATTTGAACCTGAAATGATAAAATTTGGTTAGTTATCTCAGAAGATGTATAGCAATAACATAGTGAATTTTCAAGAGTCTATGACAATTTTAAATGCCTGTACAAAAAAGTCTGGAAACTTATTGAATACACCCCATATATATATATATATATATATGTGCAAGCTGTTAGTAATTATGCTGGTAAACACTTGATTGACCATTATTAAGCAAATCAGTAACTAAGTAAGAAAGTATTTTTTAATACTTTGAAAAGAAATTTAGATAATACTCTGTTAATTTAGTTTGCAAATTTTTTTTTTTTTTTTTGATTTACAAAATTTCACTTGAGTCTTTATATAAGGATAAAATATAAATAAGATTTTAAAAAAATGTTTTTTTTAAATCTTGAGCCAATGTTTACTCTCTTTAGTGAATGGTAAACATAAGTGAAGTCAGAATTTCTACTGTCTTTCTAGTCTGTTATGAAATGTAGCTTGTAGCAGGTGTCTACAGCATGTCAGACATTGTGATGCATCTTATTGTATCCTGATTTTAAATGGCATGGAAGAATTATTGCCTGTCTAAAATGAAAATAAATGATTTGTTTTCTTTGTTTAATGGTATATCAAGCTTTGTGGGTTATTCAATGCCTAAGAACAACAACAGTGATACTATTTAATCCATTACTGGGGAATATATAGGTTCATAGCTTTTCCAAAGATATGAGTCTGAATTAAATATAATAACACAATTGAAGTTTGAACTCAATTTGAGGCTGCACTCAACATTAGCCATTAATGCCAGAGAGATTCACCATGAAAATAAATGATCTTTTATTGACTTTAGTGTATTAAGTCAGATATCTAGAAAAATTAATGAATATCTTATTCATTCATGTTTAATTGATATTAATTAATGGACTAGATATCATGAAACATTTTTTATACATATATATATATATATATATATATATATATATATATATATATTTACTTCTGGTAAAAGGCATGGGAGAATTATACTTGTCTAAAATAAAATGATAACCATTTAGAGAATCCTTGCACTGAATTTAACTCATTCAGATAAAAATCTACAAGGAATTGGAAAGCTTTTATTTTCATATTAATTAACTTTTATAATTTTAGTCCAAATAAACAGCTTTTACCTTGCCTATCTTTATAATTTTTGTCAAGGTAGGCACAGCCTAATTGCTCTCAAATAAACAGCTTTTACTTTGCCTATCTTTATAATTTTTGTCAAGGTAGGCACAGCCTAATTGCTCTCACAGCTGTCTTCTAAGAGCGAAAAAGAAAAGTCATATTGTATAAATCTGTGATACCCACATCACATAAATATATTGTAGTTGAATAAAAAGAAAAAAAAAGGTTACTTCTCACTGTCAATATAACCTATGCCAAGTGACATATGTAAAAAAAAATTAAAATGACAGAATATTCAGATAATGAATATGTATTAAAAAGCAAAATATTTTGTTATTATTTCACTTCATACTTAGAATCTAATCTCAGGATAATTGAATATACATATATGTTCTACACTTTGTCTCATTCTTTTATGACTTCAAGTGGTTTTTAAAAAAACAATAAAAAACAAAAAACAGACATGTAACTAAATATGCAAACTAGAATTAGTTCCTATTATGAATCATAGGATTATTTGCATATTGTTTGGTAATTTGTTTGACTATGGGTTCAAGATGGTGGTATCAGTTGTTTGAATATCTGCTGTTTTTATGAACTATTATCAGATGTAGCTTGAAGCAGCATCCACAGCATCAATGACACAAATTGATTGAAGTTTAAAGGCATCTAAGTCGAAAATGAATAACCATTTACTGAATTATACAATAATTTTAGTGCATTCAGTTATAAATCTACAAAGAATTGGAAATCTTTAACTTTTTATAATGAACTAACAGTTTGTCATTTTGATGAGATTATCTACATATGGGTTTACACTTGTGCTAAAGATGAAAGTGTAGAATCTGTGTGATCTACATAGTATGACAGTTTTTTATCATAATTTCTGCATTGGATAAGGGTGTAGCTTCACATCTTTTGGTCTATGATCCAAATTGCATCATCAGTGCCTTTTCCTCTGGACATAAAATTATTAAAGTAAAAAAAAAATAGATAAGTAAATGAATTAAAATTCATCACTTGATTATTTTATTATCAACTTGAAACTGACAAAATTTTTGGCAAAGGTTAATGATGATGTGACTAACATAAAAGCATTGAAATAAGAATGAGAGGTGATCTAATTGAAACTTTTAAAATAATTAATGGAATTTCTAATTATGGTAGACTTTTTTTTTCTATATTTCTCCTCAAATGAAAAATTTACTGTCAAGACAGATTTTAAAAACTAGATATACTAACTAATCAGGTTTTGTTTTTTTTGCCAATGGAATAACATATTTTTGGAACAAATTACATAATCAGATCAAAAACAGCAACTGTAAAAAAAATTAAGTGAATGATTTCAAAATTCATGTTAAAAAAGAATTTTAAGAGGGATTATTTGGAACTATATGATAGATTACTTAAAAGAATTTAATCTGTATATAGATATTGATTGGGTACTGTATATTTTCTGTGTGAAGATTTTGTTTTTTATATAAGGTATAAAATAGAAAAAAGCGAAGATACCTGAGAAGGCATAACAAACAAACAAATAATAATATT
The DNA here is from genome assembly GCA_963585895.1 of Sepioteuthis lessoniana. NCBI lineage: Eukaryota > Metazoa > Mollusca > Cephalopoda > Myopsida > Loliginidae > Sepioteuthis > Sepioteuthis lessoniana. The sequence continues at coordinate 58,929,198 of OY757913.1, read as the reverse complement.
TGTATAGTTTTTGCTTTTGTTGTAGTAATATTAATAATTTTTCTCTGTTTTGAAACAAACATTTTCATAAATGTTTTAAGAACCTAATCTCATTATGAAGTAATGAGAAATTCTGTTTGTTTTAAGTGTTTTTTGTTAGTATAACAATGGAATTTCTCATTATTTCGTAGCAAGAGCAGGTTGAATGACTGGTAAATCTTTACAAAACTCAATGTGACTTTATATATAAGTTGGTAATGTTTATAATTTAATTCACGTAGTTACATCTTACCTTATCTACCTGAAGAGATGGACTTGTCATTGTAGGGAAAAGAAATCAGCAATCCAATGGGGCTGTTTGCGTTTACCTTTACACTAATGCCCTTGGGAAAGGTATGAATCCATCTGTTGTGCCTCTAGATATGTGTAAAAAGTAAGGTTGACTGGGTTCATTAGCTTTGATTAGGAAAACAGTATAGGAGAGGAAAACTCAAATTCAAACCATCATTACTCTGATTAAAAACTGACCTTGTTTTACATCCTATCTATTGTGGAGGGTTGGATAAATACATACTTTGCCTACCCAGATAGCATGTCTGTGCTATGTATGTGTGTGTGTTTATATATATATATATATATATATATACACACACACACACACACAAGCCTAATTGGCTGGGGCTGTAGAATACAACAACTACATCTATGCAGAGGGTAAGAATGCCCTACCCCACCCAACGAGTGTCCTGGGTATGACATTAAACAATCTGATGGTAAGGCTCCAGTAATGCTAGAACTTTGGGGAATGCAGAGTACCTCTTCATTTCTATCACTCCCAGGTCCACTCTGGGCTGTATAGGTAGCACCTGATAGGGTCATATAGAACTGTCTGACATTTAAACTCTGTGCAAACAAATGACTTATGCTAAACTAAATTACTTGAAGTAGAACTGTTTGATCATTTAACTGTGTGTAAACAAATGACTGATGTTGAATTGTATTGTTGGCTATACATTGCAATACTTGGAATCATTTAACTCAGTTGACTCATGCTAAATTGAATTGTCAGAAATAAAACTGTTTTGATCATTTAACTGTTTGTATCTAAAAAAAATCTGTTTAGAAATCATATATTTAATGTATATGTAAAAACAGGATTAGTCATTAAATAACCAACAATGGTTGATATGCCATAAAAACAAAGCAATGCAAACACACACATATAGTGAGAGTAAGATTCTGTGCCACCTATAAATAAGTACACAATTTTTTTTTATAAAAAGTCATTTTTCTCTAAAAAATAGCTATGTTTTGTATTTAATGGAATTTTATATCATCAAAATGGATATTATTAGGCATTATATATTGCCAAACTCTACTGTGAAAATAAAATTGCAACCACTCCATAACCAAAAATAAAATTGCACAAAATAAAAGGTGTGTATTTATTTTTGGACTGTTGTATATTCATGTTTTTGAGTGGGTGTATATTTGTGTAATTTGTAGATACTTATTTATTCAGTGTTCACTAGGCACCCTCTATCTTGTAATAAGTGTATGTATATTTTAGTGTCTGTGAATCTCTATGTCATTTTGTTTTCTGCTACCAAATGTTTACCAATTAGTATCTTTTTTTTTTTAAACTTAATCATACACACTGGATAATTTCAGTGTATTTTCTCAAGTGATTTTTATATTTTATTTTCTGCTCGCAAGGAGACAAACACAGAAAGACAAAAGTGATGATGATGATGAGAATGATAATAACAACAATGACCATTATCATTGTTGTTCATTCTGTTTTTATGTCGGAAGTAATTATTTAAAATGTCTCTTTTGTGTTTTATCTTTATCATTTCTGTTGTACCACATCAATAAGCACATTGAATATAATTATTGTGATAAATAATCTTCTTGGAGGATTTTTATTTAAGAGTATTTGTTTATTAGCAGAAGAATTGAATGATAGTTTAAAAAAAAAACAGAACACCTTTGATAATTATATAATTTTATTTCAATCTAATTAGAAAATTTTCATGAAACTTACTTACTTGTTTACAAGTATGTTAGCAGTATTAGAAACAACAACTATTTCTGCTAAAGTATGAAAGTGACAGTTATGACCATAATTATTAGAGTACCAGAAATTGAAATTTTTCAAAAGAAGAAATAAATTTTAGAATATATTGATTGTATCTCCTGCTGAAGGGTAAGACCCCACCACAAAAAAGTGGGGTCTTGGGATGACATTAAAGTGCATTTGATTGTGAGGCTTCAATTCTGAAAACATGCAAAGTTTGGAGTACCCCTTCCTTGCCATTACTTCAAGGTCCATTTTGACCCAGAGTGGTAATAACTGTTAGAGTCTCATCTATGAGTCAAATAATTCTGTTAAAAAATTACTTGTATTCAATAGGAATACTTGATTCCATATAATTGTGAATTATTTGTATCTAGAATACTTACTTGAAGCTTTAATTGTTTATTAAGAATTATTATTAGTTGAAAGCACATAACTGTGTGCAAAGAAATGATGATTATTAAATAGAAATAATTATTTGAAACCATATACTAATTAGCATTAGATAGGAATACTTCGAACCATAAAACTGTGTGCAGATTATTTGTATTAGATCGGTGTTATATAAACTACCATTGAACAGTAATGTCCCATTCCTCATAAATACATTGGATATTATTATGAGAATGGGTAATTTGCTGACTATTCAGCGGACTGTCTGTCATCCGTGCCAGACGGTTAATGCTCCATGGCAGACTTGAGGCTGAAAGGCCTTCAGTTTCGGTTGGGCCACCTTCAGGTGGGCGAGCTGCAGAATTTACACCTTTGTCCCCCTTGTATAGCACTGGACCTTGCTGTCAAGTTTAAGCTATAACCAGGCATACGTGCCTGGACCCATATTTGGGTCCAAGACCAGCTAGGCTCATCAGGCCTACATTGCACAAAGTGGGCCGATGACCAGCATAGTCAAGCAGGGCTCATGCCCAACCTTCCCCTCCCCTAAATCCCTACTATAATCGACCTTCAGGTCATTGACCTTGTGTCAAGTCCTGTCTGGTGGGAGGCAGACAAATACCAGGTAATTTGCTGACTAAGTAGTCACCACTAGCAGTGGGTACCTTTTTCACGCTTTGGTGAGTTTTGTATTTGTTTAATGTTGTAAAGATTTCAATTTCATTTACAACCTTCGTTTTGGTTATTTCTTATTCAGTAACCTTTTGTTAGGTTACAACCATAGTAAGACTTGATATCATATAAATGTGTCCAAAAAACACTTAAGAAAAAGTATATAAAAATGTAAATATAATGAATGCAGTTCTTTGGGCATAAAATAACTCTAGATGAGTTGACATGCCATCAAAATCAATCAATTAATATCTGGGGCCTACTTTGTACTTAAGAAAACTGTATATTTTCTATCAGCACTCAAGGTCAATGCTGAACTCCAAAGAAAAAGCTAGGAATTAAAATGCTGATTTTAAAGGGAGAATTACCTCCAAACTCAAAAGATTTGAGGTGTGCTTAGTATAATGGTTACCATCCTATGAAATGGAATTTGTGACCCAATTTCAAATCCTGGAGGAGGCTGTTCGCATTTCACTTTGTGTCAATGCCCTAATTCACCTCTTCTACTGCTAGCTATGAGTAAATATTTGGGAAGACTGTGTTCTTTAGCCTTAGTTAGGCAACCAGTCACCAACACTGGCATTTTATATAATCTTTATTCAGGCATCAAATCCTCTTTTAGTCATGTTTCTTCAATTATGAAAAACAAGGATTGTGCATTCCGTTTTTCCTGCCAATCAGAAAAATGGTTCAAATATGGATCAAGGTAGTTTCTTGTTGGTTATTATCAAAGATGTAAGTTGTCATCATGAAAATTGTGACGTTATTGATGAACGTTGTGACATTTTAGATAAATGTTTTCATCATATTCTAATAGTGTATAATAGTTTGATCTCTTTGTTTAATGACATTTTATCTTTTGTAGGTTATTTAATGTCAAAGCCATCCTTGTTGAATAACTGCAGTGAACTGTGTAATGCTTTTCATAAAATTTGAACATAGGCTGAAATGCTAATTTTGTCCAAGATATGCACTGATAGTACACTCTGATACTCAGCCAAGAGCAAAATGTGACACAAGGTTAGTTTAGTGTGAGGGATATAATGAAGAAGTCAAAACTTCTGAAGGGTGATGACAAAAATTCCTTTGTTCCATTGGCACTCCCCTCTAGAGGAATCTGAGGTGTTGGGCAATAAATTCTTTTAAATAAGGGGCCAGGTGTGGCCAGGTGAAAAGGCTGGAATTAAGCTATTATTAAATTTCACCCACCTTATGTGAATGCAACACTTTGATCTTAAGCTGGAATTAATCTATGATACATTTAGTATAGGAAATCTTCATGCAAATCTAACAAATATTTTGGGACAGAAGTAGTATAAAAAATTATTGACGAAATAATCAAATATCCATTTTCTTATTCTCATTTCTTCAATTATTATCATCATTATTTCTTTTTCTTCATGCATTTTCATGAGTGGTTATCATAAGGAACTGATAGTCTCTATGCAGACTCAAAGACTCCAGCACAATTTGAATATCAACAAACTCAGTTTTTTCTTAGAATCTCCAATTTTTCCAATCCAGTCTTATAATAGTTATTACTTTTATTGTATGAAATTTATATACAAATGTAGCAACTATTATGGGAAGACAATATCATGTTAGTACTTGTCCCATAATAGATCTTACATTTAGTGAATGAAATTTATATAAAAATGTAAAACTATTATAGTACAAAGGCATCATGCTATAAAGATTTGATTTTTCAGTGTTTGTATGCTACCACAACAGCAAAAAAAGCACACCATAATTAGATTTTGTTAGAGCAATAAGGCTACAATTTTGTTATTGTAATTCTTTTGTGTATACTGTGCATGTATGGGTGTATGATGTAAACCCTCAATTTCGGATGAAAATTTGAACCCCCACTCCGTCCGATTCTTTTGTCCACTGTATAATACTTTCCATCTGAGATGATATTCACTCTTGTATAATGCATAGCAGAAAAATCGAGGTATTTTTAGTGGAAAAAAAGTGCATGGTATATGCAGTAGGAAATGGTACTTAAAGTATTTTCTTATCTATTTTCAACTTAATAGTATAAGATCTGTGTTTGTGCTAAGTGTAATCATTATAATTTCTCAAGGGAGATAACTACTAAATACTGCTCATTATTTATTTTCAATTAATCATGATATAAATGTTCTAAATTGATGTAACATGGCCATTGTGAAGGTTTAATAGATAGGATTTTGTAGTTGAAATGGACTGATTTCAAATGCTTAACAAACAAAATGGGCTAACAAAAAGTTACCATCTCGATTATTTGAATTGTAATTTCATTTAATTAACAATGATTTAGAATATTAAAACACTTAAGATGACATTATCTCTATAGAATAATACAATTGCTATCTCATGATAATTGTTATATTCATTGTATGAAATATATACTACTGTATTGGAACAGAGGTAGTATATTGTGTTGTACTTGAGTGAATATTCTTGGCCATAATTAGAATTCTAAGCAATGAGTTCATAGTTGTTTATTTCAATAGTTTGAGTTTTGCTCATTGATATTATCACAGACATTTTATAAGAATTATCATTAATTTCATTTGAGTTGATGTAATTATTATAACTTTCCAAATATTGACATTATCTTTTAAAAAAATAATCAAGAAAAGTCATTATCCCAAGAATTTGACTCTAAAATTCTGACATTTATCCAATTTATTGTTTTAAAGAATACTTTTTTTATATCAGAAAATGGCAAGATTACTCTGTATTCCCTGGATTATAATAGTGTAAAGTAAGTAAAGTTGGCAACCATAGCCAAGGTTGACTCGAAGGCTCCCTTTTCAATAGCTACTTCACCGAAGTGTAGGGAAGGGCACTATTCATTTCCCTGGATTGCTCCACTTTACCCTTGATACGTACCTTTTAGTGCTGATGGTTAAGCAAGGAGGTATCAATACCATTTTTTGAGTCTTAAGTATGACTTGAACTGGGATCAAACCCTGATCTCCTGGGCCATTGGCAAAGACTCTACCCAGTAGGCCAAGAAGCATTACTAAAATTATTGAATTGCTGTTCAACATCGCTAGGTAAAAAAATGAAAAGGATATAATTCATCATTTGAAACTTGTTTCAATCATCAACAAGGCCAGATTAAAACAACTAAGAACCCTTGGCTAGAGAACATTTGGGGAGCCCCTAGTACTTGCTTGTTAAAACTTCAAAATTTTCTATTCATTATAAGTCTACTTGGTAGGTTAAAAAACTCTGGTATTGAATAAAACTTTGATTAATCTAGAAATGTATTTTTATCTTTATTTCATATTACATCTGTTTTGCATTCCACATGTAGAAAAGATGTCATTGTTAAACAATTCATTTTTAATAATTTTTTCAACATTTTAAAACCAAAACACAATAAATTTAGACCATTGCGGGAAGGAAATTTTTGTACACAGAGACTAGACTTGTCTTCTTGCTTAATGGGAAAAGAGATAGTCAGATTTGGAGTTTGTGCACTATTACAACACCAAATAGACATTTGTACCGCTACAGTTTTCAACAGATGTTTGTTATGCTACAACACCACATAGACATTTGTACTACCACGGTTGGCCCAGTTGGCTGGGGTTGTAGAAGACACTGACTGCATCTCTGCCGAGGGCTAAGACTCCACTAATGAGTGTCCTGGATATGACACTAAACAGCTCCAGTAATGCTAGAGCTTTGGAGAATGCCGAGTACTCCTTTATTGCCATCACTCCCTGGTCCACTCTAGCCCAGAGTGATAGCACCTGAAAGGATCCTATCTATGGGTCAAATAGAACTGTTTTAACATTTTAACTGAGTGTTAACAAATGGCATGCTAATCGGAATTGCTTGAAATAGAAATGTTTGATCCTTTAACTGTGTATAAACAAATTACAGATGTTTAATTGAATTGTTAGTGTTAAATAGTAATACTTAAAAACATTCAATTGTATGTAAACAAATGATTAATAGTCAATCGAATTATTCTTATTTGATAGAAATAAGTATAATCCTTCAACTGTGTACAAAACAAAATTGAGTCAGGCTTGTTTAAAAATGTTATCGACAAAATGTATTTAGAGATCATATGTTTGATATATATGTTGAAAAAGGATTTGGCATTAGATAACCTACAGTGGTTGATATACCATAAAACCAAATCACCATGGTTTTAACAGGTTTATGAGTGTAGCACAATGCCCTAAGTTCTAGTCAGACTTTTGTTATAAACTCGCCATGAGAAAAATGATGAACACATTTGATGTGAACTTTATTTGCTACTGACCCTCATCCATAATCAACAAAATAAGAGAAACAGATTATCAAAAATGAGTCAACTGCTTTAAATAAAGAGAAACAAACTGTCGAAGAATGAGAGAGGCAGACATACCTTGATAGTATCTTTCTTATTTTCTTATTTATTGTAGATGACTGCTAAGGGACTTGTCTTCACATCTCTGTGATAGAGTCCCAAACCTGCCCTGGAGCTTACCCAAAAATTGGTGCTGTAATTTTTGGCCTGTTTTCACATCATCACATCATGTGTCCAAGTAACTTTTTTTCCTGTTTGCTATCCCACGTCTACTCACATGGCTCTTTTGCTTGAGCTTACTTCAATCAATCACTGCCATCAGCTAATTTGCTGCTGATAGATTTCTATTTTTAACTTGGGCAGCTGCTGTTATTTTGACTTAGATTTCAGGAACCTGCCATTCACTTTTCTGTTTGTTTCTCCCTTGTCATAGTGCCCCTCTCTCTCTCCCTCTCCTAAATCTCTTTTTTATATATCTCCCTCCTTTTCCACTGTCTTTTAGTTGACTCTAAATTTAGCTGGGAAACAACTTACTACTAAAGCAATCCACCCGAATCCCTAATTATATTACATTTGATTTCTAGTTGTTCTTACTGTTAACATTGTAATTTGTTGGGTAGCAGAGCATTCTCTGAACAAGCAGCAAAAATGAGAATAGCTGTGTGTGCTAATTTGTTTGGCTTCATAAGAGCTTCCATAAGTTGTTTGGTTGAATGCATATCAATGATCATTAGTGAGCTTAGCTGTCCACTGTTAGGAGGAAAGTATACCACATGTTCCTGTTCTCGGGGGCCAGCATGTATTGTTATGGCCTGAGCCCAGACATGTATACTGGCTGGCTACTAAAGAAGAAGATATATATAGATGGAACAGGGGATACCAATGTATTTATATACTTCTAGGGTACTGCTTATGGAGCCTTCTAATTGATCAAAAGAGGTCATGTGACCTAGCCCACACCAATGAGTGTCCTGGATATGACACTAAACAATCAGTTGGTAATGCTCCCGTCCTGGAGCTTTGAGGAATGTGGAATGCCCCTTTGTGGCCATTTCTCTTAGGTCCACTCTGGCTCTGAGTTGTAGCACCTGATTGGGTCTTATCTTTGAGTCAAATAGAACTGTTTGACATTTAAACTGTATACAAACAAATAACTTAGGTTAAATTAAATTGTTTCAAATAGAACTCTTTGACCATTTAACTATGTGTAAACAAATGACTGATGTTTGATTGAATTTTTAGTGATAGATAGCAATACATGGAACCATTTAACTGTGTGCTCATCAATAATTAGTATTGAATAGCAATATTTGTAACCACTTCACTGTGTGCAAACAAATAATTGATATTGAATAGAATTATTAATGTTAGATAGCAATTATTGAACCCATTCAACTTTGTTGAAACAATAGCAATACTAGGGTGCAAACATTTTAGGTCCAACTCATTTAAAAATAAAATTACCCACAAGCTATTCATTTACTAATCATATGTGTATATCCATTTAAATGTGTGCAAGCAAATGACTGATGTTAAATTGTTACTGTTACATTGCAGTACTGGAAACCATTTAACTGTGTGCAAACAAATGATTAATTGTAAATAGAATTATTTATGTTAGATAGAAATACTAGAAACCATTCAACTGTGTACAAAAAATGAGCTCAAGCTCATTTAAAAATTTTATCAAAAAATGAGTTTACAAATCATATTTAATGTATATGTATGAAGAGAATTTAGCATTAAATAACTGACAAGGGTTGATATGCTATAAAACCCAACCAAACCAAATCATGTATATCTAATATATATGTATAAAGAGGATTTGATGTTAAATAACTGACAAGGGTTGATATGCCATAAAACACAACCAAAGCAAAATTAAGCAATTACTGAGTGTTCAGTGTAGATGGATAGTGTCTTTTTTTTTCAACCTTGAAAAAAGAGTTATGAATCATGGTGAAATTTGACTTAGAGTAAAATAGTCTGTTATCATTTCTTTTTAGCGCTTTGCCAAAACTGCAAGTATTACAATGTTGTCCTCATCAGGGCAGCCTTTACTTTCCCTTTTTCTTTCTCTCCTTCTTTGTATTACTATAACATTGCTGATAACTGTTTTCTGTTATAGATATTGAATTCTACCCTACTTTCCCCCATGAGGAACAAAAAGGTTATGTTAAAGTTTTCCCTTGGGTTCAATAAGTGTGCATACCAAATTTGGTAGCTCTATATCAAATAGTTTAGCTGTCTAGGCTAGGTTAGAGATTAAAACTTGTATCATAGACATCATGAGATGAACAGACAAATGTCAAAAAAATTTTATTCAGTGTTTGTTGCTAAATAAATTTCATATAAAATAGATATAAATAATAATTGTAACTATAAAATCAAATTTACATAACAAAAAACAAATCTAGTAATTATATTTTTAGTTTTATATGTGAAATGAATATTATCCAGTACAAAAATCTTTTGCTGAGTTGTATATAGAAATATCAATATTTCTCATAAGAGTGACACCTAAGAGATTTTTCAGTTTAGACATTTTATGTTTTTATCCAATTTGTTAGTCCTAAGCAAGAAATGTTATATGATTATTTTGTATCTCTAGCTTGAAGAACTATCTATAAAGCTAATTAATAATATTGAATTAAATGTGACAAATATATAGAAGCACTTGTGATATTATGGTTATCCACATAGAAAATGGACTTGGCTATTTCAATTCAATCCTGGACAAAGCTGTTTGCATTTCACATAGTGCTGAAACCCTTGGAAGAGATATGAATCCAACTATTCTCCTTCCAGATGTAGGTAAATAGTAGAGAAGACTGGGCTTTTTAACCTTGGTAAGACAGAAAGTCTAGGAGAAGGAAAACTGAATTCAATCCATTGGGGAATGTATGCAAACAAATGATTAATATTAAGTAGAATTATTAGTGCTAAATCGCAATACTTGAAACCATTTAACTGTGTGCAAATAGAACTGTTCCTGTTAGCAATACTTGAAAACATTTCATTGTGTGCAAACAAATGACCTTTGATTCATTTAAAAATGTTTCTTCAAAACTATTCATTTACAAATCATACATATCTAATATATATATATATATATATATATATATGTATATACAGGATTTGACATTAAGTAAACTTCAAGAGTTGATATGCCATAAAACACAACCATCCAGACCTGGAGAGGGATGGGCTCCACCAGGTTATTCCTGCCCAAGACATGCTACAAGAGTAGCATTCTCTCAAACAAACCAGGTTACAGGACAAGTGAAGATGATTTTTTTTTTTTCATTTGAAGTTTGGAAAACTTAATATCAGTCGAATGAATTACATCTTGCATCAACATTGCTTCCCACAGATTATCATTGTTACAGACTTCTTCTCAATGAAAACTCTGCTTTCCATTTGTAGAATAAAATGTATTTTTAGATCTAAACTTTGCCCTGGGTCCAGTAAGCATGCATGCTAAATTTGGTAGTTTGACATCAAACTGTTTAGCCATCTACTAAGGACAGACAAACACTTCCCAATTATTAATATAGCTGTTCGAAATTCTATTCAAAATTATTAACATAGATAAGGAAATATTTGTTTCATTCTTGTTTTTTTTAAGCTACAGATAAAATTTCTAAAATAGATTTTTCCTGTCTGGGTAAAAATGTCCTTCAAAAACAGTAATTAGATAAATCATAAGAAAACAACTTTTATACACAAAAGTATGGCTATTATATTCCATAAAAAGTCTTTTCTAGAATATAATACACATGAGTAGCATTAACTATTTATGTATGTATTTCTCCAAAACATTCACTGGTTGGAACTGAACATCCAAAATAAACTCATATCCAGAAGCTATGTCCAGTTGCATATGAGGAAAAACACTTTTTTTTTTTTTTTTTTTATCTATAATTTGTATTGCTCATATATGTATGTCTATCAAAATATATCTTACCAATCAGAGGCAGCCATGAGAAACAACTTTTTTTTTTTTATGTGCCAAAAAGTCAGTTGCTGTTTCTAAAAAAAGAATCATTATAAGCAAGTGCTTTTCAGGATTCAGACTAACTGTGAAGTTCTAATATCAACGTTTATAATACAATTATGACTTTAGATAGAGAAATGAGACAAGTCAAGCAATGCTGTTTTTAGAGAATCAGCCTTTTTTTTCTTTTTGTCTGCAATTTTTTATTTTTCTTATCATTTCAATCTCTTCATTATTTCTTTTTCCCCCCTTCTACCATAACTCAAGGTTGTTTCTGCCAGTCTGTGATCAAAGCATAGGTTGACCGAGAATACTAAATAATATTAGTCTGAGCCATTCTTCTTGGTCCCCATAGCAGTTGTAAATTGTTTATCAGCAACCTTGTCTGTGTTATTGTATGTTCATTTGCTGGTTGGTTGTTTGTGGTCAATCTTAAAAATAGAGTGTACCTGTATGATTGGTCCATTTTTAAAAAATTCTTATAATCTAATAGCAATAATCATTATGGAGATTTCTAGATTTTTTGATTTAACATCCTTTTTTTGCACATGCAGCTATCAACAGAGATTGAAATTATGTTTTGGGAGAACCTCTTCATAGATATACATCTGTGTATATAATATTCCCCATGAATAAGTAGACTGCAAATAACTTTTTATGAAAAGTTAATTGTTTTTTTAAACAAAAATACCAGCTTTTTATTGATCATAATCATCAAGGCATACCCACAGCACAGATTCCTTTCACTCTCTCTTACCATCCCCAACTATTTGCTTTTGCACTTAGTAAGTCCTCTAGACTGCACCCAGTGTCTGCACATAGTTGATGAAGGTAAATTTTTACTGGTCAATTAATACTGGTGTGTTCATGTGAAGGAAAAAGCCACTTATAATTTTGTCATTGCTATTTCTAGTAAAACATTATGCAATCAAAATGGATATTACTATATGTTATTTATTACCAGTATGTGACTGGGCCATTGACCTAATGAGTAGAGTGTTTGCCAATGGTCTGGAAGACTGTGGTTCAATTCCAGGTTGAGTCATACCAAAGACTCAAAAAATAATACCTGATGCCGCCTTGTTTAACACTCAGCATTATAAGGTAAGGATCAAGGGTAAAGTAGAACAATCCAAGGAAAGGAGTAGCACCCTCCCCAACACCTTGACGTAGTATCTATTGAAAGGGAGCCACCAGGTCACCCTCGACTAAGGTCACCAACTTTACTTTATTACCAGTATTGAATGTGGAGTACTTCTTTATTTCCATTACTCCCAGATTCACTCTGACTGGTAGTACTGTACCACAACATGGCAAATGGGTTTATGTGTGTATTGCTACATCTTAAGTGGTTATTAGACTCTGTTGTAACCTCACCATGGAAAAAGGTGTCAAACACACAAAACTTTGTCTTTGTTCAGTAACACAAAAGTTTATTTGCTATGATACTTTGTAAGTCATCATTGGGAGAAAGAGAGAGAGAGTATGAAAACTGAGTTGCCTATGTTTGCTGGACAAAGAGAAACATGTCATGAGGAGAGAAAGAAAGCAGACACAGACCTTGAATTTTCTTCCTGGTTTTCTGTTGTAGTTCTAACAGGCTTTTTCACTGGTTTTATCTTCACAGCTGCACATCTGGTGTGTGACCCTTTTTCGGAGCTCACCCCAAAATGGAGGCCATAATCTTCATCTGTCTTTATGTCTTACCTCCTCATATCCAGCTGCCAACTAACATTCAAACCCAAGTTGTCCCCTTAATTTCACCTGGTGTTGGAGGGAGGTCATATCCATTTCTGGTGGTTCTCCACCTGCACAGATTTAGGACCTCTGTTTTTTTCTAGTCATTTTTAATTACCAAAGTCATTCACTCAGGACTGGTTGACCTAAAACCAGTAGTTTGGCTTGACTCACTCAGGTCAGCTGGCTACTTCCTTAGACTTGCTGTCTGCTTTTATTTCTTTTTCTTTTTCTTCTTCTCTCTCTCCCCTTCCACAGAAATTTACCTCCCATTACTTTCTAACTTTGACTCTCCATATCACATTACAGTAACTATTATGGTCCTATCTATGGGTCAAATAGATCTGTTAAAAAATCATTTGTATGTATTTACCAACTCCTCCACACAAGTAAGATGCAACAATTTTTATGCAGAGTTTAACAGGTTGGAATTCAGAGTTTTCCTTTTTCTGGACTGGTTGCCATGCCAAGGTTAAAGAGCCCAATCTGTCCTACTATTTACCTATAGCTGGAGGGAGAATAGTTGGATTCATACCTTTCCCAAGGGTATTAGTGCTATGTGAAATGCAAACATACCTGTCCAGGATTTGAACTTGGGTTGTCATATCCATTTTCTACAACAGCAACCATTACACCGTGGGTGCCTCCAAAAAATTAAAAATTATTTGTATTTGATGGGAATATTTGATGCTATACAAGTGTAAAATTGAGAAAAGATACTTGAAGCTATAATTGTTGACTAAGAATTATAATTAGTTACTTGAAACAATATAACTGTGTGCAAACAAATAACAACACAGAAAATATAAATATCCAGTGAATGCAATTTACTAACCTTGAGGCATAAAAACGCTGTTAAAATCAATCAACTGATCCTATGAAACATTGTCAAAGGCAACCTACTCTACTCATATTTGAAGCAGCCCAGTCGGCTGGAGCTGTAAAATTCATCAACTGCATCTCTACAGAAAGATGAGACCCCTCCCCAGTGAGTGTCCTGGATATGTCCCTAAACAATCTGATAGTGAGGCTTCAGCCGTGGAGCTATGGAGAATGCGGACTACCCTTTCATTGTCATTGCTTCCTGGTTTATTCTGACATGGAGTAGTAGCACCTGATAGGTTCCTATCTATGGGTCAAATAGAACTGTTTGATATTTAAACTATGCACAAACAAATGACTTACTTTAAATAGAACAGTTGGATCATTTAAGTTTGTGTAAACAAATGATTGATGTTTAATTGAATTGTTAGAATTACATAGTAATGCTTGAAACTATTTGTGTGCAAATAAAACTGTTAGATTGCAATATTTGAAACCATTAAAGTGAGTGCAAACAAGTGATTGATACTAAATAGAACTGTTCATGTTAGAATATTTGGAAACATTTGCAAACAAATTAGCTCTGAATCACTTAAAGATAAGATTACCTCCAAACTATTCACTTAGAAATCACACGCAACCAATTAACTGTGTGCTAACAAATTAGCTCTAGTTTGTTTAAGAATGTTTTCTACAAACTATGCATTTACAAATCATATGTATAAAGAGGATTTGTCATTAAGTAACTTACAATGGTTGATATGCCATAAAATCAAATCAAATCAAACCAACTCAAACCATCAAATCTGAAGTTAAGTTGGTGTTTAACCTTTTGAATTTATAAACCCTGTTTTGAGCTGAGTGTTATTTGACTATAAGCAAGACTGGATTAACTCTTAAGCAAAACAAGCATCTGCTTAGAGCACCAAAAAAGAAGAGGGCAATATATATATATATTTTGTTTTTGTGTATAAGATATTTTGCTTTGCAATGATCAGATCTTATTTGCAATAAAACTAAATAGGCTAATACAAAATAACGATAAAATTGATGAAAAATATCGATTCCATTTTGTTCATTAACTATTTTTTTCTAGGAGTTTTAAAATGTAAATACTATAACCCTTCATGATAATTCTTTTTGTGGGGATAGATTGTTCAATGAGTAATGATTTTATTTGATAAGCATTTAAGAATATTTTTGGATATCTGAAATTGTCTAAATTCATTCCATCAATTCCAGCCCAGACTGAGAGTTTTGCAGCATCAACAAAATGTGTCTATTTTAATTTACATATTTGCCTAACCACTCTGCCATGGGTAGGATGTGGCACAAGTTCAATTTATCAACTGAGTTGTGCTGGTTAGAATTCAGAGTTTGCCTTCTCTTAGACTAGTTGCTGTAAGAAGGCTGAAGAGTCCCATCTACTTTACTGTTGTGTCCTTAAAAGGGATACAATCAGACAAAGTAGTACTTGAGCAGAAAGGAACTGTCAACATGTTCGTAGAATAAAGAAAGGGTTTTATTGCAAGAGAGATACAATAAGACAGACAAGGAATAATGAGACACACGACTAATCTTCAAAGAAAGGACAGGTATAATGCCATGCTCACTGTATATATAGTCACACCACATGACTGAGAGCAGGTGTGGGATATTCTATTACAGTACTTACTATTTACTCATAGTTGAAAGGAGAACTGATGGATTCATTCCTTTCTTAAGGGCATTAGCATGAAATGAAACACAAACAACTTTATCCAGGATTTGAACTTGGGTCACCTATTCCATTTACCATGATGATAACCTTTATGCCACATGTGCCTCTAATTGTGTAGAAGGCCTGTCTAGCTTCACTCACTTGATACAGAAAATGTGAGATTTCACTTGCTGAGTAGCACAATGGGCAAACAGTTTTGTCTATCTTAATCTATGGTATGTATACTGTATGAACTAACAAATTCCAGAATTGATCGTTTATATTTACTACATAAACAGATATTTGAACTATATGACCCTATTTTGTTTCTAAACTAAAAACAGTTACTTGATGTTAACTCGTTATCTGTGGGTAATGGAAGGGTACAACTGTTAAACTGAGCGTCATCAAGAGGCTTTAATTCAGTTCTAATGAGAAGCCCTCTATCTTGAGCTTAGGAAGATCACATAAGATAAAATTTACTTCATATAGGGGACTACTCATAACCTTTTGTTTTCAATGGAATGGTGAGACAGTTAACAAATAAATATCTGTACTCTGGAGTGAATTTTGAATGCGTTTTGTGTTCAGTCTATTGGAGAATTTTGTTTGCTCAGGTATTGAGTATCTGAGAACAAAGGATACACAGAGTTAAAAAAAAAATGATACCATTCTTTGTATTTTCTTTAATCTCTATCACCATTAACCTGGCCAAGTAGAAACATTACACTTTGATGCTTTGAGCCTGATGGATGTAACTCATCAGAAACAGGAATAAAAGCCACTGAAATGTATGGACCACCAACTACTTGCTATGAAAAGCTTTCAATAAAGTCCTAAAGGGAAAAGACTGGATTAAAGAAATTAAAAGGTGTGAAGCAAGATGGCCAGAAAGCAGAATCAGCCAAACTTGGGAGATGTTTATTTTAACTGCAGTGAAGTTTGTAAAAAAGAAGGAAGGGAGAGATTTATATTATCAGTAACAAAAAGGTTTATTGTTGCTATTTATAGATATATTATAAATAGTAATGTGGAGATAACATGACTGAAAATAGACATCTTTTTTTTTTAAATGTGTCAGAGATTGTCTGATTCAGCTCCTCCTAATGTATCTTCTAACTGGTTCCTTTACCTATTCTCTTGCTATATGAACTTCTCTGGCCTATCTTTTTGCATTAGAGACATATCTACACTTTCAACTTCCTAAGAGCAACAATTCTGCACTGAGTGACTCTGCAGACAGCTAATAGAATCATCTTTACTTTACAATATCAAAAGCCTGTTTCTGGTTGGATTGATATGAAAAAATTCAACTAGTGCTTGGGCTCAGTCAGCTGGTACTGTAGAATACACCAACTACATCTCTGTAGTAGAGTATCCCCCCTCAATGAATGTCCTGGTAATGAGACTAAAAAAAATCTGATAGTGAGGCTCCAGCTCAGGAGCTTTGGGAAATGTGGAGTTCCCCTTCATTGCTAAATTTCCTGGGTCCACTCTGACCTGTGGTGGTAGCACCTGATAGGGCCCTATCTATGTTTGCCATTTAAACTATGTGCAAACAAATGACTTATGCTAAATTGAATTTTTAGAATTGTTAGAATAGAACTATTTGATCATTTAACTGTGTGTAAACAAATGACTGATGTTTAATTAAATTCTTAATGGTACATAGCAATACTTGGAACATTTTAACTGTGAGCAAAAGAATGAGCTTAGGCACATTTAAGTATGTTATCAATATATGTATTTAGAAATCATATATATCTAATATATATGTATAAAGAGGATTTGGCATTAAATAACTTATTATGGTTGATATGCCATAAAACCAAACCAAACCATCAACTAGTGCTCATGAGAGAGTGCAAGTGTAGGTTCAGACAATGTTTGAAAGATAAACTTGACAACTGCTAGAAGATGAAAGGCCCTTCACCATCATAACAGTTCATAGAAGATGGCTATTTCAGTTGTTTGTGGAAGACTACTGACTATTAAGTTACAATACAATTGGAGGTGCCCATGGTGTAATGATTATGGTCATAGGAAATGGACACGGCGACATGAGTTCAAATTCTGGACGAGACTGATTGCATTTCACATTGCACTAATACCCTTGGGAAAGGTATGAATCCAATTATTCTCCCTCCAGCTATGGGCAAATAGTAGGGCAGGCTAGGTTCTTCAGCCTTGGTGAGGCAACTAGTCTAGGAGAAGGAAAACTCTGAATTCAAACCTGTTAAACTCTGCTTAAAAAAATTGACCGTGTGTCATATCCTGCCTGAGCGGAGGGGTTGGGTAAATATGATTAAGTTACAATACTATTTTTATATTATTTGAGATGATTATAGGTGATTGATTGATTTTAACAGTTATGATATCCAGTATTTCTATCTAATACAAATAATTTGCTCTCAGTAGTATGGTTTCAGGTATCCCTCTCTAATACTAATAATCATATTGTTTCAAGTAATTATTTCTATTTGAAAATAATCATGTTTGCATACATTTATATGGTTTCAAGTAACAAATAATAATCCTAAGTTTCAAGTAGCTATTTTTGATAGAAATAATTTACAAATGACATCAAGTATTACTATTAAAAACTACTAGGTTTCAAACATCTATTTGACCCATTGATGGAGCCCTAACAGGTAATACTAGAGTGAACCTAAGAGAAATCACAATGAAGGGGTATATCACACTCTCCAGAACTCTATAACTGTCAGAGTTTAGTGTTATATTTGTACATTGTTTTTTGGTGAGATCTTATCTCTTTGCAAGGGATACAGTCAATATATTCTAAGCCTTTCAGACAAGGCATAGGATTTTAGGGCCATATTGTGCCTGGTGTGCATATTGAATGGTAAGTCCAAGAGAGAAAGTGGGGGAAAAAACATGGCCGCTCTAATACCTCAGTTTAAAATAAAACATGGTCTCGAGCAAAGAGAATTTGTGAGAGTGGTGCATGCAAATTTTTTTGAAGCGGGTAAATTTGCAAAGCATAAAATGCCACATGTGGGAGAAAGGCCAGCTTTGAGAAAGTCGCATTAGAATGAAGATGTTACTTTTGTTGGCAGAGACGAATAAAGTGAAGACGTTTTTGTTTGCAATCAATGGAATCAATTTCAACTATTTCGAGAACAGAACAGATGTGACGATTCTTGACAGATGTGAGAATAATGGCAATATAGAAGTAACTCGACACTTCTCAGGACTCCAGAACTAGAGGTTCACCACTAGATACAGTTGAGTGCTATACTCAGTACAGACCATCACATTGAGTGATATGTATTGGTATCATGTCTAAGAGCAGAAGTCTAATTAGAAAGTTAGAAGTCTGAGGAATTTATATCTAAAGCAATGATATAAGTAAAGTGAAGTTGGTGACCTGAGTCAAGGGTGACCAGAAGGCTCCCTTTTCAATAGCTACTACACTGAGGTGTAGGGGAGGGTGCTACTCAATTCCCTGGAAAAGCAATTATATACTCTATCAAAATCTTTCAATTGGTTCATCAGACAACATGTAAGTCAGCTTTTAACTCTTTAACTTGTGGATGTGTGGGTGTCAAATTCCCCCCCCCAACAAAGGCCCATTAGCCAAGTGGGTACAGTGTTCATCAGTGGCCAGGGAGACCAGGGCTCAATCCCAGGTTGAGTCATACCAAAGACTCAAAAAATGGTACTTGATACCCCATTGCTTAACAGGTAGCATTATAAGGTTTGTATTAAGGGTAAATTAGAGCAATCCAGGAAAAGGAGTTGCTCCTTCCTCTACACCTCGGTGTAGTAGCTATTGAAAAAGGAGCCTTAGGGTCACTCTCGACTACAGTCACCAACTTTACTTAGATACTTTACATGCCAGAACATTAAAAACATGGTACTTACAATTATAAATAATACAATGGTAGTTATATTGAAGTAAAGAGCGGCAGACTTTTTTTTTTTTTGTTGTCACCATTTTTTTGCCACTGTGTGAAAGAGTTTGGAACTCTAAAACCTGCTGATGGCATAACAGATACTGCCAACAGAAATAGACTTAATAAGCTGAGTTCAAATCCTGGACAAGACAGTTTGCATTTCACTTTGTACTAATGCTCTTGGAAAAGGCATGAATCTATCTTTTCTACCTCCAGATATTGGTAAATAGCAGGGCAGACTGGATATTTCAGCCTTGGTATGGTAACTGGTCTAGGAGAAGGAAAACTTTGAACATAAACCATACATATTCTGCTGAAAAATTGAGCTTGTGTTGTATCCTGCCTATGGCAGAAGGGTTAAGTAAATACATACTCTGTAACAGTTGGTAAAACTATTATTTCATGGATCCAGAATAGATCCTTCCTTAGAGACATAACTGCTATAGAGTGTATGACCAAATCGTTAAACTTGAGTAAATAGTTTGAAGCTTGTCCACTTTGCTCAGAAAGTAATATTGCATTTAGAACATGAAAATTTGGAATTGATTCACTATAGACAAATTAAAGTTAAATAACAAACAACTAGATTTTGTATATAGCTTATGGCGGTGTTTAACAGTACAAGAGATAAAGACTTACTGTACTAGTTTCATAAAGGCAATAATGCTGAACAGACAATGAACAATATTTGTGCTGTGTACACAAGTGCAGTGACTGTGTAAATGGCTTTGCTGGTTCAGCAGGTTTAATAAGAATGACTGTGATCTTTCCGATAAGCCTTATTCTGTAAGACCAACCATAATGATCTTTTGAATGTATTTGCTTGGCGATTCTAATTACTCATGATGGTAATTATGTCATTAATTACTGTAGGATCCATTTTTCTCTCCCTCTTAAAAATGACATGACTATCTGAATAATTTGTTAATTGTATCTCCATTTCAGTGGTAGTCTAAAGTCTTGGAGGGTATTTTGAGCAATTTTTTTTTTTACCAGCTTAGTTGAAATATCCCAAGTTGCCATCCATGAAAACTAACTGGAGTAAGTTAATTGTTATTATAGGTATTTTATTTGTGTATGGTAATGCACGGGAGGAGAGAAAGAGAGAGAGGCAACTTGCTCATCAGGAATGTTCAACTGACTGCTAGAGAGTAGGAATGGAAGAAATGGTAAGAAACAACAATAGAATCAACAGATATGGAGAAATTTATATACAGAAATCTATAAAGGGATTCCTTTTCCTTATATTAGTTCAGATGACTTAGAAGCTAAGTTGTGCTATGTCGATTCTATGGTGTTGAGTTCTCGGTAAATTTATGGATAACTTGATTTGGGCTACACTATGGTGTGTGAGGAAAGGTGGCTTTGTTTTAAAGGGATATGTTCTTAGCATTTCTTCTGTGCCTAGCTGTTTAGATAAACATGGGAACTATTGTCAATCAAAGATGCATGGGGACTGTGAGAATGAGAACTACCCATTGTTGAAGATAAGGTATCATTTATATGCTTTTGATGGGATCAAAGAAGTGTTCACATCTTCAGCCAGTGGTGTCTCTTGATTGACCAAAAAAAGCTTAAATCCTTGACCTGTTTCTGCTCACCACTACATCTGTCAGTTAGACAATGACCTCAGATGACTTTCAGGCTATTTGTATTTTTATTGTGGTGAAGAGTTCATGAATTATTCTGAGATTTGACCAAGAGTGTAATATAGGCTTATCAAAAGAGATACAATCTTACACTCAAGTCAGTCCAAGAATTTTATAAATTTCTTAGGTTGGAATATTTTGATTTGACATTTATCAGCAAAATATCTCATCAACTGCCCCAGAACAAGCATTACTTTGTCTTCTTCCCTGTCTACAAATTGTTTGGTTTAATACCAAAGCCATCCTTGTGCAAGAACAGCAATGATACTATTTAACTTATAGCTTCAGTGGGTAAGGGGGTTCATGCTTTTCCCAAGGGTATTTGTCTGAAAATGAATGTAATAGTATGACTGGAGTTTGAACTCACTCACTTTCATACTGCAGTCCTGCACTTTAGCAATAGCACCATGGGGACTTCCCCTCTGAATTATTTTGAATTTCTGTTTGATTCACTACTCGTGTGGCAGTACACCTGCCATAACTAAACATGAGGGTGATTTTTTTTTTAATACAGAGAACAGATCAATCAATAATCGGAGTTGCCAGTCGATAAGTTCATGGATGAGGCTACACAATTAAGAAAGCAAAAAAGTTGATGCTAATAAATAGAGAACAAAGCACGGCAGAAACAATAACAATATTTCGTAAAAAAATGTCTTTGAAAATGGTATATATATTCACCCATCTCTGAGGTTGGAAGTTTTAGTCAGAGACCCAATTCACAAATTAACTATCCGTCAATTCTTTGTATAAGTTTTAGGTTTTTATTTTCTCACTTTCTATAGTCTGGCATAAGGCAATCTCAAATGGTAGTTATGTTTGCTGCTCTCAGTCTTTACCTCTCAGCTTCAAAGAGTCAAATTATCTTAGGTTTTCCTTGCTTCTGTACCCAGGGCAGTCTGGTCAAAGGCCAAAACACAGAGTATTGTGGAATCAGTTATCCATTTCATGTTCTCTCTCTAAAATATCTTATCAAGATTTCCTTTTGCTTCTTTATCTCCACAGGTCTGGCCCAAGGTTATCTCAAGGCATCACATTATCTCAGGCTTCACTTCTCTATCTCTGGGCAGTCTGGCACAAGGTCTCTCAACTCAAAGCATTGTATTATCTTAGTCTTCACTTTGCTTTTCTACTTTCAAGTTTGAACAACATACGATATGGCTTTTCTCTGACTCTCCACTCTGAGCAGTTTGCCACAAGGCCAGAGCCCAGAGCAATGTGAAATCTAGTAGCTGCCATCTGCTAGTCTCCAACTGGACTCTAAGTATCCTATATATGCATTTCCTCTCACTGAGGGTTGGGGTGGTGAAGTTATTGACAATATCAATTTTCTCCTAATTTGGATTTCAATAATTAATTCCACCTCCTCACCATTACCCAAGAAGGATGGTCTTCCCCAGTTTGGAATCACTACTAATTTTATGCAGATGTGTTATTGCATCAGAAAATGTTTTAAAGAAAATTTTCCTCAATTCAAAATTGAAAAATATGTTATATCAAATTCAGGGTTTTCTGTACTCAACCACCTTTGATGATTGACAGCCCCTGGCTTTCAGGGTCAAATCTACCATTAATTCCACTTTGTCAGCTATGAACAATCTAAATAGTAATCCCCTTCAAATTTCTGTTTTCAAAGCAATAAACCTATATTTCTGAATGCTTCCAGCCAAATAATAACAATATATTCTTCTACTTTCCTCACAAAAAGAGATAACAGTACAACTTTGATTTACACCTCATTTCAAAAATCCATTCCGGTCAGTTTTCACTTCTGTAATCTACTGACTTCATTCTTCTAAAATTCAAAGCATTTTTCTTTTTTTTTGTTAAAAAATTTCTCTTATTAGGCCTCTGACTTCATGGGTTCACTCTAGGGTATGAAGAGTGTGGACAAAGAATTTTCTCAAGATATCTCATTGGTCACCCCAGCAAGTAAGGTTGTAATGTTTGGCTACAGTTAGTTACTCAGGCTACTTTTGAAAACCTTGTGACACAAAAGTTTGAATTTCATTATTTGTAACTCTTAAGGCTACTTTAAAAATAAGCTGGACTAACTTGCACCACTAATGAGAAGGGTTGAGTTTTTTGTGCAGGGGCTGAGGTGTCCTTGAAAGGGAATGCCAAGAGAACCAAAACAATTTTTGCACCTTTCCCATCGAAGGCTTGCTTCCTGTGGGGTGTCTGCACATTAAACTGTTCTTGTGTTACATTTTGGCTTCATGGGGAACTGAAAAAAATGATTTGATACTTACTAATGAAAAGAAAGTCAATTAAGAGTTTATAATATAATATCTATAATATCAATAGAAGACTCTTATGTATGTGTTTAAATGTTATGCCCTGTAATCACATCAGATAAATAATGGACTATTCCATTTTGATTGTGATGAAGGAAAGGGAAGAATAAGAATATGCTACTTATCAAAACCTATATACAACAGCTCTGTAGACTTGAAGACCTGCCTGGAGAGATGGATGATAGAGATGGGTGGCAAGAGAGGGTCAGGGAGATCCATGCTGGCAGCGCAACATGATGATAATGATGATGACTTATCAAAAAGAATAAGAAAACAAGGAAGCAATAATGCTGTACTATACGTTCAGCAATTCAGATCTGCCAATACTATGCCCACTTCCCTGCACACACAAATGCACAAATATCAAATTGAGCTGCCTTTAAAAGCCCAGTACTATAAATGTTTGAATTTTGCTTCTTGTGACCTTTTCAGCTAGTTTTAAAATAAGCTAGGCCAAATAGGGCTACTCTCAAGAAGAAAGTCAATAATTCATTATTTGTACATTTATAATATAACAATTATATTTTGAAGTAAGATAAATATTGATTAGTTGATTATTAATTTTTAATTAAATACATGCAGTCATGATATTAATAAATCTGTTGAAATAATACCCTTGGAAAAGGTATGAACCCCCTTATCCTCCCAGCTGTGGGTTAAATAGTACCACTGCTGTTCTTCTAGAAGGATGGCTTAGGCATTGAATAACCTTCAAAGGTTGGTATTCCATTAAACAAACCAAACCAAACCATTAAAATATTATTGTAAAACTATATATTAAAATGTATGACTTTGAAAAGCCTATCAATCAGTTAAAAAAAAACAATGAAAGTAGCCCATACTTTTGTTATAAATTTGCTACTTTTAATCCTTCAGTTCAGTTACTTTGAGCAATTGACATTTTGCAACCTTGCAAGCAATAGGAAAATTTTGCAAGCTACATCTTGTTAACAACTCCCAAGAATAATTAGTTTCATTTGGAATAATCTATGGCAAAGAAGTCTACTGTTCTTGTCTTCAATGAAATTATCATTGTATTATTCAATAATCTAAAAAATAATTTTGTTTTTTTAATTCTGGTCCACAAAGGATGTTGTATGTGGTTTTCAGCCTGTGCACACCCAGTTAGGGGTGAATATATACATAAGGAAAGCATCCATAATTTACCAGATTTCATCCCTAAAACCCAAATGTTAAATAAAAAATCTTGTATATATATAACTGAAATATTTCCTAGTTACTGGAGAAGTTTTTTCCACTTTATAGCATTCATTTTGCTAAAACTGTGATCTAATTAATTCTCAATAATCTCTCAAAATTGCTGCTGCCAAATGCAAGTTAACTATGATGTCACTGTTCAGTTTGTTTGCCACTATGCCATGGGGATTGCTTCTCACCTCAAAAGCTGTTAAGGATAAATGTATAACATAAAAGAAATTTCTGAATATACAGGGTAAGCATCCACAATATGCCAGATTCACTCCTGAAACCAAAATGTTGTTGCATAAAAATGCATATATATATATATATATATATATATACAATACATATTTATATAGTTAAAATCCTAATGAACAAATGAAGGATTTTTTTTAAGATATAAAATTCTACATCAGCAACACAAATTTTAACCCTGGTTGTTACTCCTGATTCTGGGAAATTTGTGTTACCTTGCATGAAAATTACATGATGGGCTTGTTCTTGCTCTAAAATGTAGCAAGATGTCAAAATATTTTTCATTCAAACGAAAATCAGCTAAGTTTATAAATCAGTTTGTTTGAGTGGTTGTTTACTTTGTTTAATGGCTTATCAACCTTCATGGGTTATTTCATGCCAAAGCCATCCTTGTAGTAGGATAGCAGCAGTGCCATTTAATTCATAGCTGGAGGATAAGTAGGTTCATACCTTTCTCTAGGGTATTAGTCTAAATGTGAACATAATAGCATGACTTGAGTTTGAACTCACTCACTATGATGTTCCAATCCAGCATGTTAGCCATTATACCATGGGAACATCACTTGAGTTAATTTGAGATATTCAGAAATGGTTTAATCCATTAAAGATATTAAGAAATGGGATAATCCATTAGTTTGAAATGTTCAGAAATGGGATAATTCATTAGTTTAAGATGTTTGGAAATGGGATAAAACATTAAAGATGTTAAGAAATGGGATAATCCATCAAAGAATTAAGATGACAGTTTTTATTTTGTCTTTTTCAGTTTTGTTTTTAACTCACACTAAGAAATTTTTCCAACTTCCCACCAAACGGAAATCGACACATGGTCAATTTTAATGTAGCTGTACAAGCTGTCTTCGAATTGCTGGCAAGTATAGACTTGTCCATTAGTAGCAGCAGAAGATCAGCCAATCAGTGAGAATTAGAGCATATATGAAGAGGGGCAAATTACGGCCCAGTATCAAAACATATGGCAGCCTTGATACTGACCAAATGTACCTTTTGTATTAAGAATCCCACTACTGGATGATTGTCAAGATGGCTACTCGAATTTTAACAAAACCAAACCAGAATTAAAATTAGCATGAAGGGAAATGCAAATAGCCTCATCTAAAATTTGAACTTGGATCACAGAGTTTATTTCATAAGATGATAACCATCATGTCATGTGTCTCCATGCATTGAATTCAAGGTGGTACCTTCTTTCAGGCTTGTTTTCTTGTCAAGGTTAGAGAACCCAGTCTTTCCTATTTTTTATCCATTGTCGGAGAAGGAAGAATAAGAGATTAATTCATCCCTTTCCCAAATGCATTAGCATGAAGTCAAACAGTTTTGTGCAAAATTTGAACTAGGCTTACTAATAATAATTACGTCTGTCCCTTATTGGACAACTTCTATAGATATCAATATATAATTGAAAAAGAAAACAAAAAATTAAATATCAGGAAAAATAGCTTTTCTTCTTTGAAGAGATTTTTTTTAAAATAAATTGGAATGGGGCTGAAAAGAAAAGAAAAAAAAAAAAAACGAAACAGTCAAAGCAACAATAACTTATTTTCAACCAATTGTTTTGACAGACATTTTTATGTTATGTTTTGATCAGCATAGCTAGAAAAGATAATTGGTAAATCACTTATATAGTCATGATTTTATACCATAAACTCTAAAATCCGTTTTACTATAAGAAACTTATTTTAGAAAACTGTTAGAAAAAAATATTGTGACTGTTCCTATGTTGGAATTATCAGCTGAAATAGTCCCTAATGTATGTATTATGTTCGGTGAAACAAAATCACCAAACTACTTCCTTGAATACTACATGACGGCGTGTCACATGACTTGTCTAAAGACACCACCTTATTTTGGTGCCCAATTTGCATTCCCCTTCCCTTTACCATTTTGTTTAACCCTTTTAACAGCTATGCAAGCTTTAACATCATAATAATGAACAAAGAAATTTATGCTATCATTTTAAAATTCTACAAAAATCTCCAGTGAAAGCCAGCAGTTACTAATGGTATAAGAATTCAGCAAGTACACAATATTTTGGGATTATCTTTATATATGAGGATCAGTAAATAAGTTTCCAGACTTTTTTTCGTATGGCCACTTTTATTGATAGTACACACATGAAACTCAACTCCCCTTCGAAGTAAGCTCCTCCAGCTGCAATGCACTTGTTGTACCGTTCCAACAACTTCTGGAAGGCCCCATCAAAGCCCTCTTGTGTGAGCGTATCAATGACCTTCATCACAGCCTCTTTCATCTCCTCAATTGTCTCATAACGACAGCCTCTGAGCTTAGGGAATAACCAAAAGTCACAGGGACCAAGGTCTGGACTATAGGGAGGGTGAGAAACTGTCTTGATGCCCATCTTGGTCAAATAGTCTTCAAGGATGAAGTTATGGACTGGTGCATTGTCCTGGTGGAAATGTCACTGACCTGATTTGAAGAATGCTGGCCTCTTCCCTAGGAATCTCTTCCTGAACTCCCTTAAAACCTCAACATAGTAACCCTAAGCCTAAGCCTAACCCTTTGGCTAATCAACTCTGGTGTATTGACTTTCTTACTCCTCCTACACCTCTTATCATCCCTCACAGACTCTCTGCCTTCCTTGAATCTCTTATGCCACTTAAAAACTGATGCTCTATTCATGCAAGATGTTCCAAAAGCAGTCTGAAGCATTCCATACGTTTCTGTGGAATTTTTTCCAATTCTAAAAGAGAATTTTATTGCATATCATTCTTCTAAAGTGTCCTCACGTCGAGATTGCATTTTTGAAATTCACCAGCTGTGACAATCAGGCTTTAGTAGGGTGTATTCCAATTGCTGCTGTGGCTGTTCATTTGAAGCTGAAATCATAAAAATTGATCGGTCATCTCATAAGATGTATAGCAATAACATACTGAATTTTCAAGAGTCTACGATAATTCTAAATGCCTGTACAAAAAAGTCTGGAAACTTATTGAATGCACCACGTATATTCAGTGGGGTGAACTAAATATTCGTGCATATGAAATCAATGTCATAAATTCGTTCAACGGAAAATGAATAAATGGCATTAATTTCAGTAAAATTAATTGTAACCTAAGTTTATATACACGTATAAGTAAAATATATTCTTATACAGTAAATGTATATAAAAATTTTTGTCAGGTTATATTTGAAAGATAAAAAATGAAAATTTTCATATGTAAAAATATTTATTTCACCCCACTGTATGTATTTAAAAACTATATTAAATATATGTGCCCTTATGGTGCAATGGTTAAAGCAGTGGACAGTGGAATCGTAAACGAGTTCAAATTCAAGTAACACTATTACGTTCATTTTCGGACAAGTACCCTTGGGAAAGGTATGAACCCCCTTGTCCTCCCTGCTATGGGTTAAACAGTACCAGCACTGTTCTTCTGGAATGATGGCTTTGGCATTAAATAACCTATATTAAAACATTAAAATAAAACATATCATACAGTGAAAATTTCAGATTAAAATAGACCTAACAAATATCTGACCTGATATATTGTAGTTATTTAGTTCACTTAGCTTAGTTTGATTCAAGACCAGAAATATGTTAAAACCAGTGAGAGTTGAACTCACTAGCAATGGAATGCGAGACTACCTCATTAAGCATTACACAAGCCTTATGTTAAACTTAGTTAAATCTCATTATGATTCACAGCTCATTCATCAAGGTTGTTGTGCCTTGGAAATCGCGTGTCAAGCCTCGTGATTCCCCTGTACGAAGTGCCCGAGGTTTGTTCAATTTATTCAGGTGTCTCATTTGCGTATCATGCTACACCTCTCTGAACCTGCGAGGTTTGACGCCCTTATTTGGTCTATCACTTCTTCTGACTACTCTGGAAGGTCTACACCATTCCCGCATTTGTTCTGTCCTTTTTTTAACGGAGACCTTGGGTTATTTTCTTCATATTCTAAATCTGTTACGTCATTCCCTCTTTCCTCCATGTTTTGTTCTGTTTCATTTTCCTCTTCCTCGGTTTCCTCGTGTTCCCCCTCAGGCATTTCTACATCTTCAAGCTCGAACCTGGCTCTAAATTGGTCAGTATGAGCTAATATTGGCTGCCCTTTTTTTCTAGTACAGCTATGTTCCATCCTTTTTGTAGAATGAACTTCGCTTTTTCTGGCTCTGTCTTATTATTTCTTTCATACCAAGCTTTCTCCTCCATAGCAAAGGGCATGGTTATTGGCGCTCTAATTTTTCTGCTCATTAATGCTGATGTGCTTTGCTTTCAATCCGCATGAGGAACCGTTCGATAACTTGAAAGTAAATTAGGGATGTATACCTCAATATTCTGGCTGAAAGGTAAAAACGCCTTTAAGCCCATTTTTACAGTTTGGACCATCCTTTCCATTATGGCATACACCCTAATTTCCTTAACTACGACACAAAACTTTCATTGCAGAATTCCTGTGCGTTGTCCGTGACAATCGTCCTAGGTACTCCATTTCTTGCAAATATTGTTCTCAATATTTGTCTTATAGTACTAGCTTTCCTATCTCTCACCTTTATTACTTCCAGCCAACCCGAGAGGGAATCTACTAAGGTAAAAAATAAACCAATGTCTCGGATATGTGCATGGTCCATACGAACCTTGTCCATGGCGCCCCCATCTTAGGTCCATGTATGTATTTTGGTTTGTTTAAATGTTTTAGTCTCCGTACATTTAGGGCATCTTCTTTTGTGTTCCCCAACGTCTTTACAATACCCCAAGCCTGTAATCTCAATCTTCTTTGTGTCTCAGCGACTCCGCCATGAATATCGTCGAGCACACTTTCAATTATGTCCTTCCTTAAAATTTGAGGCTGTACTATTGCGTCTGCATTATATATAATGCCCCTTTCTACCGTTAACTTATGTCGTGCTTCTTTGAAAGCTATCTCCGATATTGTACAGTGACTATATACATTCTTTCATATGCGTTCAAGTATTCCGCTTAGTATCGGGTTTTGTTGGGTTTCTGCAAAGTGTTTTGCCAGATAGTGCGTCCGTCTCCACCCATTCTATAATTCTATCCACCGAATTTTCATGTTCTTCTCTATTTTCACTCTGAAATCTTAATCTGAATAGCGTGTCCACATGTGGGATAGTGTTTCCCTTAACGCCATGAATTTGATAGCCCACCTTAAAATTCTTGACGATGTTACTCTGGGTAACTCCTTCCTCGGATTAAATAAGAGTTCCAGGGGTTTGTGGTCTGATTTTAAGAGGAACTTTTTGCCCAATAAAAATTCTGTGCTCTCTCCATACTCCAAACTAAGGCTAATGCTTCCTTTTCAATGTTAGAATAATTGCATTCTGCCGACGAGAGCTTTCTGGACAGAGACATGATTTGATGACCCTTATGAGATACAAGAGCTGTTAGGGCACGTTCACTTGCATCAGTTGTTAAGATAACCTCTTTTTTAGCGTTGAAAATTTTTACTACCGGTTTACTTGTCAAGGCCTTCTTTAATACTTCGAAAGCCTTATTTTGTTTCTGCGTCCATATAAATTTTACGTTTTTTTACGTATTTCAACAAATGGTTCAATAAGCTCACTATATCTAGGAAGTTATCTGCTGTAGAAATTAATTAATCCCAAGAAGGATTCCAATTCTTTCTTGTTCGTGGGCTTTTCAATTTTCGCAATTTTGTTGGTTAGCCTTTCTTCCTGAGATATTCCTTCTCTAGATATTTGATCTCCTAGATAAGATATTTTTTCAGTTTAATTTACATTTGTCTCTATTGTCATACTTGCCTGTTTTAATCTCCGTATGGCTTGTTCTGTTTTACTCTTTAATTCCTCTCTGGTGCGAGCTCCCTGGCATATATCGTCTTGATATAATATTATGTTGTCCACTTTTCCTGATAAGATTTTCTCGATGGTTCTTTGAAAAATATGACAAGCGGTTTTAATTCCAAAGGGCAAGCGAGACCATTTCAACAATTACATAGGTGTGTTCAGTGTGGTAATTTTAAAAAATTTGTCGTCTATTTCGATTTGGTTGAAGGCCGACTTGAAATAGATTTTCGCAAAATGTTTCATATTTGCCCGTTCGTGATTGGCGGTTTCGATACTCAGTAAGGGAAACGAATCCGAACATATCTGGTGGTTGACACCAATTTTGTTGTCACCACATATTCTAATATCCCTATCGGTCTTTTTAATGGCGACTATTGGTGACGCCCAATCGCTTACCCCATGAATGACCGTTTCCAAAATATCCTGCCGAATCATTTTTTTAGCTTTGATACTACAATAGGTAAAATACGTATGAGTAATCGTCTTGCTTGGATATATCTAGGATGGTAGTTCTCTTTCAAGCGAATACTTGCTTTATAACCCCTTAGTAATCCTATTTCTTGTTCTTCCGACTCCATAGAATTAACTAATTTCGATGCGTCAACTTTTAATACATCTGTAACTAGCAGTCCATGGTCTTTAGTACATGCCACGACTGTAATAGGTATAATCTCAAAGCGATTCTTAGTTTCAAATGTACCTTCGAAGGTGCCTAATGTTTTAATTATGGTACCATCGAATTGTTTTAGTTGCAATGATAACTTTTTAAGCCTCGGCTTTCCTAAATCCTGCCAAAAGTGTTGGAATTCACTTTAGTCAGAACTAGTTAATACCCACAGACTCTAATACAGTGGGCCAGAGGTTATCTGCCCGAAACTATTTTTTGTAAGGGTGAGTTACCTGCCCTTAGACTTTTGTTTTTTTTTAGTTGTTGTTATAAAATATATGAAACACCTCGTGTGTTGATAGCAGTCCTGATGTGTTGCTTCGTTATTTGACTAGAAGTTATCTAATGTCGAAATGACTAACTACGCTTGCCAGAAAGAAAAAGGTATGTCTCCTTTTTTAAGGGTTTAAGTCAACAAATTCCCAACAAAAGTTTCACTGGAATAAGTGTTATGTCAGAGCCAGTGTCTACTTGGATGTGGAAGTATTTCCCATTTATTTTTACCTTTTCTAGTTTTTTGTTGGTCTGTTTCGCGTGAAAATTTCAGCTCCTCCTCTGTTTACTTGTGTGTCTTTAACTTATTCAAGTTTTTTTTTTATCTAAACACCTTCGTGGCGTGATTTTTTCTTTTGCAAATGAAACTTGTCTAACCAAAGGCTGGGCAATTACTTTTTTCCCTGAAATACCGTTCACCATAGTATTCGTATAAAATTTCGTATTTGTGCTCTGTGCTTCTCCTTCGTTCGATTGTTGGTTATACTTTTTTATTAATTCCAGTTGCTGCACGAACTCTATACGTGTTTCTACTGTTAAATTAACACTTTGAAGTGTTTCCAATAACTTATGTTTAAAAGCCGGGTCGTGCATACCTTCTAAAGGCATGATAAATTCATCTGTTGTCATTTCACCGGCGCCAAGTCTTTCAAATTCGTAATATCTAGCTCTTTCTTTCAACCGGTGCATGAATTGTACAATAGACTCATTGGGGTGCAGTCTTATTTCCAGAAACTTTGTTCCTTCAGCGATGACTAACCTTTTCTTTTGTCTGATATTCCTTTTTATTCCTTCGCCAATTTCTTTGAAAGTTAGCTCTTCTAGATTTCTTGGGTAGGCTATCGTTGAAACTTTCTGGATTGCTTTGCACCCTGCTGTTGCGAGGAACATATCAGTAATTTCATTTTGCTCCCCTTGACCTCGCCTGTCTCTTAGTTTCTTAACCCAGGCCATCGCCTCCAAAGCTTCTAATCCATGTTTTCACATACGCAGGATCGTCGAGTGGGGTCAGACATCCTATCGATGACGTCATTCTTGTGCCTTGGAAATCGCATGTCAAGCCTCGTGATTTCCCTGTACTAAGTGCCCGAAGTTTGCTCTATTTATTCAGGTGTATCATTTGGATACCATGCCACAAAGGTAAAAAAATTGTACAGTACATGACTACTAAAGACGTTGTTACGGACTGCCTTAGCATTGCGACATCTGGCCCATGTACTGTCAAAACCGGGATATCGATCTACTAACCTCAACGCTCCCGTAATGTAGCATCCAGTCCACGTAACGACTCGCTGTTACGGACTGCCCTAGCATTGCAACATCTGGCCCACGTACAACTCGCTGTACGGGCTAGCAACCAACCCCCAGTTAACCCAACGTCCTGTCAAAACCGGGACATCGATTTGCCGCGACCGGCCGATAAACATAAACATGTCAAGCTACACGCCCGCTGTAGAACAACTATATCCGGGTACGACC
Source organism: Sepioteuthis lessoniana (assembly GCA_963585895.1). Taxonomy (NCBI): domain Eukaryota; kingdom Metazoa; phylum Mollusca; class Cephalopoda; order Myopsida; family Loliginidae; genus Sepioteuthis; species Sepioteuthis lessoniana. The sequence goes on along the minus strand of OY757913.1, from coordinate 58,895,973 downwards.
GGAACTGACTAAGCCCTTTTTCTTTCTAACGACCTTGACACCTCGTTATAGCTAAAGAAAAGGATGAATTAAAAACTAATAACATTTACAAAGCACTTTGGCCGAAAATAACTAGATAAGACTAGAACTAATAGTCGTCGCTAGCCTATGACGGGTTAGAAAAACACATTATGGCTACACTCATTTTTATGAGGGAATTTCTTATTCACGCGGCTGGGCTGTGTGTCACAGCCCTTTCGTGATATCAACAGGCCCTTTTCAACGCTCCGTGGCAATGCCGACGGGCAAGCTCCGGCGAATGCCCCGGGGCCTGTTCTGGACTTCGGTCCGGAGCGTGGCCCTGGAAAAGGAACAATGGCAGACTTGGGGCCTTTAATTAGGCACCTAGTTTCGACTAGGCTACCTTCGGGTGGGCGAGCTGCATTTTTGTCTCTTTTGTCCCCCTTGTACGGCACTAGACCATGCGTCTAGTTTAAGCCGCAAACTGGCATACGTGCCCGGACCCACATTTGGGTTCGTGAAACTGCTTGCCTCATCAGGCTCACATTGCACTAAGTGAGCCGATGAGCAGCACAGACAAGCAGGGTTCGAGTCTCGGCTCCTTCCCGACCTTCCCCTCCCCTTTATCCCCACTTTAATTGGCCTTCGGGCTTTTGACCTTGTGTCAAGTCGTGTCTGGTGGGAGGCAGCGACAAATATCGGCAATGCCGACGGGGTCCGAGGCATTTTTGGAACTGCCTATCGCGTTGGGCTACGGCCCTGCGACAGGACCCACCTTAAACACGGCCTTGTGCCATATTCGTACGTTGGTGGGACGTAGGATAAATACAGCGCTCTTGGCGAGCGTTCTTTTGTGTCCTGTGGTGGGGCGCTCTCGACCGGCTGTGGTTGCGTGCTGCACGGTTCGGTCGGGTGTGCTCCACCACTGGATACATCACCTCTGGCCTCAGGGGGCCTTCCCCCCAGGCTTCAACCCTCTTCGGAGGGGTTGGGTTTATCGCCCGGCGCCTGAGGCGCCCCGAAAAGGGGAATGCCGACGGGGTCCGAGGCATTTTTGGAACTGCCTATCGCGTTGGGCTACGGCCCTGCGACAGGACCCACCTTAAACACGGCCTTGTGCCATATTCGTACGTTGGTGGGACGTAGGATAAATACAGCGCTCCTGGCGAGCGTTCTCTTGTGTCCTGTGGTGGGGCGCTCTCGACCGGCTGTGGTTGCGTGCTGCACGGTTCGGTCGGGTGTGTTCCACCACTGGATACATCACCTCTGGCCTCAGGGGGCCTTCCCCCCCAGGCTTTAACCCTCTTCGGAGGGGTTGGGTTTATCGCCCGGCGCCTGAGGCGCCCCGAAAAGGGGAATGCCGACGGGGTCCGAGGCATTTTTGGAACTGCCTATCGCGTTGGGCTACGGCCCTGCGACAGGACCCACCTTAAACACGGCCTTGTGCCATATTCGTACGTTGGTGGGACGTAGGATAAATACAGCGCTCCGGCGAAGCTCATTAAGGAGGAATCCCGCATTCCGTGCGGTCGAATCCAACTTAACTTACGGCGTTGGCCCCACTTCTCGTGGTAGACCTGCCTTACTTCCACCTACATGGGTATGCTCAAAAGTCCTTTTTAGGACCACAAGAGGTCTCTGTCTGCGGGTCAGAGCATCTCTGACTGGTCAGTAATGACCAGTCGAAACAGACGGCCAGGCGGCAAACACGAAGACGGATTCTAAGACCAACCGGTCTTAACCTCGGTTCCGATTGTCCGATAAGCTGCGCAGCGCTAATGGCACGGTCCAGCCTTTAGCTACGGCTTCACTATCTGCGCAGCGCTAAGATAACGCCAATCTTAGCCTCGGCCTCATGGCCTGTCCGCTCGTTCGCACGGCTTTGACCCGACAAAGCCTTCGCTCTCGTCCGCTCGTTCGCACGGCTTTGACACGGCAAAGCCTTCGCTCTTGTCCGCTCGCCCGCACGGCTTTGACCCGACAAAGCCTTCGCTCTCGTCCGCTCGTTCGCACGGCTTTGACACGGCAAAGCCTTCGCTCTTGTCCACTCGCCCGCACGGCTTTGACCCGACAAAGCCTTCGTTCTCGTCCGCTCGTTCGCACGGCTTTGACACGGCAAAGCCTTCGCTCTTGTCCGCTCGCCCGCACGGCTTTGACCCGACAAAGCCTTCGCTCTCGTCCGCTCGTCCGCTCGCCTGCACGGCTTTGGCGCGAACCTAGCCATAGCCATCGTCCGCACGGCTTTGACACGGCAAAGCTTTCGTTCCCGTCAGATACGTCCGCACGGCTAGGGGGCCCAGCAAGGCCCTAGCCTTTCCTCGACCTCGACGCTCCTGCAAGGTACCACGCAGTCCACGTAAAGACTCGCTGTTACGGACTGTTCTACCACTGCAACAACTGACTCACGTACGACCCGCTGTACGAGCCAGAAACCCGATCGACACACCCCCGGTTAACCACAACATACCGTCACAACCAGGGATATCGATCTACGACTCGACCGACCTCAGCTTACCAGCATCCAACGTCTAGCTGAACTCTACGACTCGACCGACCTCAGCTTACCAGCATCCAACGTCTAGCTGAACTCTATGACTCGACCGACCTCAGCTTACCAGCATCCAACGTCTAGCTGAACTCAACGACTCGACCGACCTCAGCTTACCAGCATCCAACGACCAGCTGAACTCAACGACTCGACCGACCGCAGCTTACCAGCATCCAACGTCTAGCTGAACTCTACGACTCGACCGACCTCAGCTTACCAGCATCCAACATCTAGCTGTACTCAACGACCAGCATCAACCATCACGGACATTTACATTTACGCTTGTAAATATGACAAAATAAATTGTCATTTGTTATTATCGTTACCTCGCCTTTGTTCCTTCCTATTGCTTTGGCTGTTCCTCATTCACATAATTCATTTGCGGGGTCGACATATTTATCGGCTCCGCAACAGATTTACCAACGACTCGACCGACCTCAGCTTCCCGCAACGATCGTCCAGCTGCATTCAACGACTCGACCGACCTCAGCTTACCCGCATCAAACATCTAGCTGTATCTCCACGACTCGACCTACGCCAGCTACCCGCATCGAACATCCAGCTGCACACGTCTACGACTCGACCATACCAGTTGAAAACCAAATACAACCGCCACGGACTTTATATACACGTTTGTAATTCCGACAATAAATTGTCACTTTTGTTGTATCTGTTACCTTGCCTCTGTTCCCTTCATTGTCTTTGGTTGTCACTCGTCGCACACATTAAACTTAAAATTCATTTGCGGGGTCGACATGCTTATCGGCCCCGCAACAATGTCAACTGACTAGTTACACTACAGATGCTGTCGTGGACAAATTGCACGTCCCTTTTGACCTATTGAAAAGCAACTCATAAATACATGAAATATCCTCTCTCTCTTTTTTTAGTGGATCAGGCTAGTAACAAATAATGGTCGAGCCTAGTCACATAACATGATGCCCTTTTCTTATAGCTTTGTCATTTAGCACACTAATGAACCACAAACATAGCAGACCCTCGATTTAAGAAATCCCTCACACAGTACCACCAGCTAGCACACATAGCCGTTCTCAACTTTATGGCTTATTTGCTGATAGAATTCCACTTAAGTTCTAACAATTCAAATGTGTGGCACAATGACTCCAAAGACATCTTCACCTACTGCAGAATAAAAACCCCTTTTAAACACTCATGTTCCATAATAGTTCCCCTGCACTGACACACACAACTTGTACGAATAAAAGTAAATCTATGCTCTGAGCACCAAATTTTCCCTTCCTACTGCTACTATTGTTTCATGCAATGTGAAACAGTACTTTTTATTGAGCAGATTTTTCCCCTATAGAATAGTTTGTTTTATAGAATCATAAATAGATATTTTTTTTGTTAGTTAATGTTTATTTGCTTATCCCTTATTTCTTTCTGCTACTGCATCAAAAGACAAGTAAAAAATAAGACTGCCGTTTTTCTTTTCCTTTCTCTCCTTGCATTTCCATACATAAAGGCAGTACAGTTTCAGAATTTAAATATCAAATTAGACATAAACACAACTGAACAACTTGTATAATAAAGTGATGATGTCTAGGAATCTTGACTATTATCTACCAATTAAAAAAATTACAAGACCAGTTTTGATAGTTTTTGAACAGCAGTTTTTGGCAAGTCACAGGATTATGTAAGTGCAACATTCTTTTGTATAACCTTTTCTTGTTTCCTAAACTGAAGATTTATCTCAAGAATAAGATTTAACAAAATGGAGGACATCAAAAAGATATGGCACAATTTTATACCATAACAGCTGAGTTTCAGAAGTTCTTCAATTAATAAAAAACTAGAGAGAATAAGTATGTTGAATTTCAGGGGAAATATCTTAAAGAAGAAAATTAATGTTTCATTCATTATTCATTTCTGTCTTCGTAAATACAGCTTGAAGCTCTATACTGTCTGAACACACCTGATATATACGAAGACTATAACTTTACGTAGGTAATTGGAGCATGAGAATAGATTACTAATAGGAATTATTATTATTGAAAATCATTGTTGCTGTCAGAACATTAAAACTCAGTTCTTATCATATAAGTTAAAGGTCAAATATTTTTTTTATTTTTTCTGAATCACTGATACTTAACACTTACTAAGAATAATACGCTATGAATAATTTTATAGGGAAAACATTTTATTTTGTTGCTTTTATTTTTATTTATTTATTTATTTGACTTTTCTTCATCATGTCGTGCTGCCAGCACAGATTTCCATGACTCTCTTTCTCACCATTTGTCTCTATCATCTGGTACTTCCGGTAGGTCTTCTAGACTACATCCTATGTCCATACAGAGTTGTTGTAGATGAGTTCCAATTGGTCATCCAACACTTTCACATCCATGTGAAGGGTTTCATTTATGAGTTTGTTCTTACTTCCTCAATAGTGTCCTGCATGTCTTGTTCAACTTATTTGTATGATTTTAGAGATAGGAAGTAGGTGGCCATACAGCTGCTTTTTTGTGTGATGTTGCTTCCAGGATTTGTTCAATATAGCCCGTAGCATTCTTGTGCGATTCCCATCTAGTTTTTTCTCTATACACTTAGTCAGTGTCCATGTGGTGCATCCATATAGTCGTGTTGACACAACTGCTGCTTGGAAACTTTCCCCTTCTCATTTGTTACTGGACTTGTGTCAATAATTGTAAATACATAATAAACTCATTATCATCAAATTATGTTAATAGCACACAGTACCTTGACTCTTTCTCCATTGATCTTTATTGTTCATCACTCTTAGCAGGTCCTCTAAACGGCATCCTGTGTCTGTATAGAGCTGATGCTTGCAAGTCTTCACTGTTTGGCCAGCAGTGGTGTGTCAGTGTGAAGAATTCCATTGTAGAATATTGTTTATGAATTCATCTTTACTTCTTGGGTAAATACATGTCTTATATATATTTATCTTCTCTTAGACTAGTTGTCATACCAAGGTTAAAGAGCACAGCCAGCCGTACTTATTCGTCTTACTTGTTTATATTTACCTTCTCTTAGACTAGTTTTCATACCAAAATTAAAGAGCCCAGCCTGCTCTACTTATTCATCTTACTTGTATATATTTACCTACCCACTCCATACAAGCAGGATGCGACACAAGGTCAATTTTTATAAGTGGAGTTTAATTGGTTTTAATTCAAAGTTTACCTTCTCTTAAACTAGTTGTCATACCAAGGTTAAAGTGCTCAGCCTGCCCTACTATTTACCCATAACTGGAGGAAGAATAATTGGAATAATTAGCACTATGTGAAATGCAGTCTCAGCCAGGATTGGGACTCATGCTGCCGTATTTGTTTCCTATGATAGTAACCATTATGTCACCATGGTTTGTGAGATGAGAGGCAAGTGGCTGTATAGCTGCTAGTTCCAAAATATTTGGACACAACTTTACCGAATAGAAGTTAAGAAAATTTATGAATTGTTAATAAAGAGTTTTATCCATGAATGGTCAATGTTTTTGTTTCATTTTTTGTCGAGAACTGATTTTGTGAGATTGTAGGGATACAATGATTATTACCATTTAGAGAATTAGCATATCCATTAGGGCCTTTGCATGGTGTCACATGATAGTTCCAGAAACCCATTGTCAACTTCTATTTGCCTTTGTTCTTTAAACAGTAGAAACACTGTTTCTGACTTGCCAGGGAACAGTAAAACCTTCATAGTTTTTTTACCCACACTTGTCAAGTAAGCTTTTTTCTATTTCATACCACTTCCACTTGCTGTTTGCTCATAGAACATTTTGTGTATAATTCTACTTTGGGATATACTTGCGTATTCTTTCTCTGTAATGTTATACACAGGTACATTGTGCATATAAAATATCAAGTGTGTTATTGAGTTTTGTCTTTTGTTTTTCAGTATTAATGTATCACAAATATGCTGATGCTATATTGATCCTTGGTGAGTGAGAATTTGATGAAATATCTTACCTACCACCAAGTATTATCAATCAGTTTAAAAAAAACTGCTAAACAAGAGTGAGTACACAGAGATTTGTTTTTCATTCTTATGGATACTTTCTAGAGTTCAGGGGTGTAACTGTACCATCCAAATACAGCTGTGTATTCAGTTGCAAGACAAATTTCACAGAGTTACAGGAGGTGTAGATTTGTCTTCTTCCAGGGCATTTCAAGGAGCTCCATTCTTGGTTTTGAATTCAGAGCTATCTTTCTCTTGGACTGATTACCACCCAACCTCAATAGACCAGTCTGCCTTTCTTTTAGATCTATAACTGAGAGACAAAGAGATGGACTTATGCTTTTTCTGAAGACATTAGAGCAAATGAAATATAAACTGTCTCAACTATGATTTGAAATCTGCCTATGGATTCCATTTTCTGAGCTGTTAACCACTGGGCCACCTGCCCTTTATATATAAAAATGGGAAGAAGATAGACTATAATCCTTTCCCAGGTGGCTGGGGCTGTAGAATACAATGACTGCTTCTCTACAGAGAGATAAGACTGCCCAAAACAAGTGTCCTGCACATGACAATAAACAATCTGATGGTGAGGTTCCAGTAATGCTGCAGCTTTGGAGAGTGCAGAGAACTCGATCATTGCCATTGCTCCCAAGTCCACTCTGGCCATGAGTGGTAGTACCTCATAGGGTCCTATCTCTGGGTTAAGTAGAACTAGAATACATATTCGTGCTAAACTGAACAACTTGAAATAGAACTGTTTTTGTATGCTAAACTGATTTGTTTGAAAAGGAATTGTTTTTGACTTTAAAACTGTACTTATGCTAAAGTGAATTGTTTGAAATAGAACTATTTTGACATTTAACTGTGTGTAAACAAAAATTATACTTATACTAAATTGAATTGTTTGAATTAGAACTGTTAAACTAAAATAGGACTGTTTTGACATTTAAACTGCGTACTTATGCTCAACTGAACTGTTTGAAATATAACTAAACTGTGTACTTATGCTAAACTGAATTGTTTGAAATAGAACTGTTTTGATATTTAACTGATTGTAAACAAAAACTATACTTATATACTTATACTAAACTGAATTGTTTAAAATTTAATTCGGCATTAAATGATCCGAAAAGGGTTGATACGCCATAAAACAGAACATCCAACCAATCAGACTATAACACATAAAGTATCACTCATGAATAAATAGACCCAAGTTTTTCAATAAAAAGTTGATTTTATTGTAAATGAAAGACACCAGGATTTTATTATTTCTAGTTGATGATTATATAATCCAAATGAATATTATCATGTATTATTTATTACTAAACTCAACAACATTGAATCTATATCAATTTATAACAGTCTGAAAACAAGTACAGCTTTTAATTGTGTGTGTGTGTGTGCGCGCGCGTGTGCATGCGTGTGTGTGTGTAATTTTCTTTTTTTTTTACAAAGTTTTAATACAGTAGATATTAGTAATAAATAATATCAAAAAATATTCTATTTTCTGTCAGAATATTCGAAGATTTAGAAAGTTCAATTTAAAGATAAGCTATATATCTTTTTTTATTTCAATCTAGCATCTGATGATTTTTCAAATGTTTAGCTAACTGAAACATTACCTTACTTTGCAAAATTCTGTTGTAAATATGTGTCATGGGCAGCACACATCTCCTTTTATTTTTGTTCAAGATAAAAAAAGTAAAAAGATTATAGACTATATATAGAATTTATCAAAAGTTGATAGGGGTGTACTTAGTTATGGTCAGACTTATACAGACTGATTGATGATATATAAATATAGGGAGAAAAATGTTTTTGTCTACATCCACTGCTTGTTCTGTGATATTGACCAGGTGAAGATTTAAATGTCCAATCTCACAGACATTGGTTTGAAGTATTCGCCAGTCCAGAATAAATATCCATTGATTCTGTCATGAGATTTGTACAAGTGATAGTAAATCTGTCTCAACAATTTTGCATGTGAGCCTCCAGACAACTGAGGAGGAATAAATCATTATCATTCAGAATCAAATATTCCATAATAATAATAATAATAATGGCTTGACTCCACTTGAACCTACCCTGCCTCCAGGCTATGCCTTCATGTGGTTAGAATTCTTATGTGCTGATGTGGGTACAGTTTTGCTGAATTTCCTGGCCATTGCTTTATGTACTTAACACCAAACAATTTGTCCCATGCAACCAGTGTCCTGAGGCAGATCAAATGTGCTGAGCCATGTCCTGCTTATGATTAGGTACTTTACTTAATTTCCACACATACTGGCTGATCCCTGTGGCTACAGATGTTAGGCAAAGTAAAAGATTATCTTGCTGAAACCATAGATTTCTCTATGTGCTGAGCTGAAGAATACATTTAAAATAACAATGACTGAAGTAACTTTAGATTCTAGCATGTTCTCTAGTAAAATACTAATTTAAAATTCAGGTACTTTATAGAGAATATTTTACTGATTCATAGATTTCAGGAATAAATGCTTTTACAGCTATTTTTTTTTTTTTTTTGTGGTGGGGTAATCTTTTTTTTCTTCGGCAAAAATAAAAGACAAGTTCTGCCTATGACTGAAATCAGGTCTCAGATTTTATTCAGCTAATTAGAATTACTGATTTATATACATCTGGGTATCACTGAGTTGTGCTCCTTTGTTATTGTTATAGAGAACCTCATTTTCAAAGTGATTAATAAATTGTCAACCCAATATCCAGATATCTCTGAATTGTCCCAAACATAGGAGTGATTATGAATCTACACAAGTCATTATAAAGCACCTTAGAGAGTATTTTCTATTGATTGGTAGATTTCAATGATTAATAGTTGTATTGGTATATTTTTCTTGAATTGTTTTTTTTATTGTGAGCAAAAAGGACTCTAGTGTGGCAAATGATCCAAATCAGGCCTCAATATATTTACAACAGAATTTAGCAAAGTTAGGTGATGTTTCAGTCAGCTAAACATTTGAAAAATCATCACATACTAGATTTAAATCAAGAAAAATATATAGCTTATCTTTAAAAATACTGATAGAAATTAAAGTTAGAACATCTTGAATTTGTGTTACAATTCACTGAAGATTAAATGTACAGTAAATGATCAAATAAGCAGATTAATATGTGTACTGGTTTTGAATAAGGGGTCTATCAACAATACTCAATCCCTATGTGCAATTTATATACTATACACAGGTTAAAATCAGCAGTTCTTTCTTAATGAGATAACAAGGACTTTAGAAGTACATGGTCAGTTTGATTGTTATGTAAAAAAACTAAGTTTGATGCTAAAAATGAAACCTGTTTAAAGATTAAACTGAATAAGATGAAGAGAAAAGAAAGAACAGTTTTCATTTAATGTAATAACTTCATTCAAAACTGAAATAATCTGCTAAATATAATTACTCTAAACAGTTTTTTGAATAGACAAAGGAAATGAATATAAGAATTTAGTTTTGGCATACAAACCTCAGGTTGCTTATTACTGTTTCTAAGTGATCACCCATCTAAGTATTGAGCAGGTTCATTACTGCTTAACTTCATGGGTGGGTGGGTGGTTGTGTCCAGTGGCAACTAGTACTGTAAGCAGGATTTGACCTTGAATCGAACAAAGAAAAATAATTCTTGGTTCAAATGAATTCAATACATTTGGCAAATGGCACCAAAAAGACTGAATAAGATTGGTTTATTTAGCTCTGTGTTTTTTATCATTTATTTATTTTGTTTGCTAGTGGGTTTTTTTATCATTAAAAAATAAAGCTGTCTGCAAGATTCTATTTTCCTTTTCCATCAGTTAATCAACAAGTCAGCAAACAATGCTACTCATGTAAGACTATTTTCTTCTTCTTTTACAACTATCCTTTTTGTGATAGTAGTATCTTAACAATAAAAGGCGTGACGAGTTTTTCCTTTTGTGATTTATTTAGTTCAATGGTTTCAACAAAACTTCCAAGGTCCCCACTTAAAAAAATTTATATTTTACTTGAAGCTAAGAAAAAAAAGATATTTTGATATTTATTTACTTTGTCTATTCTAAAAGAC
>OY757913.1:58668902-58885233 GCA_963585895.1 Sepioteuthis lessoniana | reverse complement strand
TTTATTTTGTTTTGTGTTGAGTTTCTTTATTGTGTAAAGATGGTTTTGATAGGTTGTTTTGATTTTGTTTGATTTTAGTTTTTCTGTCTCTGATTGTCCTATTGGAGATAATTGTCCATGAAAATTATTCTTTGTTGTGTTAATAATGTTTTTCTTCCTCCAACTCTTTTTAAGTCAAGTCGACAGAGGGGAAAATAAGTATTTTATCCCCAGCTGATTTTCTGAGTTTTGCCACAGTACAAAAATAGGAATGATCTATAATTTTCAGAGTTAGGTCCATCTTAAAAGTGAAAGAGAGATAGAATATCAAAAAAAAAAATTTTAGAAAAAGCACATTATGATAATTTTTTGAACATTTTCCGATTGATAATGAAATTATTATATTGAAACAAATAAAATGGATAGTAAACATACTGAAACATCCATTTTATTCTTTTGTTATTGTAAGTATAAATTTTATTCATGCAACTAAGTAAAAGTAAAGTTGGTGACCTTAGTTGAGGGTGACTCGAAGGCTCCCTTTTCAATAGCTACTACACCAAGGTGTAGGGGAGAGCATTACTCCTTCTCCTGGATGACTCTACTTTACCCTTGATCCATACCTTACAAATCTGAGTGTTAAGCAAGGCTGCACCAAGACCATTTTTTGAGTCTTTGGTATGATTCAACCTTTGAATTGAACTGCGGTCTCCTGGATCATTGGCGAACACTCTACTCATTAGACCAATGGCAAAGTATACATTAAATTAACAAAAATTAAAGTTTTTATGTAATTTTCATATTTATATTAACTGTCCTCAAACAATTAAATTGAGTTAGAATTAGTTAAGCAAAAGTGAACATAATAGTATGCAAAATCTCACTCATTCATGATATATCAACATGGTTTATGGTCATGGAATATTTAATAATATTTATCCTTGCTTGATTACATATTATTACTCCACTTTGTTTGTGGGGGTTAGAATATGCTGACTGTATCCCTCATGAAGAGTTAAAACCAAATTATCCCCTAAAAAGGAGGGTGTCTTGACTATGGCACTAAACTACATATTATTATGATAATCCAGTCCTGGAGATTTGAGAAGTGTAGAGTAACCCTTCATTGCCATTACTCCTTGATCCACTTTGACCTGGAGTGGTAATTTGTGTTAGTGTTAGATCTGTTTAAGAATTATTTATAATGAATACTTATATAACTGTGAAATTAAGAATAGTAACTTGAAGCTATAATTGTTTACTTAGGATTATAGTTACTTGAAATCATAACATTTTATGGAAGCAAATAATGACTATTATTAAATAGAAATAATTACTTGAAACCATGTAATTATTAGTGTTAGATAGAAATAGTTGTTACATAACTCTCTGCAAAAAAACCTCTGAAGAAATAAGTACACAAAAAATATAAATTTGCAATTAACACAATTCCCTAGACATCAATTATACCTAGATGGGTTCACATGCTTTTAAAATCAGTCACTCAATCAATCAAGTTGGTATTTTCGGCACACTGGTTAAAGAAACACTGATTAAAAGTGAGCATTTTGTGGGTCTAGATTCTCTGTCTTTCAAGGTACTTCTTTTAATAAAGTCACTGAAGTATCTGTTTACTTTGAGTAAAAAGTCAAGATGAGTTGCAGCTGGTTATTTTACAGTCTTTATATGATCAATTAAAATGTATACTATAGAATACACATTTTTTTAGCCTTAAAATAATCAACTCCAAAAACATAGATTAGAATATTCTAGAAATTTCGGATCAGAATTGCATTACCATTGAAGATACACTTTTATATTTTTCAACCAATCAGCTAAAAACACAGAATAAGAACATTCTAGAAAATTCAGCTCAGAAACTAATAAACAGAAAAATATTTAGGTTCCAAAATAAATAAGTAATTATACGAATCGGATTGGTCTAGAAATGTCTGCACGCTTGAATTTTTGGACCCGCAATAAAACCTAACAATATCTTATTTTTGATTAACTTTAGTTACCCCAAAAAGTATAAATAGTGAAGAATTTAATTAACTAAGGCATTCCACTATGAGAGGCAAGAATGGACAGCAGAAGGCATCACACACAGGACACAGAGCAAAGAAGCATGCAACATATTTTTGCCAACTACCGGAATGCGACACATCGACAAAGATCATAAAAAATGCATGCGTGGACTTAAGAAAACAAAAGGCCCATACTTACTGTCCCTGACATATATACACATACACATGTATTGAAGAAAAGTCAATTTTTTATCTTCTTTACTTCGGCCAACTATGGACACATTGATTCAATAGACTTTCCCAACATGAACACACTTTTATTGAACTGGCCATAGCAGTATTTTCTACATACACACACCTGCACATAAAGTGAACATTGTATTTCGATTATTTTTATCCTGTTTGTTATAATTATTAAATTTCTTGTTTCTTAATGTTTGTAGTTATCATATTCCATTTGTTTACGTGCTAGTAAAATTTGTGTTGTATTTGTGGAAACTAAACCTGAAAGTAACTCTTGTAAACTATGGAAGGTACTTAGTCCCCCACAGTACTAAATAGTTACAAACAGTAATGGTTACTGATTAATTTAAATCTATATAATGGAGTTTGGGGAGTCTCTATGGCATAATGGTTAAAGTCACCTCTAGTCATGTTATTATGGCATAATAATTTAAATCTAGTCACGTTATTACGGCATAATTAATTTAAATCTATGTAATGGAGTTTGGAGAGTCTCTATGGCATAATGGTTAAAGTCACCTCTAGTCACGTTATTATGTTCACTTTTGAACTAATACCCTTGGGAAAACTATTGAACCCTCTTATCCCCACAGCTATGGGTTAGATAGTACCACTACTGTTTTCTACAATGTTGACTCTGGCATTGAATAACCCACAAAGGTTGATATGCTACTAAACAAAGAAACTAAACCAAACCATCTAACAGAAAAGAGATTGAATAATTATATACTACTACTCATAAAAAATATGGACTCCCCACTCTTATAAAATGTTTTTTTCTGTTTATTTTTCATGGATTAGAAATTAGCACAAATCTGAGACAAAACTAATTTTATTTATAGCCAAATCTTCTGGCTTCATGGAACAATGCTCAAATTAATCCAAATGATTTATTTCAAATAATAATAAGTTTTTTCAACATGAAGAAAAAGAAATTAAGGAATCGATAATTAATGGAATCCCCACCAAAAAAACCTCATCAGTATTTTGTTGTCCTCTCCCTTGGCTTTTAGGACAGCCTCAATTCTTTGAGGAATGGTCTTAATTAAGAAAAAACAATTTTTTTTTATCAAGCTATTTCCAACTTTTCCTTTAGCTCAACTATTAGAGATGGTTTGCATTTTGACATTCTATTTAGTTTCTTTATTTTAATAACATGTAAAACTTAGTATAATTTAACTCATAACTAGGAAGATAAGGGGTTTCATATCTTTTCCAAAGGTATTAGTTCAAAAGTAAATGTAATAACAGGATTGAAGTTTGAACTCACTCACTACAATGTTAGAGTTTAGCACATTAGCCACTAAGCCTTGAGGACACCTCCCTAGTCTTTCTGTATTTAAAACTTATTTCATTAAGATTTGTACTTTGTTCATTTTTTTTATTGATTAAAAGTAACAGAAGAAACATTTACTAAGAATGGTGGCTCTATATTTTTTTTTATCAGGGGTTGTATTTTTCATAATATGAAGTTATTGTTTTTCAAAAGATTTCACACAGAACTATTTTTAATTTGAGTGATATTTAAGAAATTTATCAATTTAAACATTTTTTTTGGTCTATGTTGTTAATCCTTACTAAGTAGTCTGAAATTTTCTTATATCTCAAGTTTAAAGAAATTCTTCTAAACCTGGTTAGTAATTCATAATTAACTAGGAATAATTATTTAAATAAGACCAATAATTAATCAATATTCGGAATCTTTCTACATGATATTGCTTATTTTTAGATTCCCACTCTTGATCAGTCCCTTTTTTATCTCGGAGAAAAATTTTTTTTATATTAGATTTAATAAGTAGAGATACCAAATTTTGTAGCTGTACTTCAAGCAATTTGGTTATCTATAACAATAGACAGACTTTTTCCAATTGTTGATGTAAATTATCCATTGTAGCACCAATATGAAATTTGTTTATGCATACTCAAATTCTTTATCATTTGTAAAATATAATTTTTTTGAATAGTGATTGATGCTGTGTGAAATATATCCATAAAAATTATTGATAGGCTGATAAAAGGTGTATAGATTATTTATTTTTCAACTTATGACACTTATTATTATCATCTTAACATTATATTTGCTTAACATGATGTGATATTACCCAGTTTTTTTTTACTTGACTAGATTTTTTTAAAGAAGTATCTGATCTTTATCCCAAGTCCATACTTTAATATTGATAATCAGTCATTTTAAGACTACTGTTGTACAAAGGTTTTTCCAGTTCCTTCTGAGACAATCCTAGTGTTAACCTCTGGCTTGTCTTACCAGTAAACACTTCAATCTTATCCCTTCATCTTCTGTCAGATTTTTTTGAACTCTTATGCTTGTTATTTCTTGGGCACCATTCTACTAAGTTTTTGTAAGTTCTGTTATCCTTTCTTCTCACTTATAGTGATCTCTTTTTATCTTTTAGAAATATCTTTAGCATTTAGTTTTTCATTAAAATCATTTGTTTTTTTGGGGGGTGGCTTAAGAAATTTTTATCAAGAAAAAAAAAATTTTCGATGGTCAACATAAGTAATGAGGCACATTTAGAATAACAGCTATCATCCTAGGAAATGGAATTGGCAACCCATGTTCAAATCCTGTATGAAGTTGTTTGCATTTCACTTTGTGTTAATGCCCTTGTGAATGCCACGAATCCATCTGTTCTCTCCCAATTATAGGTAAACAGTATGGCAAAATGGGTTATTTAGCTTTGGTTAAACAACCAGTCTAGGAGAAGGAAAACTCTGATTTTCAATCCCGCAATACTTCACTTAAAAATTGACCTTGTATCACATCCTGCCCATGCCATCGGGGTTGGGTATATATACTTAAGTAATGTTGTCCTTAAAATAACATTAAAAATTCTCTCAACAAATATTAATAGGTTGCTTTGAGCAAAGTTGAGATGGTAGGTTCATTTTTGTATAATGTATACCAATCTAAGTGGTTGGCAATGGTTTTAAGTCATAATATAAAATGAAAATAGCTGTATGTAAATCCTTATTCAACATTCAGTTCATACCCATTTTCCATGCTAGCAAAAGTCAGATTGCTTTGATAACAGATTTATTTTTATGTCATCTAAGACTTTGGCAAAGATTTTATGGTTGAATCCTCTCATTGATGCTTCAGTGGATTTTGTCAAAGTGATTTCTATCTTTCAAATCAGACCAGCTTCAATCAGCTTCTGAATTTTGAACCTTGTTGAAATCCTTACTCAACTAATGTTAGAATTTACCTAATACATCTTTTCTTGCTTTGTGCATCTTGAGTAAATATCAACAACTACAAATAAATTTAGGTAATACTTTTACAGGGATCTTTATTTTATTTTATTTTCTATCTTATATATCTAAATTTTAACAGGTATTGTTCCAAGCTACAGTTGTGTCAGTACTACTGTACAGATGCACCACTTGAAGTTTAACAAAACACCTAGAAAAAAAAGTGAGATGAGAACTATACAGGGATGGTGCATGCAGTTTTGAACAAATCCTGGAGGCAATAACTTACAAAACAACAGCTGTAGGGCCACTTGTCACCCATCTCACAAACCATCTGGATAAGACAAACAAAACATCCTGAGAACTGCTGTAGAAGTAAGGAAGAACCCATTAGTGATGATTTCTTATTAACTCCTATGCATGAACAAACCAGTTTTGGTTGATCAACAAAAATATTCATAAACTCTATATGGACATGGGATGTCATCTCGTGGACTCACTATGAACAATGGTGTTGTGGCCCCAGAAAGTGTCACCAATGAAAACACAAACACGGATATTAGATAACAGATTATATTACACAAGAAAAATAGAGTTACATAGAAAAGGTAAGAAGTCTTGTACTGTTTGGATAACACCAATATTGATCTGCCTCTCTGGCAGTGAAATCTTTCAGTACTAATAACGGTGAGAAAAGTCCATTATGATGAGATGGGTAAGGCTTCCACAACAAATGGCTAGAAGGGAGAGATGGCAAGAGAGTCAACAGAATCTTTGCTATCAGCATGACGTTAATGATGCTCATATGTTTAAAATCATAGATGGAAATTTCCATACCCTTTCAAGATTTGGCTAATCATGACTCTTCACAGCTTCCTTTTTCAGTCACCTGTGAATTAATGGCAATTCTTGGGAGAGATAGTGGGTTGATTTCCCATTGACTTCTCTCCAGTTCAAATTTGGAATTGTCCTTTGAAATAAATTTCCCACTATCATGGCTAAAGAGCCCCATCAGTTCTACTATTTGATTGATACCTAGGGATAGCAATCTCAGTCAGTATTTGAACTCAATTTACCAAATCAATTTTCTCTGCTGATATCTATTACACTATCCATACCACCTTCTTTAATAATATGGGCAATTATTATAACTCCCATAATGTCTTTGTCATGAACCTTACATGACTTAGAGATCATCCCAGCAATGGATTAAATAGTACCACTACTATTCTTCAACAAGGATGGTTTTGGCATTAAATAACCCATGAAGGTTGGTATGCCATTAAACTAAGAAACCAAACCAAACTACACATGACTTAGAATGAAGTCATATTAAAACCAATGATTTGTGCCTCATCATCAAAGTTAAGCAACAATGAGCTTGCTCAGTACTTATATGGGTGATCATTTAGTAAAAAGTACGTAAGCAACCTGAGGCCTGTGTGCCAAAACTAAACTTAGTTAAATTCTAATATTTATTTCCTTTGTCTATCTGAAAAACTGATTAGTGTAATTATATTTGGCACATTATTTCAGCTTTGAATGAAATTATTACATTAATTGCAGACTGTTCCTTCTGCTCTCTTTATCTTATTCTGTTTAATTTTTTTATTCAGCCTGTCAGGTGTGATTTGCCAGATTTATTCGATTCATTTAACCCAAAATTTACTTTCTTGGTGTCATTAAAGGTCAAGTCATGCTTACTCACCTTTTAAAAAGCTCAGTTGGCTGGGGCTGGTAGAATACACCGACTGCATCTCTGCAGAGAGGTAAAACTTCTCCAATGAGTGTCCGAGATAAGACGCTAAACAATCTGATGGTGAGGTTCCAGTAATGCTGGAGTTTTGGGAAATGCAGAGTACCCCTTCATTACCATTGCTCCAAGGTCCACTCTGGCCCAGAGTGATAGCACCTCAAAGGCTCCTATCAGTGGGTCAAATATAACTGTTGGACATTTAAACTGTATGCAAACAAATGGCATGCTAAATTGGATTGTTAGAAGTAGAACTGTTTGATCATTCAACTGTTTGTAAACAAATGACTGATGTTTGATCGAATTGTTGGTGATACATAGCAATACTTGGAGCCATCTAACTGGGTGCAAATGAATGAGTAATGTTGAATGAAATAATTAGTTTTAGATTGCTGTACTTTTAACCTCTTTACTCTGTGCAAACAAATGATTAATATTGAATAGAATTATAAGTGATATATAGCAATAATTGAAATCATGTAAGTGTGAAGAAACAAGAGCAATACTAGTGAGCAAACAAATTAGTTCTAATTTTAAAATGATATTACCTACAAACTCTTCACTCACAAACCAGATATGTATATCCATTTAAATGTGTGCAAACAAATGATTAATAGTAAATAGAATTATTCCTGTTGAATAGAAATGCTTAAAACTATCTGTGTCAAAAATAAGAAATAAGCTCAGGCTCATTTTAAAATGCTATCTACAAAATGTGTTTAAAAATCATATATATTTAATATATATGTATAAAGAGGATTTGGTGTTAAATAATCTACAGTAGTTGATATGCCACCAAACCAAACCAAACACCTTTAAAACCATTCATCATTGAAACCTATGAATCAGTAGAATATACTATGTAGGTTACTTATGTTCTAAAATTAGTATAGGGAACCAGTTCATACATGATCTTGTAGGCTGGGGCTGCAGAATTGGTTGAGAGTTGCAAATATAACACTAAACCATCTGTTAGTGGGGATTAAGTTTTGGACCTTTGGAGAATGTGGAGTACCTATTTATTGCCATTACTCAATGATCCACTTTGACTTGGATTTGTAGTATTTGTTAGGTTCCAATCTATTGGTCAAATAGAAATATTCAATCATTAACTGTACTTGAAATCTTTTAACTTTGTGCAAACAAATGATAAATGCTAAATTGAATAATTAGTGTTAGAAAGCAGTACTTGAAACCAATCGTTGTCCTGGGTATGACATTAAATTGCATCTGATGGTGAGGCTCCAGTCTTGGAGTTTGGAGAATCTGGAGAACCCCTTCATTACCATTACTCTCTATAGGTCAAATAGAACTGTTCTGTCTTTTACAAGGAATTATAATAAATATTAAGTAGAGAATTATTAATGTCAAATAGCAATACTTGAAATGATTTAGTTATGTGCAAACAATAAATAGTAATACTAGAAACCATTTAACTGTGTTCAAATAAATGATTATTATTAAATTTGATTGGAATACTTGAAAAATAGAATTACAAATGTTAAATAACAAAACTTTAAACTATTTAACTGTATGCAAATAGAACTATTAGTGTTAAATAGTAATACTTGAAAACATTTAACTGTGTGCAAATTATAAATAGCAGTACTTGAAACCATTTAACTGTGAGAAAACAAATGAGTTCTAACTTGTTTAAAAATTAATTTACCTACAATATATTCACATAAAAATCACATATATTTATGTATAAAACGGGTTTGGCATTAAATAACCATAATGGGTTGATATATCATTAAATCAAATAACCTAACCTGTACACATATTGATCTGTATGTTTGATCATGAACTGTAATCCAGTTATATGACCTGTACATTTTATCGCAAATAAAATAAACAGATATTCAGGATGTTTGCAAGTTTATCTCCTGTCTGTACATCTTTGTGCAAGATTAAGCAAAGCTTAGTCAATAGCAACCTTATATGAACAGATGCTGCTTTTTATCCTGAGTTGAAAGATATGCTTAAGTAAAAGTAAGAGTAATCATACATTTTCTAAGTTTATCTATTGGACTCTTTCTCAAGTAATAGAGTAATGGTTATCAAGGTAGTCAAGCAGACCATTTACTGCTGTGTAAAGAGTTTGATCCTTATTAAACCTGTAATCAGATGCCAGATTAAGCTAAGCCTTAGAAATATCCTGGATGCCTCACTATGGACTGATGGTCATTTAGCTAGTAAAGCAAATGCTTACTACTATAGAGTAGGTTACATCCTTACAGGGTGCCCCCTGGTTTGTTACCTTGTGCCCAACTAAGCTAAATGTAATAAAAACCTATTGTATGGTATACCTTACTCTGAAGTAATTATTAGCAAATTTAGCCGATCAGTACTACTATATAGTAAGTTTGATTTTAACTTGATGCTCCAAATTTGTGACCTTGTACCTATCTTAATAAAATCAAATTAATATCTGCACATATACCTTGGCATAATGTTAAGCAAGCTTACCTTTGTAGAATGTGAATACTCTGATGTGTGTTCTATCCTCATTGAATGTTCTATGCTTATAGCCTTATGCCAGACTAGGTTAAGCTTAGTATTTGGATGCCTATCATGAAATGACTGCAAGAAATCTTTGAAGATCATTTAGCTAACTTATGAGTTCAATTCTTAAATGTATCCTTAAGATTGTCTTTAATTGGCATATTAACTCTGCTAAAATCTAGTTCATTTGTAAATGCTTGATTATAACTATATTTTCAATGTTCCTTTGCAATCATTTTGTTTTTAATTGCACTTTTTTAAAAATCGGTGCACAGTTGTAATCTCATTGTGTCAATGATCATATGTAATTGCACTCAGTTGTTTAGGTACAATGATTGGTTGGCTGGTTAGTTGGTTTTTATGGCATGTCAACCCTTGTTGGGCCTCTCCAAACAATTATATGGTTTCAGTTAACAATTTAATAATAACCATTTGTTGTTACATAGTTATATGGTTTCCAGTCTTATCTAATATTTATAATTTGCCCACAATTTGGGCCATTGGCCTGATGGGTAAAGTGTTTGCCAATGGTCCGGGAAACTGAGGTTCAATCCCAGGTTGAGTCATACCAAAGACTCAAAAAAGGGTACTTGATGCCGCCTTGCTTAACACTCAGCATTATAAGGTATGGATCAAGGGTAAAGTGAAGCAATCCAGAAAAAAGGAGTAGCAAACTCCCCTACACCTTGGTGTAGCAGCTAATGAAAAGAGAGCCTTCAGGTCACCCTCAACTACAGTTGCCAACTTTACTTATAATATAGTTTCAAGTAACTAATAATAATTTGTAAATAATTTCAGCTTCAAGCAACTAATTTATTAAGTTATATTGTTGCAAGTATTCCTATCCAGTATTGATAATTTTCAAATAGATCCATTTGACTGATAAATGTGACACTAGCAGGTATTATTACTATGGGTTATAATGGAAGTCGAAGTCATATTAGTACTTGTTAAGGTCCCATCTATGGTCAAAGAGATCTTTTTGAAAATTATTAGTATCAAATAGAAATACTTGAAACCATATAACTGTGTGCAAATAAATGATTATTGTTATTAAATAGAAATATTTACTTGAAACCATACTACTGTTTATAAATTATTAGTATTAGAAAGGAATACTTGAAACTATATAACTATGAACAAATGTTATTATTTTATTCCTCGTGAGTTTTTCACACCAGCATTAGCTGGTGATCTTTGACTGGAGTCTAAATGACAACAAGTCTTTTCAGGTCTCCAGAATTTTTCTGAGTACTCTATCCAATCTTAAAAATGGTTTCAATCTTTTCTCTAATCTTCTATTCCTCCAATCTCTTTTTCTAAGCCTTTGGAAACTGTTCCAACTACAAATGGTATTACCTTCACTTTCATGTTCCACTGCTTTTTCAACTCTCTAGCAAGATCCAAGATTTTGTTTTATCTTTTTGCTTTCTTTTATTATCACTTAATTGTCTGCTGGAACAGCAAAATCCATTAGATAACAAGTTCTTTTCTTCTTATTTATTGACACAAGGTCAGGTCATCCACCCAGGGTTAGGTGATCTGTTTTTATCTAAAAATCCCAGAGAATTCTATGTATATTATTCTCTAGGATGAATTCTGGTTTGTGTATATACCATTTGGTAGTATAGTCAAATTTTAGTCTCTTGAAAGATTTCCAATGGATCACCTTTCCACTCAGTTGTGCCTAGTTTTTTACTCCTTAATACTAGTTTACATTTACTTATGTGATTGATTATTTTATGTCTGTCTCCACATAACCTACGCTTGCTATTAGGTTGCATGTCATCAATTTTCACTGTGATATAATTGATCCTTATGGCATTATTTTGTCCTGCTATTAAAAGAGATTCAATTTCTCTCTTGAAGTTTGCCTTTCTTAACCATGTCTCGGTCTTCTCATAGGTCTTTTCACTGAGAGTATCCAACTTTTGAATTTTTTCCATTTCTCTTTCCTCTGATGTTGCCATTGCTGTTACTGGTTGATTTGATCAATAATTTTTCTTCGTTCTTTTTACAGTATTCTTCAAGTCCTCATGCTCCTCAACACTGATGAATTTTCTTCTCCCTAACTCAACATATAGTTTATGTCATCTCTTAGATCTAAGGCTTTGTACATAGTTATCAGTTTCCTTTTCCTTTGGCCCATTTGTCTGAGTTCCTCTCTTGTCCATTTTAAGAAGGGTTCAGAGTATCTTACAAAGAGGACTGTTCAGGTGTTTATTTCTTTGTTGAGATTTTTGCTGCAGAGCTTGGTTTTGAGAAGTTTTCTTGTTTTTCTGAGGTACTCTTTTTTTTACTTTTTCTTTCATCTCCAAGTACTTGTAATTTTCTTTTTTTCCAAGTGTTGTTGTTATTATTATTATTTATATTATTATTATTATAGGAATATTTACCTGAAACCATATAATTGTGTATAAATTATTAATATTTGATAGGAATACTTAACACCTGTGGTCAAATTATTTGTATTAGATAGTATTATTTTGATATACAAGTGATTATCATGATGATAATGATGAAATAATTCTGATTGCACAGGATTCCTTGACTCTTTCCCACTCTCTCCATCTGTCCCTATCCTTCATCGCTGCTGGCAGGCTCTCCAAACTGTATCTAGTGTCCATAGTATATGGTCTCCCCAAAGAAACTGTTAGCACTATAATGATGCTTTACAAAAACACAAAAGCAATGATTCATTCACTTGATGATGACACCAACTTCTTTGGTATTGTCATTGGAGTCTTGCAAAGAGAAATATAAGCCCCATATCTGTTTAAACTCTGCTTAGATTATTTACAAATGATTATAGACAAATCAAAAAAGGCAATTAAAAAAATGCTATGGAAGGATGAAAATATTGTTATGATTACAATCAAAATTTACAAATGAATCAAATTTCAGCATGAAATAATACCTAAGTTGATATGCTATTAAATGAATAAACCAAACCAAACTTTAACATTTTGTAATGTTGTAAAAATGAAGTGAATAGTTTTGGAAACAGATTTATCTCTGGCATAAACTTAGATTTTACATATGATATAATGTTATGGTGTATTTCTTGACCTGTAATTCATAAATTATTGTTTTATTAGATTGAAACTTTTCTAATGATTCTTATGTCAGTATTAATGTCTCTGATTTATCTGTGTTGGATTGTGTTCAAAATTGCAGCCATAATTCTTAAACAAAAGTAACCATAGAACTTAAGATCATATTTTTTTTATCTAGAAGTAAAGAGTGGTATATTGTAAAATTAACATGGTAAATGTTTGCCAAAAAAATGTAAAGTTCTCCGGCAGAAAACAATACATATTTGAGTATGCATCAAGATTTCTGTCGTCTTAAAATAAGATCTTAAGATTTTTCAATTGATTGTTTTATTAACAATCTTAATAAAGCAAAGGCTAATACACACACGCACACACACACTAAAATGAATAAGTCTTAAAACGATTTCAAATTTAGTATTTAAGTTTTTATTATTTCATATATTTGTGTTCTGCATATGTTTCAGACTTTATATTTTCTTCAGAAGATTTAAATGGCTAAGTTATCTTTAAAAAAATATTTCCATAGCCCATTCATCTTCACAGACTCTAATGGGACATTCACAGACCCCAAACAGTGGAATTAAACAAAATCAAAACAACCTATCAAAATAACCTTTACTATAAAAAGAGCAGCTGGAACTTAACTTAGCCATTTAAATCTCCTGAAGGCATAAAGTTCAAAACATGTGCTGAGCTACAAGTATATAGAATAATAAAAATCTAAATACCAAATTTGATATCAATTACTGACTTGTTCATTCTAAAATATTCAGTTTTCTTTCATTGAACCAACAACAATCGTTACACACACACACACACACACACACACACACACATATATATATATATATATATATATATATATATATATATATACACACTGAGAAATACAAGGTGTTTTCAAGAAGTATTGAGAGTAAAGCTGTATTTATCACTACAGAGAAATGAATAATGGTAAAAGATTAATTTTCTTTAAAATAGTCTCCTTAGTATAGCAGCCTAGTCAGCTGGGGCTGTAGAATATGCCAACTGCATCTTTGCAGAGGAGAACCATCCCCCCACAATGAGTGTCCTTGATATGACATTAAATTTGCTGATGGTGAGGCTCCACCCTACAAAATTTTGGGAATGGGGAATACCTCTTTATTGCCATTGCTCCCAGGTCCACTCTGACCTAGAGTGGTAGCACCTGATCGGGTCCTATCCTTGGGTCAAATAGAACAAACTGTGTGCAAACAAATGACTGATGTTGAATTGTGACTGTTATATAACAATACTTGAAAACATCTGTGTGCAAAAAGGAGCTTTGGCTTGTTTAAGAATGTTATCTACAAAATGTGTTTACAAATCATATATATATTTAATATTTATGTATGAAGAGGATTTGGCATTAAATAGCCTACAGTGGTTGATATACCATAAAACCTAACCAAACCTAATCATCCTTAGTATAGAACACACTTGTTCTAGTAAGTTTCCCAAAACAATTCTGAAACTCTTCTTTTTGATATATTAAGTAGCTGTGCCATTTTATTTCTTTTAATGTCCTCAAATTTTAGTCTTGAGATAAATTTTCAGTTTAGGAAACAAGAAAGTAACAAGGAGTGATAACTGATGAATAAAAAGAATCCTGCACTTCACCAAAATCTGCTGATCAATGTCATAGACTTGTCAATACATCATCATTATATTTTATAAGTTACTCAGTTGTGCACATATCTTCTTTTAAAATATTTAAAATTAAAAAAAAATTAGGATTTTGTCTAAATACTTTTTAATCCAATCTCATTGGTATAGACTCATATATATTTGTGTATGCATAATATATATATATATATATATATATATATATATATATAGGTCTAAATGTAGTTAAAAAATGATTAATTAAAGAAATTAAAAAAAAAAAATAATTACTACATTGCTAACCGAAATTTAAATTTAAAACGGAAGTGAGCTTAATAAAGAGGTAACTCTTCACCCCTCTTCTATCCCCTCCATCTCTTATATGTCTATTCTAGTTTTTTTTCGTGTTTTTGGAAATTTCAAATATGCGTAACAGGATGGAAATAAATTTATAATCCTATGTGACCAGTTTCGTTGTTTTTTCTTAAAGAATTTATTACTCTGTATTATTGGTACATTGAGCTCTTTACCAGGAAAATTTTAAATATTCATTCATGAATAATTTCTTGTCCTGATGGAATTACTCCCACTCCGGTTTAACTGGACCAAGAATACTCTATATATATATATATATATATATATATATATATATATATACTTAAGCATGTTTCAGATGATGAAGTAATTTTTTGCAAAAAATGAAACTTACCTTAAAATTGTTTGATACAGGGCCACAATATTTGAGCACCTCATGTGCATCTAATTCACAACAGGTATGAATATTTTGCAGGATCAATTTATTGATCATCACTCTACAATCTTCTCATTTGTATTTCAGGTGTCGATATAAATATATGGGGTATATCAAAATAGAAACCAAAAGTTAGAAATATATAAAAAGAATGAAAATAACAACACAGAAAATATGTACATAATAACATGAATAAGTTTTCCACATACATTTTGCACATGTACATATGTCTCCGTCACTCTCTCTTTCTCGCTATGTATGTGTGTGTGTGTGTGAGTATATATACCAATGCAATCAGACAAACAAGAAAAAAAATTTTTTTAAAATTATTTTTAAACTTTCTATACTTGTTTCTATACAAGGTCAGCATCTGGAGAGCACAATAATTTCCCAAAATTTTTTCCAAATATTTAAAAAAATATTTTTTCAACAAAAAATGAATGAAGATTAAACCCACCAATGTGCTGTATTTATGTCTTAAATGAAAGTTGTTTATATATCCTTATTTTTTAGTATATTAACCCTCCTTACAAGCTTAATGTAAGTTAATAAGAGGCACATTTTGTCAGAAAATGGTCTTCTCATATCACTACTTAGAATTATTGTAGCTATAAATATTGTGTATGTATTTTTCCGCAGCAGATTTAATTTCCAGAAAGAATGTATTTTTGTGTCACCTAATTGGTGACAGCAGCCAAACCTATAAATTCTCAAGGTTTCTGGTCATTTTTAGCAAGAAACCAATCATTAATTTGAAGCCTAGTGGCAAAATGTCACTTTTCTTGACAAAATCTCCCCTCGGCATTTAGAGAAGTAGGGTCAGACACACTCTAATATTTTTGGCTGTGAGAATATCTGGGATAAAACACTACAAAATTTAACCTTGTCATATTAAGTTCTCCCATATTAAAATTATGACCCTGTGGTAAATATCTAAGCATAATTCACATGTTAAATAATCCAACGATTTTTTTTACTTGTGTAAATTTTTGAGATGAAGAGTTATTATTAATTAAATGTCTTGGACTAATATTCTTATCTTGGTTATTATGTAACGTAATGGCCAAGGGATTTCGGTTCATGCCTTTGAGTTTAGTTTGACTGAGAACCTTTCAGCTCAGCACATGGGTTAGTTAGGTGCAAACATTGAGGCAGGTGTTAACGTGGGTGCGCGCAGGTATCACTCAGATGTCACAATAACATGAGATGACGGAACGGAATGACAGGGTGCGGGTGACATCACGCACCGGAAGCGGGCGGAGGATTTTGGGGAAATCTGAATAAAGCTAGAGAGTTGAATACTAGACGCCAAATGAGGAGGTTCAACTGTTGGATGCAGATGCGAGGCAAACTTGCGCCCTATGGTGGCCGCACGAGATGGGGGCCAAATGAATAAGACAGCATAGAAGATTGTTTCTCTCCTCCTTATGTCAAAACCTTTAACTCAAAGTTAATAAAAAGGTTTCGTACCTGAACAAGAAGTCTTACGTGTTTTCGAATTTCAAGATTCTTATGTTCTTTATATGTTCTATCGTTATGAACATTATATGTCCATTTCGCACATGGCCATATTCATGTATATGGCTATGTAACAATTATAGTCACAACATTTTGACTGCTGTACTCTCTGGTCTTTATTGTTTCTCAATTGTCATGGTCAGTAAACTTAGGGAATTTTTAAGCAAAGCTTTTATTCAATCCATGGTAGACAGTTCTCTGCCTTGAAATATCTTGTATCAGTTAATTTGCCTCCTTAGTTATTTTGCTCTTGTAATGTCAGTTCTCTTTCCACTAAACCCAGAACCAGGGATTGAACTCTGGAATTGTCTCAGAATTGTCCCATGAATCAATGGCCTCGAGGATAAAAGAGTTGGTTCAGAGTTTTCAGTTGGATTCTACCTGTTTCAGATTCAGAGGAAAGAAAAGTGACATTACAAGGGCTAAATAACTTAGAAGGCAAATTAACTGATAAAAGATATCCCCAGCTATGGACTGTAGAATAAGAATAATCTATGCCACTGGATTAAATGAATGGTTTGGTTCAAACTTTCCTGAAGGTTACAGACTACAACAAAAGACACTTAAAGAAGCCCCAAGACTACAAAAACCATAACATCATGAATGTAATAACCAAGATGAGAGCAGTAGTCACAAACATGTATATAATGTCAATGATTCACTTTAATCTTGTTAGAGAGACACAGGCAAGCTTAGTATTACATCATAGTAAATAGAATTGGTGAGCCAAGTTAAAATCCTAAACTAGGCTGTTGGCATTTCACTTGACACTAATACTCTTGAAGAAAGTATGAATCAATCTATTCTTCCCTCACCTATGAGTAAATAGTAGGACAGAATGTGTTCTTTGGCCTTGGTTAGGCAATCAGTCTAGAAGAAGGAAAACTCTGATTGAATTCAAGCCAGATTTACTCGGCTTAAAAAACTGACCTTGTGTCACATCCTGATAATGGTGGAAAGATCAGGTAAATATAGTTATGGAGACTCAGATCTGAGTGGATAAATGCAAACAGATGATAATCTCTCCCCTGGTGTGATATTGTAGAGGGGTGATTTTGTTGAAAATTTCAATTAAGCTAAGATGTCTCTTCCTCCAAATTAAAAGAAAGTGTTGTTTGGACAAACATTGTTTTTTTTATTGGTCATTTTTTTCCTGTGTGTGTGTGTGTGTGTGTGTGTGTGTGTGTGTGTTCAAATTTAAAAGTATAAAGACAAGAATTGCTGAGTGCCTATTACATTTTTTTATGGACTTATCCTCATCTTAAACAAGTACACATTCATGAGACACTAAGGTTTACTTACAAGACATGAATATATAAAATATACATAGACACAGAAAGACACACCTTTATATTGTCAGCTACAAAATATACATAAATATATGAACACACACATAAACATATATAGGTATATATACGCAGAAGTATTGATCTACAATACAAGAAAAAGAATTACCAATAATCAATATGCTTGTGAATCTTTCAGATAAGTAAAAGCACAAAATGGGTTTTTACAAAAATTTATATAAAAACGAGAAAAAATGTTGATTAAAAAGCTTATTGGTAATTTAGGTAATACACTTGTAAACATTGAACACACTGTTTTCTTAGTGTATAAAAAGTTACATAGCTATCTATCTATATATATGTATGTATATGTATTTTAACACAAATATATAGATATAGTTTTCTGAACAAAGAACCTGTAAGAAATACTACATACAATATTGCTGATAGATAAGTACCTCCCTAACAATATTTTATAAAATGTTCATTTTTTTTCTCAGCTAAAGATAGCAGGGTTTTATTATTTCTAGTCAAACATACCATGAAAGCAGATATCATTTGTGATTATTTATATGTAGCAGTAAAAAAAAATAATACAAAAAACATACACCCCCTAAAATATGTTTATTCAATTTGAATTTGGGTTAATGAGTTTCAATGCAGTAGAGTTTGGTAATAGGAATATGTAATATCAATTTTGACAGGATAGTTTTTCATAAGAAATTATAAAAATCTTGCTATCTCTGGTTGAGTGGAAAATTGTTTGTAGTGTACCTATTTATGGGTGATAGAGTATATAAGGAAAAAAAACCTAGCAATTTATCTTAAACTATTATATAATTGTGTGATTGTGTGTGTATTCTAAAGATGTATGGGTTCTGAATAAAAAATATTTTGCCAGAACTATATCAGATTATAGAGACAGATAAATTTTTACTCATAGACTTTAAGGCCACCTTCTTCAACCTTTTTACTCAATGTCAAGTTAGATTCCATTTAGAGAACTTCCAGCAAATATTTGCAAATGAAGTTATGATAAAAATAAGGGAAAGTACTTTACAGTTGGCATTTAAAAGTTACCTCACTTAAGTATTTATAGTGACTGGGATGATAATAAATACAAACCTCATGCTATTAATAATTTTAAAACTGGATTAGAAATTGCTTTAAGTTAACACAATATTGTTAAAATGCTTAAACAAAAATCATACTTTTATATACCATTTTTATTGTGTCATCATAGCATAAATAAAGAAAAATCAAATCTTTATAACATTGATGCACAGTTATTATTTAAAATATGTAATTTTGTGTGTGTATGCATATATAAAGGATAAAAAAAAAGTTGGCAACCATAGTCAAGGGTGACCCTCAGGCTCCCTTTTCAATTGCTACTAAACTGAGATGTAGGAGAGAGTGCTACTCCACTCCTTGGATTGTTCCACTTTACCCTTGATCCTTACCTTATAATGCTGAGTGTTAAGCAAGGCGGCATCAAGTACCATTTTTTGAATCTTTGCTATGACTCAACCTGGGATTGAACCCTGGTCTCCTGAACCATTAGCAAACACTCTACTCATTAAGCCAATAGCCAGTTATATAAAGGATACATGTATTTTAAATTTAAGATACATTTACATGATTATATCAAGTAGATATAAATTAGCATGCTCTGTGAAGCAAATATGCATGCATGTCCAGATAAATATATATAAGTATAATTATTTATACAGAAATGATTTCATATACACATATCTATACATGCATCAACACATACACACACTCACATATATATTCATATACAACCATTTAGAGTAAAAAAATAGATTTATTTATATGTGTATAATGCAATTATAAAAAAAAGGGATTTTTATTCTTATACACATCTAATAACACAGATTCACATATCGATACCTGGAACAGATATGATACTTATATTTATACTATAGATATAATACTTAATATACTCATACCATCATCTCTGGAGGAAGTCCTTATGTAATGGTTAAAGTACTGAAACTCAAAATAAGTGAGTTTGAATTCCAGTCATACTATTACATTCACTTTCAGATGAATACCCTTGGGAAAAGTATGAAAACCCTTATCCACCCTAGCCCAGTCAGCTGGGACTGTGGAACACACTGACTGCTTCCCTACAGATGAATAAGACTCCCCCAATGAGTACCCTGATTATGACATTAAACAATTTGATGGTGAGGCTCCAGTAATGCTGGAACTTTGGGGAATGTGGAGCACCCCTTCGTTGCCATCACTCCAAGGTCCCCTCTGGCCTGGATTTGTAGCACCTGACAGGGTCCCTCTATGGCTCAAATAGAATTGTTTGACATTTAAACTGAGAGCAAACAAATGAATTATGTTAAATTGAATAGTTTTTAATAGAACTGTTTGATCATTTAACTGTATGCAAACAAATGACTGATGTTTAAGTGAATTTTCAGTGATACATAGCAAAACTTGGAACTATTTAACTTTGCTGACTTATATTTACAAATCATATATCTAATTTATATAAAAAAACAGGATTTGGCATTAAATAATCTATAATGGTTGATATGCCATAAAACCAAACTAAACCCAGCTATAGGTTAAATAGTATCACTGCTATTATTCTACAAGGATGGCTCTAGCATTAAATAACCCACAAAGGTTTATATGCCATTAAACAAAGAAGCTAAACCCAACCAAACTATCATCTTTATTCTCCTTTCAGTAGATCTTAGTATATACTGAGTGCATCCTTTGCAGAAGGGTAAAACCACACCAAAAAGCAATGTTCTAAGTATGACACTTAACTGCATCTGGTGGTGACGCTCCATTTTTGGAGATTAAGAGAGTGTGAAGTATACTTCTGTTGCTATTACTTCCAGGTCCATGATAAGAGTATCTTTTAGGATCACGTCTATGGATCAAATAGATTTTTTTCAAAAAATTATGTATTTGATTGAAATACATGAAACTACCTCTGTGCAAACAAATGATTATCATTATCAAATTGAAGTATTTACAGGAAACCATATAGTTGCTTTAAAAAAATAGATTTGTTTGAAAATGATTGATGAAATACTTGAAACCATATAATTTTAGGTAAATTATTTGTATTGAGAATTGTTACTTGAAGCTCTAATTGTTTACAAGGAATTTTTATTAGTTAATTAAAAACTTATAATTGTGTTGATCATTAATATTAGAAAGGAATAGGTAGGAATGTTTTAGAATTAAAACAAGAGCCATTACATGAAAAAAATGGTTGTTAGTTAATTGAAACCATATAATTATTTGAAATACTTGGAACCATATAACTGTGAGCAAATTAGTTGTATTAGATCTACTGGGCCATTTGCCAAATGAGTAGAGTGTTTGCCAATGGTCCGGGAGACTGGGGTTCAATCCCAGGTTGAGTCATACCAAAGACTCAAAAAATTGTACTTGATGCCACCCTGCTTAACACTCAGTATTATAAGGTACAGATCAAGGGTAAAGTCGAGCGATCCAGTGAATAGAGTAGCACCTTCCCCTTCATTTTGGTGGAGTATCTATTGAAAAGGGAGCCTTAGGGTTGCCCTCACCTAAGATCGCCAACTAGATTGGTATATTTAAACTGCATGCAAACAAATGTTTAATAAATTGGAATAGTAACTTAAAGCCATATAATTACTTGAATAATAAGTATTACATTTGAATACTTGGGACCATATAATAGTGTATAAAGTATTTGTATTAGATAGTAATTCTTTTTATTATAGAACTGTGCAACAAATGATTATAGGCAAATAAAAAAAAGGTGCAATATAAAAAATATACAATGAAACATTGAAAATATAAACTGTTATGATTACCATCAGTCATTTATAAATGAAACAAATTTTGCCATTAAATAACTGATAAGCAGTTGATAGGTTTTTAAACAAAATTATTCTCTCTCTAAATATATATATAAGGTTATTATAGCCATATATTATCTCTCTCTCTCTCTCTCTCTCTCTCTCTATATATATATATATATATATATATATATATATATATAGTGGTTGTAGTCACATATCATATGTAAAAATACATGTGTATAATATACATTTACACATTATATATATCAAGAAATGTATCTCAAATAAATGTGTTTTTATAAATACACATTTACATAAATTTGTTGTTAAAGCCACATATTATATATGTTAAACAAATTAACAAAACTATTATTAATTCCTCTCTCTCTCTCTCTCTCTCTCTCTCTCTCTATATATATATATATATATATATATATATATATATGGTTGTTATAGTCACATATATGTAAAAATACATGTGTATAATAAAAATTTATACATTTCTTCATATCTATAATGTATAAAAAATAAATACGTTTATACAAATATACATTTAAGTAAATTTATTGATGGTAAAACTTGTGAATATTAAGCTCTTATACTTTTATTTAAAAAAAAAGGGAAAAATACAATTTTTGCATTTGCTTCTAACAAAATTTCAGGATTTTTTTTTGTTTTATTTTACTTTAATAAAGATTCTTTTCAGTAAGCCTTTTTTTTTAAAAGACAAAATCTTAAGAATTCTACAACTGTCTAATAATTATTATTAAGATAAGATTTTATTCAGGACAGTTCACTTTGAATACTCAATGTTGGAGGATAAAACAATTTCCAGTCCAACTTGCAACGAAATGATAATTTTGTGGTGTTTGCATTCAGATTAAAAATAATTTTTTAATCATCCAAATGCTCAGTATCTTAACAGAGATAACTATGAAATTCTAATTAGAATCTTTTCCTCATCATCATCATGTCGTGCTGGTAGCACGGATATCCCTGACCCTCTTTCGCCACTCCTCCCTATCGTTCATCACCCTAGGCAGGTCTTCAGGACAACATCTCGTATCCTCACATAGCTGCTGAATGTATGTTCATGCTGGTCGTCCTGCCTTAGCACGGCCATGTGTGGGGGTCCATAAGAGTACATCTCTTATGAGTTCGTCCCTGCTTCTCCAGCAGTGTCCTGCATGTCTGGTTCGTCTAACTTGAATAGTTTTCATGAAAGGAGGCAGGTGGCCGTACAGTTGGTGTCTTGTGGGGTGTTGCCGCCAGGACTTGTTCAAGATTGCTCGAGAATCTTTTACTTCTTTCTAAATAGAAGAAACAGTATCATAATGGATAACTGTTACGACAGGAACCCAACAGGTTTACATTGTGTCTTGTATAAATTAACACGCATTTGCTTTATGTTGAATATAGTCATATATGATACATTCTGTATATGTTAAAAGCAAATTTTTAATGCTCTACTAACCATTGTACTAGAAGAAATACAATAGAAAAAAGAATTTAGTATGAAACTAATTGTTCAAAATTATTACACAGGCTTTTTATATGCTCCACCATATTCTTGAATATAATAATCATTTTTTAAATCTTCAGTAACCATTTTCATTTCTTATGATTAAGCATAAACTTATTCAAATTTAGGAGGTGCCCGTGGTGTAATAGTTACTGTCCTAGGAAATGGACACGGCGACACGAGTTCAAATCTGGGACGAGACTAATTGCATTTCACATAGCACTAATACCCTTGGGAAAGGTATGAATCCAATTATTCTCCCTCCAGCTATGGGTAAATAGTAGGGCAGACTAGGCTCTTCAGGTTTGGTGAGGCAACTAGTCTAGGAGAAGGAAAACTCTGAATTCAAACCTGTTAAACTTCGCTTAAAAATTGACCCTGTGTCACATCCTGCCCGAGCGGAGGGGTTCGTAAATATGATATGATAAACTTTTTCAAATGATATATTTTTACAACAGATACTCTTGACATCATTTTTTCTAGTTTGTTAGGCTGTGTAATGTTTCTTTTAACTGAAGCTGATAAGGCATTTATATCTAATAATGTCCGTATGTAGGAATATACTGTCTGTTTAAGAAAAATTGATATCATTTTATAATGTGCTAACTTCTGGGCCAATTTTTGTTCAAATGACCTAAAATTTTAACAGCGTTAGAAACAACTCAAACTTCTATGTTAAATATTTTTTCTAGTCATGTATAGAAAGGGCATTCACTAAAAGAAAAAAAGATATTAAAACATCAAACAGAGAATTTTGTGTTTCTATACATAATGTTAAAGTTTGATATCATTTGAATGAGAATTGGTCAAATTATTAGATTATGAAATGATAGCAATTTTTCTGAAATATCCTGTATATACTAAACGACATCATTTTTTTAAAAACCCTGTACATCATCTATTTTATATTGCTCTAAAGAAATAAATGTACCTGAGCTCAGAAAATTCCCCCCACCAAAAAAAAAACACTGAAAAAAAGCACATTTAAACTTGGCTTCTTAGTCTAGATATCTATTTTTTAAAGCTATTCCATTAAAATTGGCTTAAAACAAGAATCTGTTAAATGTATTTTGCCTCATATTAGCAGCCTTCTGTTTAATACTCTACAATGCTGCATGTACAAAGACTTATTGGCAGCTTGTTATGAACATATCTTGTAAGTAAAATATAAGAAATGTTTTTAAAAAAGCCCCCCAAAAACTTAGAAATTAGAAGTTAAGAATCATCATAATCACAGATTACATATTACATATGTCTACATTCAACATGTTTTTACTTGCCCTAGAAGGAAATGGATTCAACTAGCTAAGTTCAAATCCTGTATGAGGCTGTTTGCATTTCACCTTGCACAAATATCCTTAAAAAAAAAGCTCAAATCCATTTCTTCTCCCTTTAAGTTATAGGTCAATAGTTTAGTAGACTGTTCTCTTTAGTTCTGGTACAGCAACCAGTCTAGGAAAATGAATGAATTTAAATTAGCTGTACTCAACTTAAAATTTGACTTTGAGTTACATCCTTGGTAAATAGATTCATATTTTTAATATCAGTTCTTAAAAATGTATCTGCTGCTTAAAACTGATGTTCCTTTAAAGTTATAGGCAAGGTAATGATATACCATTACCTTTAAAATTCTAATAAAAACTGTTCACTTATTTTGGAAACATAAGAACAATATAGAAAGTTAATATTAGATGCCATACATGACCCACTTTTTTCTCACATATCAGAATTTCATATTGTAATAAAAGCACAAAGAGAAATTCATTACAACCTCTTCCAATACCATCCAATTTAGTTGATGGAAAAATATACAAATGGAAATTATTTAGTATATAAACATATATACTTTGTGTGTGAGCATTACAATGACATTGCAACTATTATTAAATTTAAGCCATAAAAGTATTGTAAATTTTGCAAGCTTTAACCCTTTAGATACCCTGTACTTCTCTTAAGAAAATACAACAACAAAAATTGAGGTAAAATACATTTAAAGTTAGCTCCAGAGCACAGACATTTATTTTTAAAAGCTATCCCATCATTCCATTAAAAGAAATGTGATGAATGGCTGCTATATTAAGTCTTTATTATTAGCACCTAACATGATCTCCCTGAGTTGAAAATATCAGATTTATGGTGTATAGTAAAGTAACAGTCAGCCCAAAATATCTAGCTTATGGTGTATAGTAAAATAACAATCAGTTGAAACTAAGTGGTTCAAAGAATGAAGACTAATTTCTTATAAATACGTTAAAATTTTAACTTAAGGTCTCCTTTATTTTGATTAAGTTCATTACCATAGAACTCATCAATACCCTTTTGGCTGGGCTTAAAATGCATTGACTATATCCCCAGCAAAGGAATAAGACCCTCCCCCTACAAAAAAAAAGGGGAAATCCAGGGTATGACACTAAACCACATCTGATGGTGAAGCTCCAGTTTTAGATATCTGGGAATGTGGTGTACCCATTGATTGCCATTACTCTCAGATTCACTTTGATCCAGTGGTAATACTTGTTAGGGTCCTGTCTATAGGTCAAATAGATCTATTTCAAAATTATTCATATTTGATTGGAATACTTAATGATGTATAACTATACATTATATTAAGAATAATTACTTGAAACTATAATTGTTTACTAAGGATGATTATGAGGTACTTGAAACCATGTAACTGTTTACTAACAAATGGCTATTATTAAGTGGAAATGATTTCTTTGATTAGCTAGGAATTTTTAATATATAATTGTGTACAAAATCTCTAAAGAAATAATATAAACATACAATAAATGCTATTTCTTAATCTCTAAACATAAAATAACCCTAGACAGGTTTATATGCCATTAAAAGCAGTCAAGCAATCACAGGACTCAACAAGTCGTCTATAGAGACAGAACCTTGCAGCTTTCTGTTTCATGTTTTACAAAGCTACATGTACAGTAATTGTTGGCTGGTAGTAATCAAAGTTAATTCAAAATCTGATCATGTTCAAGTAGTGAAATACATTGTTTTCTAAGAAAAAAAAAGAAAAAAAAAAAAATGATGAAAATGTCACTTGATTTTTTTTTTAAATAAACAATGCTGAAAAAAAATGATATACAGAACTGTGGGATATCATTTAAAATAGAAAAAAAATGTATATATGCAAATACATATACATGTACAAACACACACACGCAAACACATACATATACACATATATATATATATATATATATATATATATATATGTGTGAGTGTTTTTGCTATATGTATGTGTAATAATATATAAAATGAGAGAGGGAGAGGGAAAGAGGCAGACAACAAACACCCAAATATTATATGAAAACCAGATAGAAAAATGGAAGGAAATTGTCTGACTTGCTTGTGATACCCTCCGGCAAAATTCTGACTCAATTTACTTACAAAATTGACAAGTTCTGGTGAAAAGAAAAAAGGTCAAAAATAGAAAGGGTCTTGTTGAATTCTATCAATTGATTGATAGATTCTCAACTGAGCAGGTGTCAAATCATCAGCACTCAAGGCAAAACAATTCCATTCGCCAATGAGTACAAAACAGTGATTGGGATGTCTGCAGCAGCAAAACCAATTAAAACTTTTCTTGAAGTGCACAGGGACCAGTTGCCAAAAATTTAGAAATTTCATTTTGGAAACTAAAGAACTTCCATTTACTTGGCATCGAGGTTCTGACATTCTCATTTTCCATCAAGTTGAGATCTCCTGTGGTTGTCATTCCTGTGTGAAGGCTGTGTCGCAGCCATACCAGTTTGTCTGAAAATGAAGTAGATGGTCCTCGATAAAGTCACAACCTGTGGATTGTGCATGGCTCCAGTAAATAACTTAATCAGAATGAGAACTCTGAGGTCAATCAGTAAGCAAGGGGTTAACATCTGTGTGCAGTGGTAGCTGCCTAACAGAGTCAGTTAGGTGACCCTCATTCTGTTGACCTCTATGAGTGGATAGTTACTTTGACTTCTTTGCTCAAAAATGGTAACTGAGGAGGGTCTTTTAGGTTAAATTGAAAATGAAAATGGGCTTGAAACAAAGAATTTCTTTTTAAATGAATCTGTTAGCTGTGTCCTTTTGTCTTGCATCAATGGCTTCATGTCACATAACCAGATTTCTGAGAAAGTAAGAATGAACAGATTCATAAAACTGATTTAAATAACTTCAGATTTATTGGAATTTTAATTTTGATTGAGAGAATTGCAAAACTAATTTGAATTTTTATCTCAAATTCAGCTTAGGGAAATTTTTTGATTTGATGTTTGTATGCTAATTTTTTTTTACAGATCTCTCTCTCTCTCTCTCTCTCTCTCTCAGACACACATATATATATATATATATATATATAATGTCATATATTTATGATATTATGTATTATATTGCATATTATATATCTTATTATATTATATATATATTATAAATATACTTATATATACATGAATATAATTTATATTGAATTTATAATATATTTTATATAATAGACAAATTACGTATATATATCTATTTATGTATATCATCATCATCATATCGTGCTGGCAGCACGGATATCCCTGACCCTCTTTCGCCACTCCTCCCTATCGTTCATCGCCCTAGGTAGGTCTTCAGGACAACATCCCGTATCCTCACATAGCTGCTGAATGTACGTTCGTGCTGGTCGTCCTGCTTTTGCGCGGCCGTGTGTGGGGATCCATAAGAGTACATCTCTTATGAGTTCATCTCTGCTTCTCCAGCAATGTCCTGCATGTCTGGTTCGCCTAACTTGAATAGTTTTCGTGATAGGGAGCAGGTGGCCGTACAGTTGGTGTCTTGTTGGGTGTTGCCGCCAGGACTTGTTGAGGATTGCACGCAGCATTCTTGTGTAATTGCCATCTAGTTTCTTCTCCAGCCGTTTTGTTATATTTATAGTATTTATGTATGAGGTGCATACGATAAGTTTCCAGACTTTTTTCGTATGGCCACTTTTATTGATGGTACACACATGAAACTCTACTCCCCTTTAAAGTAATCTCCTCCAGCTGCAATGCACTTATACCGTTCCAAAAACTTCGGGGAGGTCACATGGAAGTCCTCCTGTTTGAGAATATCAATGACCTTCTTTACAACCTCTTTCATCTCCTCAATAGTCTCATAACGACAGCCTCTGAGCTTAGGGAATAACCAAAAGTCACAGGGAGTAAGGTCTGGACTGTAGGGAGGC
The DNA here is from genome assembly GCA_963585895.1 of Sepioteuthis lessoniana. Classification (NCBI taxonomy): domain Eukaryota; kingdom Metazoa; phylum Mollusca; class Cephalopoda; order Myopsida; family Loliginidae; genus Sepioteuthis; species Sepioteuthis lessoniana. The sequence continues at coordinate 58,856,706 of OY757913.1, read as the reverse complement.
TGAGGAACTGTCTTGATACCCATCTTGCTCAAATAGACTGTGACAAGGATGAAGTTGTGGACTGGTGCATTGTCCTGGTGGAAATGCCACTGACCCGATTTGAAGAGTGCTGGCCTCTTCCCAAGGAATCTCTTCCTGAACTCCCTTAAAACCTCAACATAGTAACCCTAACCCTTTGGCCAATCAACTCTGGTGTTCTGACTTCCTTACTCCTCCCACACCTCTGATCATTCCTCACAGACCCCGTGCCTTCCTTGTATCTTTTATGCCACTCAAAAACTGATGCTCGATTTATGTAAGATGGCCCAAAAGCAGTCTGAAGCATTCCATATGTTTCTGTGGCACTTTTTCCAAGTTTAAAACAATTTTATTGCATATCATTCTTCTAAAGTGTCAGATTGCATTTTTGAAATTCACCAGCTGTGACAATCAGGTTTTAGCAGGGTGTATTCTAATTGCTGCTGTAGATGTTCATTTGAACCTGAAATCATAAAAATTGGTCAGTCATCTCAGAAGATGTATAGCAATAACATAGTGAATTTTCAAGAGTTTACAACAATTTTAAATGCCCATACGAAAAAAGTCTGGAAACTTATCGTATGCCCCTCGTATATATAATGTTAATAAATTATATATATATATATATATATATATACACACAACTACTAGCTGTCCACTGTAGTACTAATTGACATTGTACTGATTTTTTCCTCCAGCTTTTTCAGTTTTTGGACAGGTATTGCCAATTGCCTAAAGGGATGTTCATGATTCCTTTTAGGTTAAGTGAAGACTTTATTACTGTTTGCATGGTAGATAAGAGCCTGATGAAGTGGTCAGAGCACCCTAGTTTCTATAGAATATTCTACTGTGCTTCTCTGTTCATAGTGTCAAAGGCTTTTGTGAAGTCGACAGATATTATGTAGTGGGGCATATTTTGTTCACTGCATTTCCCCTGTATTTTTAGCAAGGAGAAGACAATCTACATGGTTCCTCGATTTGTGTAAAATCCACATTGTGCCTCCAGTAGTATATACTCCACAAGGATCAATAGTCTGTTGAGCAGTACATAGGCAAACACTTTCCCCTGGTATGGAGAGAAGTGAGATTCCATGGTAATTGCTGCATCTTGAAGATGGTAATGAGTTGGGTGTCTTTCCATTCTGCAGGGACTTCAAAGTTTTCCCAAGCATCTTATAGTTTAGGGTACTTCAACAAACCTCCTACATCCTCTCTTAATAACTTCTGGATGCAGTTCATCTGAACCAAGAGATTTTCCATCGCTAAGCATAGAGATAAACTTACTCATTTCATCTAGGTCTAAGCATTTATTCATCCGGTGTTGGGTTGGCCTTTATTCAATGTTATCAACTGCCTGTTGTTCCACTGTTGATGGCTCATTGAGCAGTGTAGCAAATTAGTCCTTCCACTTGGCAAGAAGCTCATACTTCTCTGTGATTATAGTTTTGTTGTTAAGGGCTGGCGGTTGTTCTGGTTGATTCACTCTTGGCCCCACACAGTTTTCCTGCTTTGGTAAAACCTTTTGGGGTCATTAAAGTCAGTAAGTTTCAGGAGCTCAGCTGCTTTTATCTGCTTCTATTTGCTTATGAGTTTTCTGCATCTCTGTTCAAGAAGTTGACAGCATGTTCAATATCTAACCTTAGCAAACTCAGCAGTTGTGCTGAGCATGTTATTTTTAGCTAGGTTCCTCTTGTAAATAATCACTTCCAGCTCCATGTTGGTTATGTTGAACAAATCTTCATTCTTCCTTATACTCGTATCGAGTCTCTCTTGGGATAACTTCAACACAATAGATTTGAAAGTGTTCCACGTTTTTTCTACAATAACTGCAGGAATTTCACTTGGCCTGTTGTTGAGTAAGTCCTGCAGATGATCTCTGACTCTTGATCTTGAGCGTAAGCTTCCAGATTGGCATTTTGCCTTTCCTTATTTCATGCCACACTTATGGTTTAGTTGTGGAATTGATCGTAACATGGTCAGTACTGCAATTGTTTCTTCTCATCACTGGTGTTCAGTGAGTCTTACAGAATATGTTGTTGGATGGTGATGTAGTTGATGAGGTGCCAGTGTTTGGATATTTGGTGCATCCACGAGTTCTTGTGGATATCCTTCTGTTTGAAGTTGGTGTTGATATTGACCAGGTGATGTTCTGTACAGATGGATAGCAACAGATTACCACAGGAAATAGCTTTCCCTGTTTGAAAATAAATAAGAACAATTGATCATATAATATGAGTGGCCAACACAAGTGTTAAAATCTCCAAGAATAATGATTTTCTCTGCATTCAGGCTCAAAGAAACAGTTTATTTTTCTGGGCTGTTGTACATAGTCAGGGCATATTTATCATGGTACAAAATCTACTGCAAATGGATGGAAACCACTGTGTGATAGGTCTGCTGGGATACACTGACATATTTTACAATATATATATATATATATATATATATATATAAGTAAGCTAACCATAATTGATAGCAACCTGAAGGCTCCCTTTTCAATAGTTACAACACCAGAGTGTAGGGGAGAGTGCTACTCCTTTCTCTGAATTGCTCCATTTACCATTGATCCATACCTTATAATGCTAAGTGCTAAGCAAGGAGACATCAAGTACCATTTTTTGAGTCTTTGGTATGACTTGACCTGTGATTGAACCAATCTCCTGGACCATTGTTGAGAACTCTAACCATTATGTTTATATAATATGTATATGAATATAGTATATAGGTATATGATACATATAAAATATATGTATATAATTGATATACATACATACATACATATATATACATGCATCTACACACTCATATTTACCTAATATATATTAGACATAAAATATGTATAGATAATATATATATATATATATATATATATATATATATGATGAAGTCTTCTATTGTGAATGATGAATGAGGGTCAGCAGTGGACAGAAGAATGCTCCACAGCAATGCATCCGATCAGGGATGATTGTAAAGAAAATCATTTGACAAGAAGACATTTTGTTTGTGCTTTCTTGAGTGTGACACTAGCCCAGCCTTGCCACAGACTACAAAACCACATCAACCAATGCCCGTGGTGTAATGGTTATCGTCGCAGGACAAGGTGACACGAGTTCAAATCCTGGACCTGACTGATTGCATTTCACATAGCACTAATACCCTTGGGAAAGGTATGAATCCAAATATTCTCCCTCCAGCTATGGGTAAATAGTAGGGCAGACTAGGTTCTTCAGCCTTGGTGAGGCAACTAGTCTAGAAGGAAAACTCTGAATTCAAACCTGTTAAACTCCGCTTAAAAAATTGACCTTGTGTCATATCCTGCCCGAGCGGAGAGGTTGGTAAATATGACCAATGAAATCTGTTAAAGCAGGATTTTGTTGCCATTTCTGATGCAGAGCTTGACGAAGCTGATTGTGGTGCTTCAGTCTAATGTCTTCAAAATCCCTCAACTTAATGAAACATATCTTATGCTACTCCTTTTGATTTGATGTGACTAAACCGGTACCCACACCTAGTTTGTCAAGTGAGGAGGGTGGCTAGACATCCAGTGGGATGAAAAACAAGACCTGTCAAAGGGCCAAGGATGTTTTTTGCTCAACGGCCATCTGAGGCACCAGAGAGTTCAAATTATATTAAAAAAAACAATCTTGGCCCACTGGAGCCTTTTAACATTGTTTTGTTTCCTCAACAGTGGTTTCTTGACAGCAACTTTGCCATATAGGCCAGCTTCATTGAGGGATCACCTCACAATGACTCTTGAAACATTTTTTTCCTGAAAATGGTTCAGTTTTGCATTGATTTTTAGAGCAGTTAGACTTATGTCACAGAACCTGGTGACTCGTAAAATTGTCCTTTTCATTGGTAAAACATATATATACATATATATATATAATATATAGATGTTTTTATATGTAAAATATATGCATAATATATAGATAAATATATGAAATAAATATCTGTATCATATCTATTCTATGTGTATATAGATATTATATATATATATATATATATATATATATATAATATCCATAAATAATGCGTATATATATAGATTATACCTAAGTATATAATATATATAATATCTATAAAATAAGTTTATATTTTCTGTTTGTATATATTATGTATATATATATATATATATATATATATATATATATATATATAACATATCACTCAATAATTCCCGGGCCTAATGCATAAAGCAACAACTTTTCGGCAAAATTCAACTTTATTCATTAACTTAGTCTCCTTCTAGGGTAACACACTGATTCCAATGCTTCACTAACAATTTGATGCCTTTTTTGTAGAATGAATTGTCTTTAGCCTCAAAATACATCTTAGTTTATGATATCACTTCTTCATTGGAGCAAAATCTCTTTCCCTGGAGCATTCTTTTGCATTCTGTAAACAGCTGGTAGTCACAGGGGGCCGGCCTGGAGAATAGGATGGTTGCAGATGCAATTCAAAGTGCGATTCATGTACTTTTATCATCGTTGCAATCAACTTGGGACATGGTGCATTGTCTTGGTGAAAGAGCACTTTTTTCTTCTTCATTTGTGGCTGTTTTCTGGCGATTTCTTCCTTCAAATGTGTGAATAATGCTATATAATATTTGCTATTGATGGTTTTTCCTTTTTCAAGGTAATTGATAAACCTTGTGCATCCCAAAATATGGAGGCCAAAACGTTGCCTGCGATGTTTGGATCTTTCATCGCTTTGGACGGCTTTCACCTGCTGTCCACTCAGCTAACTGCTGATTTGACTCTGGAGTGAAATTGTGGATCCATGTTTCATCCATTGTCACATATTTATGCAAAAAATCCTTTTTGTTGCATTGAAACAGTTGCAAACAATGCTCTGAATCATTGATGCATTGTTTTTGATCGACTGTGAGCAAACACTGCCACCACTTTGAATATAGCTTTCTCATTGACAAATGTTCATGCAAAATGGTGAATACGCTGCCCTCTGATATCTTCAGCTCCTCTGCTATCTCACACAACTTCAATTTACAATCGGACAAAACGAGTTTGTGAAGATTTTTGGTTATTTCAGCTGAATTTAAGCGATCTAAGCATTTAGCAACATTTGTGTCTAAATGGCCGCGTTTAAAGTCAACATACCACCTCTAAATTGTTGTTTCCAATGGAGAAGAGTCTGAATAACACTTATCAAGCCATTGCCTTGCTTGAATAGTATTTTCTCCTATCAGAAAGCAATGCTTTATCAACACACAAAATTCAGATTTTTCCATTGTTTGGAAAATTTTCAACAGTAGCTTCACTTAAATGACGGTAAATTGTAAACTAATAATCCAATTAGGCTCAATTTTGACATGTACCATTTGAAGGTTAGTACTCTTTAAAATGATTGGGATTTTTTATTAGTGACACCATATATATGTTAAGCCCACGACTTATTAAGTGATGTGTTATATACATAACATACATTTATTAATGTATATATAATCTCTTACATATACAGTATATATTAATGAAATATGTACATGAGATGTATACAACATGTATATATTTACAATATGTAAATATATGTATATGTGATTTACATATATGTAACAAGTATATCTACAATGTATACATAATAAATAATATACATAAATAAATTAATACATCTGACACATATCCATATATACATAATAATATGAAATATATATTATATAAAAACTGGCAATAGATATGATATATGTATTATATAATCTTATAAATATAACATATATACACACACACACACACATATATATATATATATATGCACATTTATGTATTACATGATTATATAAGTATATACAATAAATGATTGATTATACTTATATTTTACGGCGACCCTGTTTCATATGTACATATACTTTATATATATATATATATATATAACATAGAAGGCATAGATATGTTTGAATATATATTATATAGATATGAAATATATATAGAGACAAAATTAATATGTAATATATACATACATATACATATAACATATCTAACAATACAAACAGGTGGACATATATATATATATATATATATATATATATATATATATATATATATATATATATGATAAATAAGTATCTATAATATATACAAGGTATGTTTAATATGTATATAATATATGTGTCTAATAAATATTTATCTAACATATATAATATATTATGAATGTATTATATATGTATATATACAATACTTATATATATTATATATATATATACTTAACATACAAATAAGTATAATATATCAATACAGGTATATCAATATACATATATTATGTGTTTGCATATGTTATATATATACATATATATGTGTATACTATATCTATATGATATGAGTGTTAAGCAAGGTGGCATTAATTACCATTTTTTAAGTCTTTGGTATGACTCAACCTGGGTTGTATGTAATATGTAGTATAATATGATATATGATAATGTAAGCATGTAATATACCTGTAGAATATATATACATATATTATCTATATTCATTATATATATATATATATATATATATAGTAATCTATGTATATGATATTCATATAGAATGTATCTCTCTCTCTCTATATATATATATATATATATATATTTTTTTTTATTTTTAATACAAGCATTATGTGTGTGTATGTGTGTGTGTGTGTATATATATATATATATATACATGCACTATACATTTATTATATAATTTTATATTATATATCTATAATATCTTTAATGTATGAATATATATATATATATATATATATATATATATATATACAGATACATCAGTAAATATGTGGATTACCTGTCAAAGGTATATGGCTACCTTAAAAGTGTTATTTTTAATGAAACAAGTTAAACACCACAATGTTTTTGTTATACTAAATATAAATGTTCTTCAGAAAGTTTGACCTTAGTATAACCAGATATCTTTTGAAAATTGTTTAGAAGGCATTTTTCATTATGTACTTGGCCCAGTAGTGAAATCTGTTATTCTTATTTCTTTAGATTAAAACCTAAATTTTGCAACTTTTTTCCGAATCAAAACATTTTCCTCCAAATATGTGAACTTACCCTTGAAGAAAGACAAGAGATAATTACTGTAAAACTTTTTTTTACCGTAATGATCTCTTATCTTTCTTCAATGTTCAAGCTGATTAATTCAAAATTCCTTGTACTACAGTGGATTATACTGTTAGGAGAGATCAGGGACCAGGACAAAACAAGACAAAAAGTAAGGTTGGTAAACTAAATGTCGTATTACAGTACCAAATAGATGCTTGCAGCTCCACGGCACCCAGTAGACATTTGTACTACCATGGTTCTAAAGGGTCTATGTGTGCAATACTACACTTTAAGCTTCAGTTGGAACCTCACTGTTACCTGGCTGTGAGAAAAAGTGATGAACAGACAAAACACTGTGTTTGCTGATACAAAATTTTATTCGCTACAATCCTTCTTAGAAGAGAGAGAAACAGAATATGAAGTTAGTCAACTGCTTTAGATAGACAGGAAGAAATAAACTGTTGCAGAAAAGGAGAGACAAACACAGACCTTGGTGTTATTCTTTATGGCTAATATGAGACTCCTTTGCAGATCTTACCCAAAGTGAGTGCTATAATTTTCGGCCTGTCTTCATATCTTCATGGCTGGTCTCCAACTGACTTTCTTTTCCTGTTTTCTATGATGTGTCCCCATTTAACGGCTTTTCCATTTGAGTTTCTTCCTGTCAATTCGAGCCCATTGACCAATTGCTTCTGATACATTTCTATTTTTAACTTGGGCGTCTGCTACTATTTGGGATTTCAGGAACTTACCATTCACGTTCCTACTTGTTTCTCCATTATCATCATGCCTCTCCCTCTCTCTCTCTGCCTTGAATCTATTTCTCATATATGTTCCTTCCTTTCTACTGTCTTCTGGTTGACCCAAGATCTAGCCAGCAAACAACTTACCACAAAAACAATCACCCAAAATACCTCATTATATTATAAGAGCAGAGGACAATTTCATTTGTCATTAACTTCTGTGACAGAAGGCTGACTACTCCAAACATCACTGCACAACTCAACCAATTTCATGAAAAAATGTGTCAACATCCACTGGGAGGAGAAGGCTCTGTGAAGCTAGCCTGTATGGCATAATTGTTGTCAAAAAACTACTGTTGAGGAAACAAAACAATGTCAAAAGGCTCCAGTAGCCCAAGGTTCACAAAAACTGGACAGTAGAGCAGTAGAATAAAGTCTGAAATCTTTGCATGTGGCACTTTTGCTAATTTCAAAGTTGGGTATTTGCACCAGATGAAGGGCAAAGTAAATCACACCGGCTATCACAGCATATTGCAGCATCATGTGATCCCATTTGGAATGCAGCTTATGGCCCAGGAATTTGTACTCATATATGACTTTTGATTGTTTTTCAAACATTATTCCTAGCATTACAATTTTAAGCCATTCACAAATGATGGAAATATTTATTTGAAAATTCACAATATTCCTTAGTGAAACAGTTTTTGGAATTTCAAATAACAAAAAGACAACTTGATGAGTCAATCTACAACAATGACCAGAGATAAACAAAAGTACTTGAACTACAAATAAAAAACTTTGGATAGTCTTTTTCGTCTTCATTGATATTAATTGGATCTTACTGGCAAATTAAACTTGATAAAAAGCTGAATAAACAATTGTTACCAGTTGTATTTAATGAAACATATCTTATATAGAATTTGCAGCATTATATATATCATCATCATATTGTGCTGCTAGCATAGATTTCTTTGACTCTCTCTTGCCATTTGTCCCTATCATCTATCACTCCTGGCAGGTCTTCTATACTATATCATGTGTCTGTACAAAACTTTGTAGAGACACAGAATATATATAAAATTACTTATGAATAAGGACACTCCTAACAGTTTTTTTGTAAGAAGTTGATCTATTTCTAATTTTCTTCAGGATTTTATTTTTTCTAGTAGAACATTATACAATCAAAATGGTTATTCATCATCATCATGTCGTGCTGGTAGCACGGATATCCCTGACCCTCTCTCGCCACTTTTCCCTATCGTTCCTCACCTCTGGCAGGTCTTCTTGACTACATCCCGTATCCTTACATAGTTGCTGAATGTATGTTCGTGCTGGTCGTCCTACTTTTGCTCGGCCATGTGTGGGGGTCCATAAGTGTACATCACTTATGAATTCATCCCTGCTTCTCCAGCAGTGTCCTACATGTCTGGTTTGTCTAACTTGAATAGTTTTCGTGATAGGAGGCAGGTGGCCGTACAGTTGGTGTCTTGTGGGGTGTTGCTGCCAGGACTTGTTCAAGATTGCTCACAGCATTCTTGTGTAATTGCCATCTAGCTTCTTCTCCAGCCGTTTTGTTAGAGTCCATGTAGTGCATCCATATAGCAGTATCGATGCGACCGCTGCCTGGAAGAAACTGCGTTTCATTTTATCAGTTAGGTCTGATTTCCATATAATCGATAGCCTATTGATAGCTGTCCATGTCTTCGTTAACCTCGTGTTGATGTCCTTTTCGGTTGATGCGACGCTGCTTCCTAGGTAAGTGAATTTGTCTACTAGTTTAAGAGGGGTTCTGTCTAGAGTGGAGATGTTACCCGTTCGATTATAGCACATATATTCTGTTTTGTGTGCATTGACATACTAAGTATTATTTATCAGTAAAGTGACACTCTATAAATAAAAATATGAATATGTCGCTGTCTAAGAATATAAGTATATTTCATATATATTTATGTAATATTTTTTGATCACAGAGGTGTTAAAATTTTATTTTTGATTGTATGATGTTCAACTAGAAGAAACTTTTTATAAAGCTTGTTTGGTGTATATTTATCTATAGATGATAATGTATGCAGATATATAGTTAAGCCCTCATATATCAAAATTGACTGGAGAGTTCATTATATATATATATATATATATATATATATATATATCTCGAACTCTCCCATAAATTTTGATATCTGAGGGCTCAACAATCCAGTTAAAGATGGGAAACATAGAGCTATCTATACAGGTGATTTGTTTACAGTGGTGAAAGCTTATGTAGAACCAGCTACACTTTTTGGATAACCTGGTTGCAGGAAAATGATGGACTAATATGCCACAGATTCTCCTGAACAACACTCTTCAGGTTTGAATTCAGTGTTCCTTCTAGACAAGTTTTCTTACCAAGGCTAAAGAGCCCAATCTGCCTTACTATTTTGAGCTGGTAACAGAAGGATGGTACTCAATTGTGCCACAGATTCTCTTGAATAACATTCTTCTAGTTGTGAATTTAGTGTTTTTCCTTCTCCTACACCAGTTACCCTATCAAGCCTAGAGAGCACAGTTTACCCTACTATCTTACTCATAGCTGGGGGTAGAATATATGGATTCATGCTATTTATATGCACAACAAATACAACTTGTCTGTCTTACAATTCCTTATTTTTTTTTATTAGTGACTTGTGAATAGTAATTTATCAATTGAAGCACAATGTATCTAACATTGTGCTAATAAGCTGCATTTCATCTTTAAGTGTATGAAGTGAAATGCATATAGCCTCATACACAATCTGAACTCATCTTGGTGAGTTCATTTCTTTATGACTGTAACCTTTATGCCATGGGCACATCCAATTAAATCATTCATTCAGATTTACACTCAAGCAATATATATATTTATATGTGTGTATCTGTGTTATACCTACAGATTTCTCTCTAACAGAATGCAAATTGAACTTTTTTGTTCATTTCATTAATTCCACTACTTTTTTCTCTCCATCTCCAGAGACAATGATGTAACTGATAGATAGTCTGAATGTACAAAATGCTTGGAGAATTGGCCAATGACAAACTCTCAAGAAATTATACATAGAAATGGATAGAAGTGTATTTGTCTATTTCTATTTATTGAGATTGATGGAGGTAAGGAAGACAGAAGTTTAGTCCTGTGAATATATGTAAGTGGTTGTTTTGTGATTTTCGTACCTCGGACATTAACACAAGTGTCTGAGTATATGTTAATTTTCAAGCATCCACACACAAAGTTATATACTTATACACTGAATGTCATTATATACATTATATACCCACACACAACTTGTCAGTCTTACAACACATCATTTTTTATTAGTGACCTATGTATTGCAATTTATCAATTGGAACAATTGTATCTTAGTGCAGCCTATTTTTTAAAACCAGTTCACAACAGTATTTCTGTATGCACACATACATACACACACACTCACACACATATGTACATGTGTATGGGTATGAGATCAGACAATCTTATTTATTTGGTAGAGTCTATTCTCATGCAAAGTATTAGTATTCATTGTTTTATTATTTTGAAGTATCAGCATTTACTCAGCATAACTTAGTCTTATATAAAGGCTTAGTATCTATTAGTATTTCAAAGTATTTACCAAGCATAACATAGTTTAATGTAAAATAGTGGTGTTTATTAGTATTTCAAACTATCATCATTTACTGCGCATAAATTTGGTTTCACAAAATATTGCTGTTTATTGGTATTTACTAAGCATAGCAAAGTACTGGTATTTATTAGTATCTCAAACTATTGGTATTTACAAAGCATGTGCAAAAGTGCAAATCATCCAGTGAGGATCAAACTCTTTGTAGTAATAAAAGTTTTATTATTTAGAACTCATTTTAATTTGTATTGAGTTGTACATGATCTTATAGTAATTTAGTATAGTAACTAGAGTAATTTACTTGAGTCTAGTACAAAGCCACAAATATATGCTCCCCCCGCACTTGAGGATCAAATTCAATAATGGTTTAACAGATTAGACTGCTATCTCAAACTTCACAATGAGATTATAACTACCTTATACATAGATACTTGCCTTAGGTTTGTCTAGTACAAGGTAAAATATTTGGAGTTTTACTTTATGAGTACTGATCTTGTTGCCTGATAGTAATAGTCTATTGGACTTGACTCATGGTAAAACTCTAAAGTGCTATGGTATATTTGGTGAGAGAAAGAGCTTTTAGCCTAAATTGTTATAGTTAAGGATGTGAGCTTTTTTCGTGAAACCTGAAGTGAGTTTAAATGAAAGTGTCAACATAATAATAAAGAAAAGACAGTCTCAATCTATTTTAATGGTTCCTCTATGCATATTTGCCAATAAACATCAAGAACAGAATGTGTCCATAATAAAAATCAAATCTCTTATAATAGCTCTCACTGGCTATAAACTCTGAAGTGAAGGTTTCTTGAAGGAAAATAATATATATACGCATATATACTCACATGCACATACAAAGGAAAATCCTGTTTATTTTAGAGCAATGTGCACAAACTGATTTTGTAACAATTTATAGACTGTTTATATTTACTAAGCTGCACCTACTTTGACAGAAGGCCAGAACTATAGAGCATACTATGAAAATTACATTCACTAATTATGGTCTGCTAGTCTAGCTGGCTAACCATTACACCACTGGAAGTGGCCAGTATTTATAGAATGTTATTGAGAGAGGTACATGGATGAGAAATATAGTGTTTATTACTTACTTGGATACAGCGGATCATAAAAGTGATATATATATATGTGTGTATATATAAATATTAATAATGTAGTTTGTTATATTTATTAAAAAAGGAGTGTTTAATATCAGTGATAGAGCATGTGTATCTCTAATTTAGGATTGTGTACACAGTCCACATCATTTAGTGACCAACAGTTTCTCATCAGATTGAATGGTTTGTACATGGAGGATATCCCTATATATACTCTTAAGTGGGAATGATAGAAAGGGTGATCTAGTCTATAGGGCATTCTGAGAAGGGCAGTCTAGTTTAAGCTGCATTGTTATTCATGTGAATATATATTCATTTTGTGATTTAATTTATTTACTGTTATTATTTATTTTTCATTCATTACTACTACTACAACTAATTATTTTATATTTTCATCATTTTTAAAATGATTATTTAGTTTTTGCTTTCTGTGTGTGTATATATATATATATATATATATATATATATATATGTGTGTGTGTGTGTGTGTGTGCGTGTGTAGTGTATATATTGTGAGAGAATTGGCACGTTGGCCTCTTTTGTAACTCAAATAGTTTTGTACTTCCTGCCATTGTTTGTGTTTAAGCGCAAGTTTTTTTGTTGTTTTCTTTTTTTTGGCAGACAACTTTAGTTGGAAGATTGGTGCAACATAGTCTTCATCTTCACTATTTGTCTGTATTTGCCTTTTATCTCTGTAAGCTAAGCTTATTAAATATTGAGTTTATTCCTGAGTAATTATCATTAGTACTTTTGTGTTGTAATCCAGAAGTAGCTTGATTGATGTCGCTAATTGGTTCTTGAGGTGGGGGATGCCGTGTGTCAAAACCCATGCAAATCAAGATATGTTTTCCTATTTAATTTAATTTTAATTAATTCATTCCTGGTCCATACCATAAAAAAAATTAAAAATAATTCATAATAAAATAATTGCTTCAAATCAGTGACATAACTCAAAAATAGTTGCAAGCAATGAAAGTCGAAGTATAACTGTTATTGTGAGAGATATTTAATTTTTTAGAAGTTACAGGTATCATTCCTTTAGATTTATGATTTGTTTCATGGATGAAACAATTAAATCTTTGCCACTGACGTCAGAGATCAGTGTTCAAGCTTAGGTAAATGCTAAAATTTAGAATGTTTTTTTTCTAGATAGACACTCCCAAGTTTTATAGATTCTCTGTGCCATTCAGACCACTGAGCTTTCTGAATTACTTGATTCAGTTACTTAAATATCAACATATGTAAAAATATGTGCATATCAGATATATTGATAAAAATATAAGTGGTATATTTTTGTTTATAGGGAGCATGTCCTCTTATTTGGAGCTTATAATGAAAATTAGCACGGTAGTCATAAAAATGATGGGATTATTTGCAAATAGATCAGTACTTCTGTGCTCTGCTTAGGATCAAAGTATCACTCCTTAGCCTTGGATCTATGTAGTGTCCATGCACTCAGTGAAAAATATTACAAACACAAAAAATAAAATATATGTAGAGTGGACAGTCTAACAAATAAGGGAATGAATCCCCTGCCTTTTTAAAAAAAAATTCATTCAATATTTTGTAAAGTGTTAAAGAAACCTAAGAAATGATATGCCAAATATGTTGAACTGTGAGATGAATATGTAGAATAGTCTGCCCATTTCATGGCACCAGATTATTCTATCCTTGTTAAGGCAGAGAATTTCTCAGCATCTCTTAGTAGTAATAGATGCACATTATATTTTATATTGAGAGAAAAGAAAAGATAAGATAAAAATCTGTGAAATTACTTTCACTGTTTTCTGACTGTTTTATTTTAATCAAACTTCATTTAATAAATGCAACAAACATTAGAACCGATGGAAAATTTTCTCTAAATCACATTGTTCCAGCTAACACTTTTTGATAAACTGCAGTAATCAATTTTTTTTACTTTTAGACTAATTGCCAGGATTTTAAGAGTGAAGCTTGTAGGCAATAATATACTGATTTATGTTGTTTTTTTTTGCATGGAGAGTAGAAGGATATATATATATATATATATATAAGGGTGTGACTATATTTTACAATAAATTTTGAAAACACGATGTTTAAATTAAATTTTATGCCCCACTTTTCACTTTCATTTTTCATTCCTCTGATATAAAGACTGCATTATAAAATTGAATAACAATTTAGCCTTAAAAAAATTGACAGTGTTGTCAATTTTTTCTTCCCAATTCTGAATGTTTGTATCATTTGTTTATTACCAAAATAGAACTTACTTTTCTGTTTATAAAATATAACAATTTCTTGAGATATGGAAACTTCAGCTGTGGTTGCATTGTTATATATATATATATATATATATATACACAAGACAAGAATAGGCATATGGTTCTATTTCTCAACTATAACCTTATCCTGAAAAATTGCCTTTTGAAGATTTCATTCTGTTCCTACTGAAAGTGATGGCCATTTTCACTTTGATACAATTCTTGGATAACTTGATAACCTGGTAATCTAACATTAGTTATGTTATGCTATGTAATTCTATCTGAATTAGATTATGAGCTTAAATGTAATATTAATGACAAAAGTTTAAATGCATAAAATATTTAGGAGAATCTATTTATTGGTATGTGGTTTTCA
Source organism: Sepioteuthis lessoniana (assembly GCA_963585895.1). Classification (NCBI taxonomy): domain Eukaryota; kingdom Metazoa; phylum Mollusca; class Cephalopoda; order Myopsida; family Loliginidae; genus Sepioteuthis; species Sepioteuthis lessoniana. The sequence continues at coordinate 58,841,543 of OY757913.1, read as the reverse complement.
TGCAAGTAGATGTACATATATAATTAATTGTAAGTGCTATTATATTGATTCATGTCTGTGTAAAGATGTAAATGCTTTTCTGAGTTTATATGCATATGTAAAGAAAAAAACTAACATCTTCACTCCATTGTTCACCACTGTTCTAATTTTTTTTAAATATCTAAATGGGAAAAAAAAAAGTGAAAACTCACATTGTTATAAGTTATAAGTCGATTATATATCCTAGACTGAAAAAAAGAAAAAAAGCTTTTTACAAAAATGAATGAATTACACTGAAAACCTCTAAGGAAAAAATAATGGTTAAACCACAGGGAAATGGAGAGTCTTGTGGTGATTCTCAAAGTTCTTGGCCCAACTAAGAAAGAAAAATCCTGAAGCCATAAATGTATGTGCTATTTCTTATATTCATTGTGAATACTCGCCTGGTGTATTGTTTTTACGAATTTCTTTAATCCTTTCCAAAAAACTTTGATAAATTTTTTTCTAGTTATTCTTTCTTTGTTTGGGCTAAGAACTTTTCAGGTCTTTCTGAAAGAAAGAGGAAATAGATTTCTGATGAGAATTAAGATATCATCATGGAAGTAGTAAATATATTGTTGTGAACAACTCATGATCTTTTAGATTTGAAAAAGGAATAGAAACTTGATTTAGATTTTTTAAATTTCAGTTTGTTGTATGTTGAGACAAGGAAATTTGTCAATTCAAGCAATCAATAGATAAACACTGAATCCTTTTGGTGTTAAATTTTTTTGGACAAGAAGTTTTAATTATTATGTCTGTAAGTCACAGTTATCAGACGAGAGAAGGAAAATTATTCTTTTCCTTTCCAATGATGATGTGTATATATATATATATATATATATATATATATATATATATATATATAAGCATTGCTAATGATTTCACTATAAAAAAAGCACTGAAAATCAGGAATAAAGGGATTTACTATGATCAGGAATTAATATAAGCATTACTGATAGAATACAGTTATTCCTTATGTTCATCATTTCAATAGTGACTATCAACAAAGCCAAAGCTAAGAAAAGGAACTACATATTTATTTGTTTATATTGGTGAAGGATTGTGTATGATTATCTAAATTTTTATGAATGAGCTGATAATAAAAGTATGAAGCATGATTGCTCTAAATATTCTCTCAACAGCAGTGCTTGGATTTTGATTCAGAGATTTTCCTTTTCCTTGATTGGTTACCTTATCAAGACTGAAGAACTAAGTCTGCCTTAGTATTTACCCATAGCTAGAGGGAGGAAAAGAGATGGATTCATACCCTTCCCAATGCCATTTGCATGTAGTGAAATGCAAACAGTCTCTTCTAGTATTTTCTTATCGTGATAACCATTACACTATACGTGCTTCCATACAACTATTATACATAGTTTTAATAGACTGCATATGATTTTTTTTCTAATGTGTTTAAAATCAAGAAAGAAAGGGATTCACAGTGGTCCAGTATTATTGCAAGCATTGACTGAATGAATAGAGCTATTATGTATCATACGCAATTATGATTTATATACTTCATTTATAACAGGGGTCTCAACCTGTTTAGGCTAAGGGTCACAAAGGGTCTCCTCACTGAAATGGTTCAAATGAAAATGGTTAATCATATCATTAACCAAATTTACAGCCTCAAGCCAATTCTAAATAGACTACAAGACTTTATCTTAATCCTAATAATTACACAAGCAAGGTTATACAAGGGAAAAATAAAACAAAGCAAGCTTGTTTCTTGAGTAGCACCAAAGGGCATGAGTTAGACAGAGGTTACAAGAAGACAGGGATCTTAAAAGGACAAAAAAATCAGTTCAATTCACTAAGTAGCATTCATAATGCATTAATGAAATATCTGATGTTTTTTTGAATCAAAAAAGATGTAATATCATGGTTAAATAAAGAAGTTGACAGAAGGAGCATATCAAATAAGTCATGATTTTACAGTTGTGAACACAGCACACTCTTAGCATGCTTCCTTTTGGAGAACAACCTTTCACAGCAGTATGTATTGTTAAACAAACTCATTACTTGCTTAATGTGGGTGATAAAATGATGGAATTGTCCAGATACGGCAGTATGTGGTTCTTATGGAAATTGAGGATGTGGTAAAATGAAACTTGGACTTCAAATCTTCTGAACATTTTGAAGATCAATGAATTCCATCTGAAGTTGTTTTGGTATTTCTTCACATGGTCTCCATTAAAAGATGAAGAGAAAATTTTGAAAGTGACATGTTGGGCTGCATGGATGGGCCTCAAGGGCCACATATGAGTAGCAGGACACCTGATTTAGTTATATTGCTTGCTGAATACAAATTGTGACTGGGATAAGCTGGAGAGATTGTATATAAAATTTCTTAAGACAAGAAGATTTTAGACTTTGATCAATGAAGAATCCATACAGAATAAAGCAGATATACTTTCATTACTTCATGAACCAGCCACATATATATAGAAAATCTTGACAGTTTTGTAAAGTTAGGCTTTGTTATTGCTGAAATAGTTTAACAGGTGATGTATCTTGCTTCAAGGCTGACTTTAAAACATTGACCTCCTGACTGAGATGGTTCATATGGAAATGGTTAATCATATCACTAACCAAATTAGTAGCCTCAAGCCAATCCTATATAGAATACAAGAGTTTATCTTATTCCTAATAATTACAGAAGCAAGGTTATCCAAGGGAAGAATAAAACAAAGTAAGCCTGTTTCTTGAGTAGCACCAAAAGGCAAGGGTTGGATAGAGGTTACAAAGATAGGTCTATTACCGACCTGTCCTTGAATACACATGAGGGACCGAGGAGATGGATGCCTTGAGTGGTATAATGTTTAGCATGCTCATTTCTCACTTAATACTTCTCTTCTTATTCCAAACAAATCTAAGTTTAGAAAATGACCACAACCAAGTGGATATAGTTAAATAGTGCCTTGTAGCAGAGCTTGATGTTTTTATCTAAAATGTTCAGCTGCTAGTTTTCTTTTGTCAAATCAAGTTTTCTCAAGCTTTGAAGGGTTGCTATCAAAGAGAATTTTGTGTAAATATAACCTCCAAAAAAGAAAGGTTAACATTTGAATAAGAGAACACAGCTGATAATACTACTCCTGACAAAATTTATGAAATTAGCAGTATGAGAGGAGGTTCATTTAGGGTTTTTATTTAGCAGTAAATAAACTAATAACAGATAAGATGCAAAACATTTTTTCTTTAATTTTTCTTTATCAAACTAGATTGAATTATTTTAATTAATGGTATAAATTTTTAAGCCATGCAGAGGAAAATATCATGGAATAATCCAATACTGAGTGAAACTTAGGTAATTAATCCTTAGTTGCCTCTTATTTAACTAATTTAAAACAATTTTCTTTATAAAGGTGCTTCCAGCTTATCCGGATGGCAGTTATTAGGTCTTCTTTGGTGGAGGGTGCCTACTCAGAGACTATTTCTGTTTTTATTTTTACTGCTAAAAAATATTAAAAAAACCAAGGTGAACATGTTCTAAGTGAGTTAATTTCATAATTTTTGCCAGGGGTTGTATATAAAAAAAACAAGAAAGCTAATAAAGAAAATTAAAATTTTGTGGTGCATATATCCCAACAGACTTGTAAAAGAGATTTACTAGACATATTTACCAGCTGTCACAGAAAGTTTAGGATACATATGTGCTCTAGAAATGGTGAAAAGAATTTAAAAAAACAAAGAAACAATTTTTCTAATTTATTTTGCTTTTCAAGAACACTTTTGTCTCTTAATATGTGCAGGCATCGTAAGACTCATTAAAAAGACAATCTTTGCACAACTTGTTAAAGAGCAGCCCTCTCAGCTGAATCAGTAGAATATGCCTGACTGCACTTCTGCAGAGGAGTAAGACCCTCCTCATGATTTTCTTGATATAAGACAATAACCCATCTTATGGTGAGGCTCCGGTTCTGGAGTCCGTCTTTATTGCCATTACTCTCAGGTTCACTCTGACCCAGAGTGGTAGTACTTTTTAGGGTCCCATCTATGGGTCAAATAGAATTGATCAATCTTTTCCAAGGGATTATGGCTATTAAATAGAATTATTAGTGTCAAATAGCAATACTTGAAACCATTTAACTGTGTGCAAACAATAAATAGCAAAACTTGAAACCATTTTACTGTGTGCAAACAAATGAGCTCTGGTACTTTTAAAAATCTTACCTACAAACTATTGGCTTTGATATCAAATATGTAGATGAGATTTGGTATTAAATACCCCACAAGGTTTGATATACCATTAAACACAACCAACCAACTTGTTAGACGCCTACCTTCCTTAATAAAAAATGGGTGTACTGGGTATGATACTAAACTACATCAAATGTTGAGGCTCTAATGCAGGAGATATGGAGAGTGTGGAGTATCATTTTATTGTCATTACTCCCAGGTTCACTTGGACCTGGAGTGTGAGTACCTGTTAGGTTACCATCAGTGGGACAAATAGAACTGTTTAGAAATTATTTGCAATCACTAGGATTGTGTGCAAAAAAACTTTTAACAAACAACTACACAAAAAATGTAAATAGGAATTCACAATGAATGGGATTCTTTAACCTCTTGGCAAAAAATAATCCTAGATGGGTTTGTTATGTTTTGACCTTTTGACCCAGCCAAAAATGCCATTCAAGGTTAAGTGGAAGGAAGTGACACATTCTAATGGCAGTTATGAGAGGAAATCGCGTAGGCGGAAATTGGCTGATAAAATTTGACAAGGTAAAAAAAAAATCCCATTATACTCTCATAGACTGATGCACCGGAAGAGAGTGACCTCTGAACTGCATGACAGTTATTTTCGCTCGATGACAATCACACAGGCCATTCCAAAGATAGCGGAAGTGACACATCCCGATCGCCAGATATCGGAAGAAATTGCGGAGGCGTGGAGGCATGTCCATATCACCGCGTGGGAGTTTGAAGGTAATATAAGGCCGACGAATTGAACAGAAGGCAGTACAGTTGAGTAGAGATGGAGAGGGATGAGATTTAGTAAGGAAAGCCAGCACCCAGCAGAGTGGACTCCAGGGCTCCTGTTGAGCAGCCATGGAGAATGAGAAAGACGCAACGCTGACGGCCATAACTTCGGGGTTAAAATATTTCAGTTATGTTCGGTCTCCATCTCCCTCTCACATGCAAACTTTGAGTAACCCTTTGTACCCTTACAAATAAAGTGAGAGGTAAATATTTTTATAAAGAAGTCTTCCTGCGTCTTCTTCCTGCATGTGTCTTTATCATTGTGTCGGTATGTATCCAGTATATATATATATATATGTATATTTCTGCATGAATCAGCAGATGACAATACAACAGGTTGACATGCTATTAAAGAACATTCTCTTGAGTGCAATATTTGTATTAAATTGGAATACTTCAGATCATATAACTGTGTGCAAAGAACTCTTAAGAAACAACATTGCAAAAAGTGTAGATATGAATTTACAATGAATGCAATTCCCTAACCTCAGGGCATTAAATATAAGTAATTATGTAACATATTGACCTTTGACCCAGCCGTCAATCGAGAAACAGGTGCATCAGGTCGAAAATATCAAGATATAACCTTGACCGTGAACGGGTTGAATTCAGTGCAAATGCGTTGCTCACAGGAAGCAGGTGGGTGTCAAACAATTATATAACCCGGTGCCACAGTAAGTTTGAGTTATTTGGAGTCAGTTGCAGTTGGAGTTCGAGGGGCAGTTCGAGGCAGTGAGAACCAGCTCCCAGCAGAGGGCTTGGGCCCTCAGGACCCCCGGTTGAGCAGCCCAGTAGAATGAGAAAGAAGTGCTGCTATAGTCAGAGGAACTTGGGATCAATATGTTGTAGTCTGTTCAGTCTCCAACTCACCTCTCACACACAACCCTTTCGAATAAAGTGTGAGAGGTATATTTTTCTTAAGAAGTGCGTTCATTTGTCATTATTGTTGATTATGTTTCTGCATATATATGTATACGTATAGTTGTATCATGGCTATTCGACAATTATTGTTTTGAGTGTTTGTAGAAGTGGTTGATGTACCACAGCTGTAAGATGAATATTGTGGCTTGACTGATTTACTTTGCCTTTAGTGTGTTTGTACTTAAGATACACTTGGTCACATTAGAGCATTTGTGACAATGAAAATGATACATCATATATACATAAGCCTGATTACGATAGTTCATAATTTAAAAAAATGAACAGATCATTTTGGAAAACAAAATATTATATTTGAGTTGATTGACAGAGAACAAAGTATGCAGTTTGAAATAAACAAAACAAAGAAACAAATTATTACATTTTTTTATAAACATTTTCCTATTTTCCTCCAAAAGCTTTTATCTTAACGACTTCCTTCAAGAGAAGATCTGCAACCACCAAGCAACAACTTAAAACACCTTGAAAGATGCATTGGTAACAGGACTCCAGAAATTTATGCTACCATAATAAACAAACTTGTTTATGGTTGACAACAATGTATAGACTTTAATGTTTTTTTATTTCAAGATGAGATATACAGCTTTAAAATTGATAGTTAAAAATCAAAATATTTGTATTGTTATCTATCTCTAATTCTCAGATGCCTGTATAGATCATGGGTTGCATCTTTTCCCTACTCTTTCGGTCTGTAGTGTTTGCCAATGGCCTTGAAGACCAGTGTTCAATCCCATGTTGAGTCATATCAAACTTTTAAAAAAAATGTTACTTGATACCTCCTTGCTTAACACTTAGCATTACATAAAAGGTATGTATCAAGGGTAAAATGGAGCAATCCAAGGAAAGGAGTAATTTCATCCCCTACGCCTCAGTGTAGTAGCTATTGAAAAGGAAGCCTTTTGGTTGCCCTTGACAAGGGTTTCCAACTTTACTTATATATAGAGAGATTGTCTGATTTTTGTCTGTTTGTGTTCTCATAACACAGAATTGAATTGCTTTGTTGTCAGAATGATATTTAGATAAAATCTCCACTCTCCAAGGACTAATATTAGCATTAGTCTGTGATATACTAACACTAAACACAACAGAAGGAAAAACATGATAAACTCATTCACACATACAAGAACATTTAATATATACAATATACTTACCAGTAGTATTACAAAAAAAAGCAACATGTCCCAACAGCTAAAACTATGTACTTATTGTCTCATGAACAAATAGTATATGGAAGGTGTACAAAATAGCAAGACTTATTTGATAGGTGTAGGTAAAATATAGCCATGTGGCTTCACTATTCCTTGGTTTGTTAGACAATGACAACAACAGGGCCCTGACTGGACATATAAATACCGAAAGGAAATAATTATTATTGTGACCCTGCAACAGCACAATAGGAATATAATGCTTTAAACTAAAGCAAGACACTTTGTTTAAACAATGTTTCTTGTAACGGAAACCAAGATAGCATCAATGTAGGCCTCACATACTAGGAAGAAAGACTAACTCACACATTAACGTCATCTGTGAAAGAATAAATGATTATTCTATGAGTTGATTTCTATAATGGCATAAATGATGTGTAGAATTTTGTGTCAGGCTAGGTTAAAAATATGATGAAATTTTAAAATATTTTCACGTCTATACTGAAGAAAATTTGAAACAAAATTTTGTTTACAGTTGATCTCATCTTAATTGTTACATTCCCAACATTTTGGTCTTCTTCAGGTGTTTTTTTTTTTTTAGGTGGGGGATTTGGAACCAAACCATTTATGAACATAATAACTAAGATTAGAAGTATAAATATTATGAATAATGAATCTTCATTTTGGAAATATTTGTTTTGGGAGACCCATTGAAAAATACTAACCTATATACAGGGCTGCTGAAAGAAGAATGTGAAAAAAAATGCTTACAAGGTAAAAAAAAAAAAAAGGAGTAAAGTTGGCAACCATTCTTAAGGGTAACTCAAAGGCTCCTTTTTCAATAGCTACTACACCAAGATGTAGGAGAGGGCATTACTCCATTCCTTGGATTGTTCCACTTTACCCTTGATCCATACCTTATAATGCTGAGTGTTAAGCAAGGCAGCATCAAGTACTATTTTATGAGTCTTTGGTATAACTCGACCTGGTCTCCCAGAGCATTGGTGAATACTCTACCATTAGGCCAATGGAAATCAGAAGGAAAATTGGATTATGTGTAAGCAGGTGAAAATATGAAAGGGCAAAAGATGAAGAGGGAATTTTTCTTCAAAGATTTCAGAATGTGGCATTTGACATGAATGAAAGAAGTGAAGGAATAGCAGAAGGAAGGAATGAAACAAAAAGAAAGGGAGTTATTAGAATGTTTGGTGGTAGGGTAGATATTTAGTAAACTCTCAAATCACCAAGGATAAATATTCACATCAGTATATCTATGATATAATTACACAGAACACAATGGAAAGAAAGATAAAATGAATGCATTTGTACATACAAGAATGTTTAACTTTTTATATACATAATATATAGAACAGTGGTATTACTAGACAAGAATGCACAAATTTCTCTCATGGGGAAATTATACTTATTGTTCCATGAATAAGCAGTATATGAATGAAGGACAAAAATGGAAAAGCTTACTTGACACGTGTGAGTAACATAGTCATGTGGCTTTATAATGTCCCTGCTGTTCAAAGAACAGAGGCAATTACTGGTCAAGAATAGGTTTCTGATCTATCATGTGACACCCTATGAGACCCATAATGGATATGATAATTCTTTAAGGGAGATAATAATTTATTATATCCCTAAAGAGTGGTTCAAGAAACTACTTACTTCTATTTTTTCTTTTTTTTCTTTCCTCAAACTGTTCCCTTCCTGAGAAAGTGACTCTGGAAGATCTTGGGACTATACTTTTTTCACTTTAAAACAAGTGAAACAGATTTTTTTTTACATTTGAAAATGTTCACTTAATTGGTATTTGCTGTGCTGAATTTTAACCTTGTAGAAATTAAGTAATAGAATTGATATTAATGAAAATAACTGAATAGGGATAATGGTCTCATGATGTCAGTATGCCGCTTCTTTTCCAATTCATTTCTTATTTGTACATACCAACTAATTTTCCTGTCCTGGATATGGTACTAAACCTTCTCATAGTGGCACTCCAGCCCTGGAGTACCTGTCCATTGACAATAGCTCCCAAGTTAATTCTGAGCCAGATTGGTAACACCTGTTAGGATCCTATCTATGGATTAAATAATTATTATTTAGTCATTTTCTATACTGGAAACCATTTACCTTAGTGCAAATAAATAACTAATGTTAAATTGAACTATTAGTATTGCATAGCAATACTTGAAACCATTTAACTGTGTGCAAATCTGTCTGCAAACAAATAAGCTCTGGCTCATTACAAATTAATTAATCAACAAACTAATTGTTTATAAATCATACATATTTGATATGTATAAACAGAGTTTGACATTGTATAACCTTCAAAGACTGTACTCTCTGACCTTTCTCAGGTGTCTATTGTATCTTGCAATATCAAAATTTGGTCAAAGAGGATATTTCTCTTTTATTGCATCTTTTTATATCCTGATTTCTTCAGTTGTTTCATTTTCTGGTGTTGTTTATTATTTTGACATCACTCTATTTTTTGCACCTCCCTCTCCTTCTTCCTCTTCCTCCATCCTCCAAATGAAGCTTAGAATATGCTCACTGTATCCAATGAAGAGGGGTAAGACTCCCTCCACTAAAAAAGAAAAATTTTGGTTTTGACACTAAATTACAGTTGATGGTGACACACCAGTCCTGGAGATATTGGGCGAGTGGAGTACTCCTTCATTAATGATACTTTCAGGTTCATTCTGACCTGGAGTGGTAGTACTGACTAGGATACCATTTATGGGTTAAATTAGATCTAAATAAGAATTATTTGTTATTGATAGGAATACTTGATGCCATATAACTGTAACTTAGTTGTATTAAGAGTAGTTATGCGAAGCTGAAATTGTTTTTTAAGGATTATCATTATTTATTTGAAATTGTAGAACTGTGATCATAAATTACTTTTATTAGATGGGAAAAACAACTTGAAAAGATTATTAGTATTAGATAAGAATACTTGAAATCATACACTTGTGTGCAACTTATTTGTATGAGGTAGGAATATCTGACATCATGTAACTGTATCCAAAACAACTCTTAAGAAAACAATTGCACAGAAAATGTACAATGAACCCAATTCTTTAACCCAAGGCATTAAATAACCCAAAGTAGGTTGATATACCATTGAAATTAAATAATCACTCTGTCTTTCTCCACTCATGATTAACTATTTTAATTTTCCATAATGGATTATAGTTTTCAATGGTTTTTAAGTTTTACTTTTAGAGAGCAGTTGATCTTTTATATTCCCAGCCACAACTTTGCAGATTATTATCCTTTGGTCATGTTTACTTTCAATGGCAGCTTCAATTTGATGAGTAATTATCTGGATAGATTGTTCACATTTCAATAGTGTCTTGATCTTATACATACTATATATTCTTCTGGCTTTCTCTGTAATGTCTTGATGTACAAGGTTGCTGTAAACAGTTTATTTTTGTCTGTAGCCAGTCGCTGCTAGTACTAGGATTGCAGGGTAATTGTTTCTTTGTAGAATGTACTTTATACTGGATATCTCTCATTGGTGAAATCTTCCTCACTCATAGTCAGGTCATGGGTTCAAATATAGAGATCATTACATGCTTTCTCATATCAAATCGATATTCTAAAATATAACAGACACCCCAGCAAGGCCAAAGAATACAGTTGCTGAAATTCAAACAACAAATAAAGAAAACAATAACAAAATTAGCCTGGTTTGGTCTATTAGTTTAATAGCATATCAACTCATAGGTCATTTAATACTAAAATTTAATTCATTTGTAAATGTTTAATCATCAATTTATATATTTTCAATGTTTCATTGTGATCATTTTTTAATTGTTTTTTTATTTATCTATAATAATCATTTGTTTCCACACGGTTGTATGGTTTCATGTATTCCTATCCAATACTAATAATTTTCAAGCAAATCTGTTTGACCCATTGTTGAAACTCTAACAGGTACAACAATTCCAGGTCAGAGTGAATCTGGGAGTAATGGCAATGAAGAATGACTCTATACATAACAGAGCTCTAGAACTAGTGCCTAACCATCAGATGCAGTTAAGTGTCACAAGACAAGAAATTAATTTGGATTAACTAACATATAAGGATTACAACAAGTTAAAAAGAATTTTTTAAAAATCCCAACACTTGGTTGAACCAACTACTGCTGCAACAACTTTATTTTTAGGTAAATTAGATTTTTTCATTAATGAACAGGGTTAAAAATGGTTCCATGCTTTTTCCCTTTACCTCTAGTTCAAAAGTGTTCAGAAAAAGAGGTTTTATTTGGCATATCCTTTATGTTTTTGGTAAAAGTTTATTTCTAGATTACAGTTAACCTTCTACCTACCAATCTCAAGTATACTTGCTTTCATGCATTGTTAAAAAAAGTCTGTGGAAAAGAAGTCTGCTGTAACTGTTTTCAATAAAACGACAATGGTTTTATCTATAATTTGAAATATTGGGTTGTTTCTAATGTTCTGGAATTCAAACGATGAAGACTAAGGTTTTCAGCCTTCTCACATTTGACTCCTATGCACCGAGTAAGTAAGTAAGTAAGTAAAGTCAGTGACCTTAGTCGTGGGTGACCCGAAGGTTTCCTTTTCAATAGCTACTACACCGAGGTGTAGGGAAGGGCTAACTCCTTGCCTGGATTGCTCTACTTTACCTTATTCCATACCTTATAATGCTGAGTGTTAAGCAAAGTGGCATCAAGAACAATTTTTTGAATCTTTGGTATGACTCAACCTTGGATTGAACCCTAGTCTCCCAGACCATTGGCAAACACTCTACTCATAAGGCCAATGACCTAGTAAATAAGGGGACTGAATAATTTGTATTCAATTTCAGAAACCACAAGCACACTCACACACACACACACATATATATATATATACAAAAGGGTGGATCAATAATTCTGTTGTCTAACACATAGTTATGAGCTAAATTTTTATTTGAAATTTTCACTGCATAATGTTTGATCAGTGTGATTTATATTCAACAATGAATTAAGTGTATTGACAAGAGAGGAAATAATGTTGAAAAATATTGCATGAAATAAATCCTGTTTTTTTCAGACTATTGTTTTAATCTTTATTGTTATTTCCATAATGTTTCAGCTGATATGTCCTCCGGCCTTCTTCAGGTGTTTGTCGAACTCAGGAAGAGGTACTATTGAATTATTATTATGCAACTTCTGTTATTATCATTATCATAATAATTATCATTATTTTACAAATGGATAATACAGTACAGTCCTGGAACTAAGTATGCTACAAAATAGGTGTACCTCCTAAAATGCATTTTTAAAACTATTTCTTTTGAAGACAACTTATATACATGAGAGATCTTCCTAAAAGAAAAGTTTTTGTATGAAAAGACTACTTGATACTATTATAGCAGAGCAAATATAAAACTTATAATTGGTAGAATTATGGACATTGTAATACGTTCAAGTGTGAAATACATGAAACTTAAGTAATGGAATTATAGTGTCTATAATTTTACTATTCATATGTTTTATATAAGTAAGAAATAATTTATTCCTTTGAATTTCATGATTTCAATTGTCAAGTAAGTAATTTTAAGTAATTATATATTAAATACTATAGATTACAGGCAGAATGAATATCAATGGTATAATTGGCATATATCTGTCATGAATTTCACATTATTCTTGCCTTTAACCATTGGGTTGATATTTAGTATTTGTTTAATATGTTTCTAACAATCCTAATTCATTAAAGACATTAGATGTGCTTAATTAGAAGATCAAAGGGGTATTATTATTTTATTTCTTGTAAGTTTTTCCCACCAGCATTAGCTGGTGGTCTTTCACTAGAGTCAGTGATTGCAAATCTCCGCAGACCTCCAGGACTTGGTATTCAGGCCAATCTCAACAATGCTGTACTTTGGATGGCCTTGATTTATCCTCAGATTTCCAATTCTTCTCTCCCTTTTTCCAAACATGCCAACTTCAATTGATATCACTATCACTCTCGTGTTCCGCAGCTTTTTTAGTTTCTTGGCACAGTCCAAATACTTGTCTCTCTTTTTACTTTCTTTAATTTCTGCTCTGTGGTCCACGAAGACAGCAGAGCCCACGGCAGAGCCCACGGCAGAGCCCACAGCAGAGCCTTTTTTAGTTAATTATCACTAGGTCTGGTCTTCTGGCTGGAATTAGGTGATCTGTTTGTGCCTCCAAATCCCAAAGAATTTTATGAGTCTCATTTATCAGGACAGATTCTGGTTTGTGCATACCATTTGGTTGAATGGTAATATTTTATTATCATCAGTTGTAGCTGTACTTTAGGAGGCATGCATAGCATAACAGTTATCCTTGAAGGAAAGAGAGTTAGTCTTTTTGTATTTCACTTCATAGTCATATCCTCCAGAAAGGCATGAATCCATCTCTCTTATCAGCAATGTAGATAGTAGGACAGACTGGATGTTACATATTGACCCTTGACTGAGCCATCAATCAGAGATGCACCTGTGTAAATAAGCAGAAGAATATCATGGGATTTAATTGGAAGTAAGTGGGCATTATAAAATAATATATGCAGATGCCCGCGGCAGTTGAGTCAGTTGGAGACAGTGAAGGCCAGAGTGAGAGCCATTTTACAGTCAGTGAGAGTGCCTTACTGGGGGCTGCTGCCTCCAATTGAGAGAGTTGGAGTCAATGAAGGCCAATTCAAAGCCAGCTTGCAGTCACTGGGAGCGCGCCTGCTGGGGCCTGTGGCCCATACCAGGCCTCTGGTTGAGCAACCCTGGCCAAGAAGCAGAAGAAGTGCTAAGTGGGTCTTGAAGATAACACAGCATGCTATGGTCAAGAGAAGAAGTTATCGGTCAATATAGCAATCTGTCTTGTCTCCCCCCACCGTTCGTCCGTCTCACAAACCACAGAAGCTTCAACTCCTTTCCAAAGAATAAAAAGATGTATATATATATATATATATATATATATATATATATATATATATATATATATAAAGAAGTGTTGTTCTTCCTTCTTCACTCATCACAGTATACAACATGGACTCTTTAGTATTAGTGAGTCAACCGGTTGAGGAAAAGAAAAAACTCTCAATTCAAACCAGCTGTACACTATCTAAAAATTGAACTTGTATTGCAGCTTTCTTGTGACAGATAGGTTGGGTAAATTAACTCTTGCAGTACTTTAAATCCATATCACATTCGGGTTTTTAAGATGGTCACTGATGTTCATTAAGTATTTTGTGTTAAAATCTGTTATTCATTTATGCCTAACATTCATCTCACTTTCAAAATCTAATATCACAAATATTTTCATCATGAAAGAACCTCTGAATAGACAAAATTGCTCTAGATGTATTTGTTCTGCTTGTATAATCATCCCCCCATCATGTTGTACCATGATCACGGATTTCCCTGACTTTCACTTTATCTCTATTGTCCATCACTTCTGGCAGGTCTTCTAGACTATATCTTGTGTCTGTGCAGAACTAATGGAGATATGTTCTAGCTGGTTGTCCAACACCTGCTTGTCCATGTGAAGGGGTCCATTAGAGAATGTTGGTTATGAGTTCAACCCTACTTCTCCAGCAATGTCCTGCATGTCTTGTTCATCTAATTTGGGTAGTTTTAGAAATGGGAGAAAGGTGGCCATACAGCTGCTGTTTTGTGGGATGTTGCTTCCAGGACTTGTTCAATATAGCTCACAGCAATCTTGTGCAATTGCTGTCAAGCTTTTTCTCTATACATTTAGTCAACATCCATATGGTGAATCCATATAGCAATATGAATGCAACCACTGCTTGGAAAAAATTGCATTCTATTTTTGTATGAAAAATGTAGTTTTATTTGCTCTGTATGAAAATGATCATCACTTTTTTTTGAGAAAAAATCTGGAGGATTAAAAAATGATATTCAGCATGAATAAAGACAAAATTATCATTCATTTGCAAACTGGACAGAAAAGTGTTTTATTCTATGAGTTAGAGCATTTTAATAATATCGCTAAAAAAGAGAAAATAGCAATGATGAGCAGTTTTTGCTTGTTTGTATGCATGCATGCATATATATATATATATATATATATATATATATATATATATATAATGAGTATTTTAAAAATATCTATGTGGAGGCAGAATTTAAAACTATTTTTGTAACATTCTTATAAAAGTTATTCATATGAATATACATATAATTTCAGCAAATCTATCTTGGGAAGAAACTTTACAATTCTAAACATTTAACCATTCGGGATTTGTTGATGGGATATTTTGCAATGAAAAAGTAGAAAGAAAGAAAAGGAATGAATTAACCTCTTGGGAGCTGCTGACAAGATATCTTTCATGAAATTTCTTTATTTAACAGTAAATTGGATCATGATTCAAGATAACTTGTAGATGATGATAAAGACAATGAAAGCAACACTTATCCTGCAGTAAGATAATGTGATATTGTATTTATGTATCATATAAAAATATCCTCCTCCCAAATGTTTAGCAGAATCCATAAAATAAAAAAAGAATAAATCTGGTTACAATCAAGGCTGCAAATAAAATTTGAAAATAGTCTGAATAAATTTAATTATATTTTTTTACTGTAAAATATCACTATTTCGTCTGTTTGCATTTCACAGCCCAGAGAATTTTGTGCATTTCATTTTCTTGGATAGTTTCTAATTTGTGCCTCAGCCAGTATAGCCAAATTTTAGTTTCTTGCACAATTCATAGTGGATCACCTTTCCCATTCAGTTATGCCTAGTTTTGTATTCCTTTTGTTTCAGTTTACTACATTTGCTTATTATGTGATAAATTGTTTCACCACATAACCTACACTTGGTATTCTTCTATGTATTATGAATTTTTGCTTTGATATAATTAGTTCTAAAGGTTTTATTTTATGCTGCTATTAAAAGATTTAGTTTCCTTCTTCAAGTTTTCCTTTGTTAGCTATTTTCAGATCATTTCATGTGTAATTTCCTAAGTTGGTTGCATGAAATATCCATACAGTTGTTTTTCTTCCCATTTTTGTTTTCTTGAAGTTTTTATTATTTGTTTGTTTACTCCAAAGTTATTTTTGTTGATATTACTACATCTAGCTGCTGTAATCTGTTTGTTTTTCCTTGCTCTTTTTTGCATATTCAATGAAATCCAGAATACTTACGAGTTATTATCATCATGTTATATAATAACTTAAAATATTATTTTCACTAGTTAACCAAAAATATAAAGAAATATATATTTGTGTTAAAATGAATGCAAAACAAGATACAAATATACATTTAGGTAACAGACAAAAATATATTCCAGGTTATAGGAATAAACCTTCTTTCTACATTTGATTTTCAACCTGAATAGTTAAAATCATCTGATGAACCAAATGTTTACACACATATATAATTTTGAAATTATAATCCTGCAATACTACTTCTGTTACCAGACATTGGCATAATGGTTAGAGTGTTCGCCAATGGCCTGGGAGACCTATGTTTAATCCCAGGTCGAGCCATATCAAAGACTCAACAAATGGTACTTGATGCCACCTTGCTTAACACTCAGCATTATAAGGTACAGATCAAGTGGAGTAATCCAAGGAAAGGAGTAGTGCCCTCCCCTACACCTCAGTGAAGTAGCTATCAAAAAGTGAGCCTTTGTGTCATCCTCGACTAAGGTTGCCAACTTTACTTTTACAACTTCTGTTACTTGGAATTTCATGTGTCACTACAATCACTGAAATTGAAAAATATTAAAGCAACATGTTTTTGAAATATGTTTGGAAAATGTGCATTTTTGTTTGGAAGTAATTGAAAAAAAAAAGCAACTTTTTTAGACCAGCAGGGTTTGGTATTTTGCCATACAAAAGGTGAGTTAAATTTGTGTGTTGGTGAGATGACATAGATAAACTGTTGATTCTTCCTGTTGCCCTTTCCTTCAATCTTTTTCACAATCAGATTCCATTCAGGTGCCAGTTTCTCTATAGCCATGACTTCAGGCGTTTTATGCCAGCATCTGCCTCCACCTCCTTAACTAAATTTCATCTGACAATAACAAATAATTTTTTCCAGGTCAAAAACTTTAAAAAAAACACAATTTTATATGTTATAAAAGAATCGACTTTTTTTTTTCTTAAAAGAAATCTTGTTTAAGGTATTGGCAGATCATGTAAGTTTGTCAGATCATAAGACTGTCTGAGACATTTTTTAAATGCATTTGCAGGAAGCTGTGTATCTATGGTTTGTATGTTTGTCTCTGTGTGTTTGTAAGAGTGGATTAATAATTCACCAGACTGTTGTATGGTTATTACCTGAATTTTAATCTAAGAATTTCACTGTATAAAGTTTGAGCTACATGGTTTCAAAAGATTTGATACCATTTGAGATGCACAGGATGTTTCAGAAAAAATCATATCATTTTGTAATCTAATAACTTGACCGATTCTTATACAAATGATTTCAAATTTTAATGGGATATGCAAAAATAATTCAAAATTCTATGTTTAATGTTTAAAAAACATTAAACATAGAATTTTTCTTATTCAGTGAAAGGCACTTCCATAACTGACAAGAAAAAACATTAAACATAAAATTTTTTTTATTTTATTTTATTTTTTTTTTTACCAACCCCTCTGCTCGGGCAGGATATGACACAAGGTCAATTTTTTAAGCGGAGTTTAACAGGTTTGAATTCAGAGTTTTCCTTCTCCTAGACTAGTTGCCTCACCAAGGCTGAAGAACCTAGTCTGCCCTACTATTTACCCATTGCTGGAGGGAGAATAATTGGATTCATACCTTTCCCAAGGGTGTTAGTGCTATGTGAAATGCAATCAGTCCAGGATTTGAACTTGTGTCGCCGTGTCCAATTCCTACGACGATAACCATTACACCACTGGCACCGCCAGTTTTTTTTTTTTTTTTTTTTTTTTTTTTTACTATTTAACCCATAGCTGGGAGGATAAGGGGGTTTATACCTTTCCAAAGGGTATTTGCCCGAAAGTGAACGTAATAGCGCGACTGGAGTACGAACTCGCGTACTACAATTCCGCAGTCCATCGCTTTAACCATTACACCACGAGGACATTAAACATATAATCTTGAGTTGTTTTTACACATGCTGTTAAAATTTGAGATGATTTGGACAAGAATCAGTAAGCTATAAGATTATGGTCAGTATTTCCCACAGAAGGATGAAGGAGATTATGTTAAAAAATTTATTTGGAAAATTATTTATAAACCTTTATATATGGGTCTATATCTTTGTATATGAATCATATGTATCTTGGCTCAGTCAGCTGGGGCTGTAGAATACACCAACTGCATCTCTACAGAGGGTTAAGACTCTCCCAACAAGTGTCCTGGACATGACACTAAACAATCTGATGGTGAGGCACCAGTAATGCTATAGCTTTGGGGAATGCAGACTATTCCTTCATTGCCATCACTCCCAGGTCTACTCTGGCCTGGTGTGATAGCACCTGATAGGGTCTGATGTATAGCTCAAATAGAACTGTTTGACATTTTAACTGTGTGCAAACAAATGACTTATGCTAAATTGAATTGTGCAAAATAGAACTATTTGATCAGTTAACTGAATGTAAACAAATGACTGAAGTTTAATTGAACTGTTAGTGTTAAATTGCAACACTCGTAAACATTTAATTATGTGCAAATAATGATTAATAGTAAATAGAATTATTTGTATTGAATAGAAATAAGTGAAACCATTCAATTGTGTACCAAAAAGATGAGCTCCGGCTCATTTAAAAATCCTATCTACAAAATGTGTTTAGAAATTATATATTTAATATATATGTACAAAAAGGATTTGGCTTTGTATAACATACAATGGTTAAAACGCCATAAAACCAAATCAAACCTATCCTAATGTGCCTGCCTGCGTGTATGGTTTATACTTATCCTGAAACCAGCTCATCCAAAAATTGTAGCTGGTTCTATACCATGTGTATTTACCTACCTCTAACATTTTCTTGGGAAAGACAT
This sequence comes from Sepioteuthis lessoniana, assembly GCA_963585895.1. Taxonomy (NCBI): domain Eukaryota; kingdom Metazoa; phylum Mollusca; class Cephalopoda; order Myopsida; family Loliginidae; genus Sepioteuthis; species Sepioteuthis lessoniana. The sequence continues at coordinate 58,822,469 of OY757913.1, read as the reverse complement.
CACTAACATTTTTTGAGTAAAAAGTTAATTTTCTTCTCAAAATGGCCCGGGAGACCCGGGTTCAATCCCAGGTCAAGTCATACTAAGACTCTAAAATGGTACTTGATGCTACCTTGCTTAACACTCAGCATTATAAGGTATGGATCAAGGGTAAAGTGGAGCAATCCAGGGAAAGGAGTAGCGCCCTCCCCTACACCTTGGTGTAGAAGCTATCGAAAAGGGAGCCTTCGAGTCACCCTTGACTACGGTCGTCAACTTTACTTTTTTTACTTTTATTTTTTCTTGAGGAACATTATACTATCAAAACAGATTATTAGGTATTATTTATTACCAAACTCTACAACACTGAAATTTTGTAACCAAAAATAAAATTGATTAAATATATATAAAGGACATACTCATTTTTGGAGTGCTACTTATTCATATTATTGCTTACAGATTTTTTAATACTTTAAAGTCTAGTCAATGATAATAATAATCGAGATGTTGATTGTGTAATATTCTGCTATCTTTAGTTTAAAAGAAAATTAAGGTGTAAGGGGTGTATTTATTTATAGGCAATACTCTGTGTGTATAGTTTGTATGTTTACTGTATATCTGGGTCTCTATTTTTATATACTTTTCTTGCAAGTTATTGCTTGTGAGTTGCTTTCTTACTAAGGGCTATATCAGTGTAATCTGGTACCAAAATTGGCAGAGTCACAAAATATATGTGTTGATTGGACCCTACTAAGTTTGACTCCAGAGGTAACAGTTTAATGTTTACATCCTGGGCATGTAAGGTAGTCATAGGAGATGGGCTCTTTCATATATTCACTTGCCTATTCTCTTTCACCTCTGCCATTGCATGTCTTTTCAGCAGGATTTAGAATATGCTAACAGTATTCCCTGCACTGGCTTAAGACCTCTTTCCTCACAAAAAAAAGGAGTGTATAACACTAAACTGCATGTGATAGTGAGTCTCCAGTTCTGGAGATCTGTGCTGTGTGGAGTGCCTCTTCATTGCCATTACTTCAAGGTCCACTCAGACTCAGTGGTAGTACCTATTATTGTCCCATCAAAGGGTCAAATAGATCTATTTAAAAATTATTTGTATTCGAAAGAAATACTTGATACCATGAATTATTTGTAGTAAGAATATTTACTTGAATCTATAATTGTTTAATTCGGATTATTATTTGTTACTTGAAACCATATAACAGTGTGCAAATTATCTGTTTTAGATAGCAATACTTGATATCACATCCTTTATTCCCCCAGCTCTTGGTGGAATCATACAACTTCTGTCCTTCTAAAAGGATGGGTTTAGCATTAAGGTTGATATGCCATTAAACAAAGAAACCAAACCAAACCAAACCAAACATCACATGACTAGATACAAAAAAACAAAAAGTCTTAAGGAATAACTACACAAAAATTTAAGTATGAACATACAATGAATGCAATTTCAGAACATATAGGCATGAAATAACCCTTGACTGGTTGACATGCCATTAAAATCAATTACTCACTATTACAGTATACCAATGATAAAACATTTTATGATACTGAGTCATGAGACAGAATACAATAAGAATTGCTTTCCTACCTTTTCTTAAAAGTATATATAACTAAGAAATCAGTTGGCTAATTTTATTTCCCATGCCACTGATCATTATTCTACATAACCCTCACCTCCAAAAATGTCTAATACCTGTATATTTACCAACCAATGTGTTACTTGGTAATTTGCAATTAAGATTTTAGTTCAAGATGGCAGTCATTTTATGTCTGCATTTTTATATAGCTCAAAGTTTAAGAAATGTCTGATCTGATAGACATACAGACACTTTCATGAATTATTTTCAGGATGCAGGTGGTTTTTTACGTGTTTTCGTCAATGATTTTGATTTAATTGCTGAAACTTGTTCAACTGAAAGTCTTCAAAATTACATGGATATCACTTACCTCATATCTAACATCTTGTTTTGTTAACCAATTATTGAAGACACTTCACTAACCTTAGAAAGCTGATGGTTGGTTGAGTTTTATCACATATCAACCGTTGTAGGTTATTTAACATCAAATCCATTTTTATGCAAATAGTTCTATTTCAAACAATTTAGTTTAGCATGAGTACACAGTCTAATTGTCAAAAACATTTCTATTTCAAGCTATTCAGTTTATTCAAACAATTCTAATTCAGCTAAGTGTAGGTACAGATTTTGTTTGCACACAGTGAAATGTCAAAACACTTCTATATTAAACAATTCAGTTTAGTGTAAGTAGAGTTTCAATGTTAAAAGCAGTTTCATTTCAAATAATTTGGTTTAGCATAAGCACACAGTTTAAATGTAAGTACACAGTTTAATTGTCAAAAAACATTTCTATTTAATGAAACAATTGTAATTCAAACAAATCAGTTAAGCATAAGTATGCAGTCAGTTCTATTTAACCCATAGATAGGGTCCTATCAGGTACTACCACTCCGGGCCAGAGTGGACCTGGGAGTGATGGCAGTGAAGGGGTACTCCACATTCCCCAAAGCTCCAGCATCACTGGAACCTCACTATCAGATTGTTTAGTGTCATATCCAGGACTCTCATGGGGGGGGGGTCTTACCTCTCTGCAGATGTGCTGTTGATGTATTCTACAGCCCCAGTCCACAGGGCAATTAGAAAGCTGAGATCTAACCTTCGTTTGTGGACTTTTAACTATTAAATCAAAGATAGGAGGTGCCCGTGGTGTAATGGTTATCGTCGTAGGAAATGGACACAGCAATACGAGTTCAAATCCTGGCCGAGACTGATTGCATTTCACGTAGCACTAATACCCTTTGGAAAGGTATGAATTATTCTGCCTCCTATGGGTAAATAGTAGGACAGACTGGGTTCTTCAGCCTTGGTGAAGCAACTAGTCTAGGAGAAGGAAAACTCTGAGTTCAAACCTGTTAAACTCCACTTAAAAATTGACTTTGCATCATATCCTGCCTGAGCGGAGAGGTTGGGTAAATAGGATTAAATCAAAGATAGTGAACAATTTGTTTGTATTATTTATACTGTGTATACAAAAGATGTGTGTGTTTGATATAACAGTTATTCTTACTGGAAATGGATTTGATGAGCTAAGTTCAAATTCTGGACAAGACTGGAAAAGGCATAAACCCTTCTCCGCCACCATCCCAGATATAGATAAATAGAAAAGCAGACTGGGCTCTTTTACCTTGGTAAGTAAAAAGGAAAAACTTTGAATTAAGAATGTGAGAAGTTATCCCATCCAGAAAGTATAGTTTATTTTCCACCAGCCTTCATTTCTATTAACAAATTATTTGTGTATATATTTACCCTTCCCCTTCATCACGAGCCGGATGTGACACAAAGTCAGTTTTTAAAGGAGAGTAAAGTTAGTAAAGTTGGAGACTGTAGTTGAGGGCTACCCAAAAGCTCCCTTTTCAATAGCTACTACACTAAGGTGTAGGGGATGGCACTACTCCATTTCCTGGATTGCTCTTCTTTACTCTTGAAACATTCCTTATAATGCTAAGCAAGGAGATATCAAATACCATTTTTTTAGTTTTTGGTATGACTCGACTTGAGATTGAATCCCAAGCTCCTGGGCCATTGGCAAAAAGGAGAGTACAACTTGTTTAAATTCAGAGTTTTCCTTCTCTTAGACTAGTTGTCATACCAAAGTTAAAGAGCCAAGTCTGCCCAAGTATTTAGCCATTATGTGTGTCAGCTGTCTAAAATAAACTTCACATCTTGAATTGAACTGTGAGGAATTTAAACATTGAGTGAGACAATGGAAGATTTTTTAAAGATTTATATATGTCTAAATGTAGTCACAGAAATTTATATAACACAAATACAAATGTTCCAACAGTACTATTAAATTACAAAAAAAAAAAACTTAAGATTATTTAGAAAAAGTAGTATTAACAGATATTCTCTTGAAATGTGTGTGTGTGTATATATATATATATATATATATATATAATATAATATAATTAAATAGGATAAATACATTGTTCTCCCAATCGATGAGAATCTACTGTATTTGTTAATGACTAAATTCATATCTATCATACAAATGGACATATATTTTACTTTTACAATTTTCAATGAGAATGTGAATTATCAACCTGAAATAGTCCATTTTTATAGAAATTAATATTCAGTAAATTATTGATAGTTATAAAATATTAATTTTACAGAGAAGAATCTTGATCAAAATTATGCAAATTTTTCAACAAAAAAAATTTTGCTTTAATAAAAGCTCAAAAATTAGCATTAAATCTGTGAAGTTCTATTTCCTTTATAATTAAACTTAATTATTTATTTGCAAATTGATTGCTTTTTGTATTGACTGGATTTGAATACATTTTTTGTTATCATTATTATATTTCAACCATAATGCTTAAAATTATCTCTTGCAGCTGATTAAATGTTTTGATGCATATCAAAATTTGCTGAAAAGTAAATTTTGATTTGGAAATGATGAGCACTATATCATAAACAGCAAGGAAAAGAAATTTTTGGATAAATACCTATCAAAAAATTAATTACATGTGTCACTTATCTTGTTTTAGAGAAAGGAAATTATTATACTTTAATGCTTTTATGCCAGTTGTCATTATCAGAACATTCTGACTATATTACCCTCTAGACTTCCTCAATTGTTACTATTATCTGTTAAATTTTTCACAACAAATTCCTTGTCTTTCTTGTCCTTATCAGAAGGCAACTTTAGCCTTCCTCATTTTCTTACTATCATTCATAGACTTTCTTCTAAACCAGTTTCTTTGAATATCTTGTCTTAATCAAAATGTTTTGACTGTTGTACCTTCGGGTTTTCCTAATATAATTACAAGTGTACCTTGTCTTTCACATAAATTTGTCTTGTTATTATTTTCTTGATTCTGATGTTTCAAATGCTCTACTTTCAGGTCTTCTTTAGGTGCTTGTCATATTCTGCAATCATTAGGGAATCTCAAATGGAATATTCAGTTCATCTACTGAGGTATGTTTACTTATTCCTATATTAATCATGTCTGATATCATTCTGATGAAATTTTACAAATGCTAACTATTAATCCTACATCTCCTATACCTGACAAATGGATTAAATTTTCTAAGAGGACACAGTATTCATTGTGTTACAGTTGAGTCACATAATTAAAAAACAAAACAAAAACTAGCTGAGCCTTTTTAGCACTTTCTTGCGTGAGGCCATTTTCAGAAATAACAGATTGAACTCCTGGTTTCCAGGGAACTTGATGGGTTTTTATCTGAACTTTTATTCAGTTGGTCATTTGATTGTACTTTATTAATTTCTGTTTCACATTCACTTTCTTTATTTTCACTTTGACACTTGATTTTATTTTCCCTTTAAGCATTGAATCCCTTTGTTTGTATCATTGATGAAACTTAAAACACATTTTCAAACATGGCTCTCCTTTTTAAATATGAATAAAAATAAACTTTATATAAGTGGCTCTTTACAATTTGCATTTCATTCAACATAAAGTTTGAACTGCAGACAGTCTTATAAAACAAATATGCTGAGCTCTATCTGACTTGCATCTGAAATGAGAGAAACACTCATTTTTCAATAATACATGAATGATATTACTTATCACTCAAGAGACAATGTAACTTGTGTGATGCATTACAAGAATCTCTGGATTTGTAATTGGTTTTGACCACTGAAGGATACAATTTCATTCATAGTTTTATAAACAGCATTGCAAAACTTAGAAACATCTTCAAAATACTTGGTTTTATTGCAGAACTCTTAGCTTTGGATTTTTTTTCTATGTATGAATATTCTTTATGTATATATGTATGTCAAGAGAAAGGGAGAAAATTAGAGATACTACACATGATGTAACTTTAGATGCCTGCACTTAGTGTTTTCTTTTCATTTAAATAATGTCTGAAACATCACAGCATTTCAAATATATCCTGACTTCTTCATTTTGATTCAAATATTATTATAAATTTATACAAATGGAAGTTTTTCAAAAAATATATACATTTAGGCAACAAACAAAAAATGTATTACACATTATATCAATAAATCTCCTTTCAACATTTAATTTTTATCCTTAATAATTAAAATCATCTGAGGAACTAAATATATATATATATATAGCATTTTCTCTTTCAAACATATTTGATTAAATAGGACAGACCCTTTGTGTCTGCCTATTTTATCTTTGATTTGCTTCACTCTTTGTATGAGCCATTTGATTTTTGGATAGAATGAATTTACAAAGGGATCCTATATTTCTCAAGTACTTTCAGCACCAACTGGAGCCATCTTCGGGGAAGTGAATAATGAAGTAAGAAACGCAATGTTAAGTCAAACACATATATAAAAGAGTAGGAGGAAGAACAAGTGGGAGGGGAATTTATGGAAGAAAAGAATTTTACAAGACGAGGAAGAATTAGCAAGAAATATGTTATAGACATTTTAAAATATAGCTGTTTATCCAAAGTTTATCTTATTAAGGAAGCTTTGTTGATTTTTAAATAGAGAGCTTCAAGAATTTGGAGTTTTTTTCTTTGTGTAATATAGAGGTGTTTTCACTCAGTATTATTGTTATATATAGTACCTATGAACATTAGTGGGTATGTCCCAATTCTTATAAATATGTTGGACACTACTGTAAGAGAGGGTAATATGCTGATTGTTCAGCAGACTGTCCGGCATCCGTGACGGACAGTTAATGCTCCATGGCAGACTTGAGGCTGAAAGGCCCCTGGCTTCAGCTGGGCCATCTTTGGGTAGGTGAGCTGCATTATTGACACCTTTGTCACCCTTGTATAGCACTGGACCTTGTTGCCCAGTTTAAGCTATAATCAGGCATATGTGCCTGGACCCAGATTTGGGTCCAAGACCAGCTAGGCTCATCAGGCCAACATTGCACTTAGTGGGCCAATGACCAGCATAGACCAGCAGGGCTTGAGCCTTGGCTCATGCCTAACCTTCCCCTCCCCTAAACCCCCACTATAATTGACCTTCGGGTCATTGACCTTGTGTCAAGTCCTGTGGGATACAGAGACAAATATTGGGTAATATGCTAAGTAGTTCAACACTAGCAGTGGGTTACTTTGTTCATGCTGCTGGTGAGTATTGTATTTTATCAATGTTATAAAGATTTTCATTTCATTTCTAACCTCCATTTGGGTAATTTCTCATTCAGTAACCTTTTGTTAGGTTACAACAATTATATATAATTTTTAAATAATAACAGACTTTTCCATTTCATGATCATGATGAGACATAAAACTCCAAGGAACAGAAAGTGTACCATGGGAGTATAATTTCAAAAATTTAGGTTTCAAGTCGGCTCTGTTACTTATATATACATATAGTCTTTCTAGTAGTCTTGCACGGTTGAATCGGAAATATTTAAGCCTATGAAATGAGTCTCTCAGTACATTATCCTTTTTTGATAAAATATAGTTTTGCCATTACGCTGCACTTATTCATGAGCGTAGCCTTATTAATCTATTGATTATTGCATTTACTAATGAGCATAGCCTTATTAAACTATTGTCTAAATATTATCATAAGTTGCAACCTTAATTTATAAAAAATTTGGTTGTTCTGCCAGTCCCAATATTAGCAAAAATGTTCTCACTCTTTCTTCTGCATAGTTGTTAAATCTAGAGCTGACTATTTCATGGTTTGGATTACTGTATCCCCCGACCTCACATACCAAATGGGAGGAGATCTATTTTGACTTCAAAGTTCTTTTTGCCCAAATTAAAAGACTTCAACCTGTTTCTTCAACTTATGTAAAAGTAAAGTTGGTGACCGTAGTTAAGGGTGACCTGAAGACTCCCTTTTCAGTAGCTACTACACCGAGGTGTAGGGGAGGGCGCTTTCCCTGGATTGCTCCGCTTTACCCTTGATTCATACCTTATAATGCTGACTGTTAAGCAAGGAGGTATCAAGTACCATTTTTTGAGTCTTTGGTATGACTATTGATGTTTGTCCTGATTTACAATATCATAGTCATTTGTCTGCCCTTCAGATTCCTGAGAACCTATTTATTGAGTGAATAAAGTTGGCTACAATGTCGGTTGAGTTTAGTTTTGATATTATGTACAGACAGATTGATTGGGCTCTCCAGTGGGACTGGTCCTGACTAATATTTTTGTAGGGTTTAATGAAAAAGGATTACTGGCCAGTCCAAATAAACCAGTCATCTATTTTCATTATATTGATAATGCATTTTGTCTGTTGAATAACGAGACTGAGGCAGATTTGTTCTTTAATTCCATTAATAAGATCCGTTCAGCCCTTAAATTTACACTAGATAAGGAAACTGATTATATGTTGCCCTTTTTAGATGTGTTACTTTGTGGGACTCCTTTACATTATGTTACATTAATATATCGTAACTCAACATCTACAGGTTTTTATACTCGGTGGGATTCTTTTTACCTCACAAACTAAAAATTAATCTAATAAAGACCCTAACACATAGAGCTTTAACGGTTTGCTCAGAATCTACCTTTGAGTCAGAGATCAAGTTTGTCTCTAAGACTCTTTGTAATTATAATTTTCTATTAAGTGTTGTACAAACAATTATTGGTAATAGAATAACTGAATTTATCAAAATTAAACAGGTATCAGTGCAAAAGTATCCTGTGTATTTATGTCTTCTTCGGCTAGGTGGAATTAGGGAGAGATTTGCGAAGCAAATCACTCAAACTGCACAGAGGTGTTATTTTTCATCCAATATACATGCAGTCTTTCACACTAAACCCATTCTGGGATCAATTCATAAAGATGTTCTTCCCCCTCATCATAATAATTCTATTATTTATTTGTTTATGTGTAGTTACAGTTTTAGCTACATAGGAAGTACTAACCAAAGGCTTTATACAACATGTTCCTCAAAAATATGTAATTTTATGGGAGACCCGACAGATAATCTTAGAAATGCATATGAGTCTTTCTTATAATAAAAAAATAATCATTACTGTGGTGAGAAGTTTAGTGTGGACGTTTTTTTGGTTCTGAGTAAGTTGCACTCCTTATTTCATATGAAATAAGTATTGGAGACTATTCATATTTTGTCCGGCAGACTGTGTCTCTGTTAACAGAAGGAATATCTGCGAGGACTTACTATTATTTTGGTATAGTCTCCAATATAAATTTTTTCCATATTATAAATATTTCCCTTTTATTATTCTACACAACATTTCCTTGATTTAGCTATGTTGAGTGAGGATGAAATCAGTCAGCTAGCTTATCACTTTGTCTTTTTTTTTTTTTGCTTTTTATGCTTTTATTTCCATCATGACTAAGACTTTGGGTCTGTTGCATTAATAAAATTTTGTACACTTAAAGATATCTTATATATATATAAAAGTAATGATAACAAATTGTATATAAAACTGAGTGAAAAAGTTCTCAATGCTTTTCTAAGCACTGACGACTTTTTAACTCAGTTTTATTTCCGATTAGGTATTGTCACTACTTATATAAAACTGAATTGCTCTAAAATCAGAAAAAGCTAGAAAATGATGTGTAACCCTTGTCTCTGTCTGAATAACAGCTGCTCCAGGATGTGATATGAAGACTACAATATGTTGGAAACATTATATAGGTCAAAATAGATTCCAATTTCACTAGAATGCACCTGTTAACACCTGAATGACAGGCTGGAGGATCCATAGATAGTTTCCTCTACACATGAACTTGATTTTACCCCAAAGAGCTGGAAATGAGATGTCTATCTAATAAACACAATACCAGTCTTTCACCATCCGGTGACAATGTTCTCTGGACCTGATATATATTTATCAAGGTACATTTCAGGTCTGTTCAAAACTGAATGATGTTTATTGTGTGTAATTGCAGGGAGTTTATAGAGGTGGTTGATGGGGCAAAAATCTGGCAAGCACAGGAGCCAATAGAATATGCAGAAGTCTATGAATATTTCTGAAATGAGTTTTGTGGCACCCAAACATGAATGGGGAGTTACATTGTCTTGCTGGAATAAAATATTACCACTAGGAAGCATAAATAGATACAAATGGTTGGCCAGAAGATTGATGTAGGTATTTTCTTTGCCACCCCATTATCAGCAGGTTGTTTTTTGAGCACAGACCCTCCCATCTAGAGAGGTTGGGCTGTACCAAAAATAGCTTAGCTCCATTAGCATTTCCCTCTGTATTTACCCAACCCCTACACCATGAGCAGGATGTGACACAAGGTCACTTTTAAGCTGAGTAAAACTGGTTTGAGTTTAGAATTTTTCTTCTCCTTCTTCTAGACTGGTTGCTTTACCAAAGCTAAAGAACTTAGTTTACACAGAGTGATGGGGGGGGGGATAAAAGAACAGATGGATTCATGCCTTTCCCAAAGGAAATGGTATAAAGAGAGACGTAAACAGCCTCTTCCAAAATTTGTACTTGTGTCACCAATTACATTTCCTATGACAATAAACATTGAACATTTTTCTTAGACTTCAGTTAATGAAGTTTTTCAAATGACAAGGTTGGTGCTGCTTACAGAGTTGGCCTCTTGAAGCTAAGCTCTTTATCTGTTTCCCATGGCTGGTGCCAGATACATATCTATGTTTGTCACACTTGTCAAAATAGATTCCAATTTCACTAGAACGCACCTGTTAACACCTGACTGACAGGCTGGAGATGGTCTCCTCTACATATGAACTTGATTTTACCCCAAAGAGCTGGAAATGAGATGTCTATCGAATAAACACAGTGCCAGTCTTTCACCATCTAGTGGCAATGTTCTCTGGACCTGATAAGATACAGTAACTGATGCCATGGTAGTGATGTTAATATACACCTAGTGAAGGTGTAGACTGCTATTAATAGGCTATTGATCGGCTATTGATCAAATGGAAGTCTCATCTATCTGATGAAATAGAATGGGATTTCTTCTAAGCAGTGGTTATATCAGTACCACTGTATGGATGCACCACATGGATGCTAACAATGGGAACTGCACAAAAATGCTACAAACTACATTGAAAAACTCTGGAAGCAACATCCAACAAAACAACAGCTGTACAGCCACTTAGCTCCTATCTCTAAAAGCATCCAAGTAAGACAAACAAGACATGCAGGACACTGCTGGAGAAGCAAGTATGAACTCATGTGACGTTCTTCTGTGGACTCCTCCACATGGACTTGCCAGTGTTGGCTGACTAGCAAGAACTTATCTACATCAGCTCCGTGTGAACACAGGATGTTGTTTGCAAAACTTACCAGGAATGATGGATGAGAGGGATGGAGAGAGCGAGAGAGAGAGTCAGGGAAATCTGTGCTAGCAGTACAACAATGATGATGATTCTACCCTTATTGTTATTTATTGAGCTTTACTTTATCTGGTACACAGGCCTAAAGTTGCTTGGAGCACCTGCGGTTTCTTAGTGGTCACCCATCTAAGAAACTAGAGAAGACTTAGAGCTGCAAAGCTTTGATGATCTTGCAGGAATTGGTGATTTCAGCATGACTTAATAATTAAACTACCTTTGCTGGTAGATGATTATGAGACTCCAGGGAAAGTTGAATACATTTTATGCACATTGACTAATAAGTTGAGCAGTAACTGCATAGTGGCTAATGTACTGCACTGCAACACTGTAGTAAACAAGTTCAAACTCCAATCGACCTATTACATTCACTTTTGGTTTAATACTCTTGTGAAAGGTATGAACCCCCTTATCCTTCCAGATGTGGGTTTAATTGTACCACTGCTATTCTACAGTGATGGCTTTAGTATTAACCCATGAAGGTTGATATGCCATTAAACAAAGAAACTGAAACCAGGATTGAATTGGAATGTGATTTAATGCTATTTTCCCTTTTGTTGGCCAATTACAATCATTGTTAACCACCAGCACTCCTACTTCTAATAGCTGTACAGAATTCAAATATTCCTAGTATCTAGTTCTGAGAAAAACCTAGAGGAGCTGAAACTTTGACCACAGAAAATCAAATCTTTCTGGTTTCAGCAATCAATCTATGGTCAAATAGTGTTAAATTCTGTTTGTTCCATGGCTACCACAGCTATACCACCTCTTTATCTATTACATAACACACATATCTAATTCAGTGTGTCTATTTCAGTCAATAGGATAGGATAAAAACATCCAGGTTGTACTGTACCAGGCACTTCATTTTATTCATATATATATACATATATATATATATACATGCAAATAAGAATTTCATTATGCTTATGTTTAAATATAGATATGTATGCTTAGTAGGCATACATACATATATATTTATATTTGTCATGTTTTTATATATGTTTGTTTAATAAATATATTCTTGCTTAATGTATTTGTTTAACGTATATGTGATTGTTTTGTGTATATATATATATATATATATATATATATATATATATATATATAAGCTTGGTTTCTTTGTTTTATTGGTATATTAACCTTTGTTGGTTATTTAATGCTAATGCCATCTTTCAAGAAGAACAGTAATGATATTATTCAACCCATAGCTTGAAGAATAAGAGGGTTCATGCCTTTCCTGAGTGTATTTGCCTGAAAGTGAACATAATATCATGACTGGGGTTTGAACTCTCTCACTTCAAGGCCACAGTCCAGCACTTTAGTCATTGCACCACAACCCACCATAACAATATATATATTGGATAAAATGTCCAACAAAATTCAAGAAATTACCATATGGAAACCAAAATTTGGTGGATTATTTACTTAATATAACTACTGAAGCTCATACAGACCAAAATGCTAGATTAAATAGATAATACTCCACTAAATTTTGGTTTTCATGTCAATTTCTTTCACATAAATATGTGTGTGTACTTGTATAACTTGGATATATATATATATATATATATAAAACACAGAACTACCTATGTATGTATATGCTAGCATATGTACATAGATATATGTAAAAAGCTAATAGTTTTATATTTTTAGTTATTTGATTAAAATGACTTTCTTTAGAAAATCTCAAGGAGACAATTAGTGTGACAAGTTAACATCTGTATATCCAGACTAAAGACATTTTCCACACAAAAGAGAAGCATCTGCATAGCAGAAATTTACAAAGCTCACACATATGCACACCTGCACACAAAGATATGCATTTTTATATTCATTTATATTTTTTACTTATGTACACTGATCACCAGACATAAATATAGATTATTTTATGAGTTACTTGGACTAATATCCTCATCTTCTGCTGTTGACAGGGCTTAGAATAAGCTAAGTGTTTCCCCTGCAGAGAGGTGAGACCCATCCCCAAAATAAGGGGTATCCTTGGATGACACTAAATTATATCTGATGATGAGGCTATAGTCATGTAGATTTGGAGAATTTGGAGTCACTCCTTTAATGCCATTATTCCCAGGTTCACTCATACCAGTTAGGGTCCTATCTATGGGTCAAATAAATTTGTTTAAAGTTCATTTTGAATGCTTGATCCTATTTACCAACCCCTCCGCTCAGGCAGGATATGACACAAGGTCAATTTTTAAGCAGAGTTTTACAGGTTTGAATTCAGAGTTTTCCTTCTCCTAGACTAGTTGCCTCACCATGGCTGAAGAACCTAGTCTGTCCTACTATTTACCCATAGCTGGAAGGAGAATAATTGGATTCATACCTTTCCCAAGGGTATGATTAGAATGCTTGATACCAAATGACTGTGTTTAAATTGTTTGTATTAAGAGTAGTTAGTTGAAGCTATAGTTGTTTAATAAGGATTATTCTTATAAGTTATTAGAAACTATACAGCTGTTGAATCAAATGAGTTTATTAAATAGGAATAATTACTTGAAACCATATATTTATTCGTATTAGATAGCAATACTTTAAATCATAACTGTGTGCAAAAAAAAATCTTCTAAAGAAACAACATTGCAAAATATGTAAATACAAATATACAATGAACTTGATTTCCTAAGTTATTGGCTTAAATAACCCCAGATGAGTTGATATACTGTAAAATTCAACCAATCAGTAATATCGTCATCATTTTGGTCTGTACATTCTTGGGTGATCATTATTTTCTATAAATTTGAAATGTGCCATCGTCATTATACCACCCATTATTTAGACTTGTATCTTCATCCTTTTTGTTTTTATCAGATTTTTTTTACATTAAGTTTTTCTAAGCAACAGTTATTTTTGTACAAATTTGAATGTCAAAGTAATCTATTTATTAGTTGTGAGTACCTCTTGTGGTGTGATTATTTGTGAATTTGATTCTCACTAGGTACCCCATATTTCTGGCTCTGTGCAAAACTAAAGCCTTAATAAATGATGACATATTCCAAATATATATATATATATATAGTTCAACAGAATGAAAGAAATTATAATGTGATGGCCAAAATTTGGTAGAGAATTTGTTTAATATAAAAGATAAAATTCATATTGGATAGATACTTCAACAAATTTTTTTTTTCAGTTTAGTTTATTTGTTTAATGACATATCCACTTCTTATGGGTTATTCAATGCTGAAATTTGGTTCATTTGTAAATGTTTGATTATAATCATGACTATATTTTCATTGCGCCATTGTATTTTTTTATTTTTCTATGATCATTATTTGTGCTCAGTTATATGAAATCAAGTATTCCTATCTAATACTAATAATTTTGACACAATACGGTTTGAAGTAACTATCCCTATTTTATAATGATAATTATAATAATTCATTTGCACACAATTATATGGTTTCATGCATTCCTATTCAATACTAATAATTTTCAGTGAGTGTGTATGTGTGATTAAGTATGCATGTATATATGGGAAAATGGAAATAATCCAACAGTAGGAAAAAATACAAATATGAAAAAAAAACACGTCTTCAGAAGATGATTTTATTTATGATTAATTTATTTGATCATGTTTTCACACATTCTCTGAAGACATTGTGTTTTTTCATATTTGTTCATTTTCATATAATATATAATGATTTTATAAATACACACACACAGACACAGACACACACACACACACACATTCACCGATAAATGTGTAGGTGTATGTATATATGATTAAATGAACTGATCTATGTATGTGTATCCATCTCTGCAATCAGACAATCAGTCCAATACTGTTAACCATTTTGTATATTGTCAAAGGGATTGTTTATAATAAGCCCTATCAGTGCTATTATTTAGCAATTAACTTTTCAACAGACAAGGTTGGCATTTTTTTTGTTTCCAATCTATGCTATGTTGATCCTGATAACAGCTCACAGACACTGTTTGACCCTTATGTGACCCTGTTGACATGAAGTAAATCTAGGAGTGGGGATATGTTGACCTAGAGCAGGCCTTGATAATTGGCCGATGCAAAACATCATCCGTGGCAGAAACCAGTCAAGCAGTTTTGCATTGAGGTTTGGGTCATGGGGGTCATCACTGAAGCATTTTGCTATCAAATCCGAGGCCATGTGTTACAACTGAGCCATGTCTAAACTGGTGGTAATTATGTTGAAATTGTGTGTGCTATACCAATGAATTATGGGCCTGTGCAATCAAACATTGGAGATTTCCTTGTAAAGAAGCTGCCAAGTTTTATCTTGATATATGCTGGAAGTAATGAAAATTGTGCAGTATGGTGACCAGAAAAATAAAAGAACTTTTCAGATATTAGATGTTCAAGAGCTCAAGTTGTGTCTGTGGAATTAAGCACCAAACAAGAAAAGAAAGTTTTTTTTTTATCAATGTTAAAAAAATTTTCCAAGATAGAAGGAAAATAATTAGGCAAGTCAACAAGGTAGGAAGAGTGCAAAAAAGGCTGCCTTTCTATTATTGATGTCTGTCAACAGCACCTGGTAGGTAGATACTGAGTTACTTCGTTTTTAGAGGTACATAATAAAAAAACATAATTGACTACCGCTTAGTCTATTTAAGTGCACACACTTGTGTGTGTGTGTGTGTATATATATATATATATATATATATAATGGTATTCAATAAGTAAAGTGAATTTTGCAATAAAACAACTTGCATTTCTTCCAGGAAAAATTACTTATTTTTCATGATTATCTCCAATATTTCAAACACATTTTCAGATCAAAAATAAGCTTTTTTATTACTTCTTCATAGAAATCTTTGGACTGGGTTTTTTAATTTTTGCTCATAGTGCTCTTCAATTCATTATCATTTGAAAACTTTGTTTTCCACTGAAATTCTTTGAGGGGACCAAACAAATGGTAAAATTCAGGGGCCAGATCTGAACTGTAAAGAGGATATGGCAGCTCTTCCTAATGAAACTGACCGATAGTTTCCACTGTTCTTGCAGCAGAATTGAAATTTTGTGCCAACATTTTTTGAATCCAATAACATTTGACCTTAGAATAGTCAATCATCAATCACAATTTTGTGTGCTATACTCAGAGAAATTCCCAGTTGTTTAGAAATGTACTCTATTGAAACCCTTCTGTCAGCCAAAATTGAGTGCTTTAACTGAATACCCCATTTCAGGTGTGCTCATCATTTTTGGCCTGCCTAGCCTGTCTTCATTATGAATACTATTTTGATCTTCTTTAGACAATTTAACTCATTTGTACACATTTTTTACAAAAATAAACTTCTCCATACACATCACACATTCTTCTGTACATTTCATATGGTTTGCACTCCTAAGCCACCAAAAATTTGATGACAGATCTCTTTTCGAGTCTGGAGCTTGATTTGTTGCCATTTTGAATAGTTTCAAACAATTATTTGTGCAAGATTAAATTTGTAGGAAAAAATTCTGAAAAAAAATTTGGCTTTTAGAAAAAAAATCACTCCACTGAAGTGACCTTCCCGTATATATATATATATATATATATATATATATATATATATATATATATATATATATATATATAGTGTACTTAGACAGCAAGTTGTTATTTAAGCATGTTTTGTTTTGTCTATGCTATCCTAAATTAAATATATATACTCTATCATCAATTTTGACCACTCTTTATTTACAAATAAAGCAATATATATATATATATATATATATATATATATATATATATAAGCATCTTTTATTGAAGACCAGGAACTATTTTCTTTTTAGGATCTTTAAGTAAAGATGTTTGAGTCATCTTATCATTTTACTTATGCCTGGGTTAAGGAGGTAAAGAAAGTGCCTCATACTAATTCAAGTGCTTTTGACCATTTTGCTGCTCATCCTCAGGGATTGTGTTTGTTTGTTGCTGTGAAAATAACATAAAATATGAATAATTTTTCAACAGATCTGTTTGAGCCATAAAAGGGAACCTAACAAGTACTGCCACTCTGGGTCAGAGTACATCCAGGAGTAATGGAAATGAAGGGATACTACATACTCTTAAGATCTCCAGGATACCTCTTTGGAGGAGGTTTAACTCTTCTGCAAAGGATGCAGTCAGCATATTCTAAGCTCCTCCAACAAGGTGAAGATATCATCATAGGAAATAGTCTCAGTAAGCCAAGCTCATATCCCAGACAAGGCTGTTTGTGTTTCAATTCCAGCAAATATACTTTGGAAAGGCAAATAAAAGGGCCCATTGAGCACTTTATTTAGCCTTAGAATGACAACCAGTCTAGGCGAAGGTAAACTCATAATTCAAAGCAGTTGTACTCTACTTTAAAATTGACATAATGTTCAACTGGGTGCATCGGACTTCTGGCCCCTACTGAGAATCAAACTCAGGCTATCAAACAATGGTTTGATAGCCTAGTTTGATAACCATAATATCAGTCATTTACTAAGCTTAGCTTAGCATCAGGCCAGAAGTACTGCGTACTCTGTGAGACTCAAACTCACTCGTCATGGTTTGCAAGTCAAGTTCACTAACCATTACATCATGTAATGGGCTTTAAGTAGTCAGGTTACTAAGCTAACTATAGTTTGGCATAAGTTCTAGAGTAAAGGATCAAACTCATTGGCAACAGTCAGCTAACCTAACTCATTAACCATATTACAATGCAAGCTGCACAAGTTAAAGAATATCAGTCAATTGATATTGAACAAAGAAAGGTGTTGCAAAAAGGAAGACATCATTTTGCTTTGTTTTATGCTTTTTCAACTTGGGGATATTGATATTCCTTAAATATTTTTTTACTTTTCAATACAAGGAATGAATTAATACATTTGAAGTAGATTTATACAGCAAAGTATGCATTTGTTTTATTTCAAAGAGTATTTGTTATGGTTTCTATGGGCTGAGCTCTTGGTAAAGATGGAATCAGGCTGAAGTTCATTGCTGTTAGATAAACCTTAAAAATTTATCAGATACCCTAGAAAAGAAAAAAAACAACAAAAAGTACACTTCTTGCAGTTAATGTACTCCTTTCATTTTAATATAGAATAGAGTACTTTTAACTAAACCCAAATGAACTTTTCCATAAGAAAAAAAAATGCTGAGTTGACAAAGGTCAGTCTAGTATTTGTGATGAATCGGCTATTGAACAAAGGCAAAAGACATAAAAAGAAAACTCTTGGAACATCCTCAGCAAATATAATGCAGCCGTAATTCCTATCTTGCATATTAATGGTTTGCTGTCATCTGTAATTGAAGTAAAGATTCTCTGTCTCAGAGAGTCAATAGCATACGTCAACACATGATAGATAATATCAGATAGTCTCTATCAGTCACAAAACTATAATTGTATGGCTTGGAGGACCATGGCCATATCTGTACCTAGGATATATGTCATAGTCAGTGAGGACAGATGTGTCTAGCTCTTGAATAATATTTTTTTATGCTTTTCAAAAGATCTATTAAACTTTGATTGATTCTGGAAAAAAATGTTTAATTTTCATGTGATTTTCAAGATTACTCAATCTTGTCTGAGTTGAAATATTTCTATGTTTTTGATTTAATTCTTTATCATTTCTCAACCCTAAGAATCAATAAACCTAATATTTCAAACTGAAAACTATTTTAGTCAGTACAACCTGTCAAAGGATTTTAGAATATACAACCTGTATCCTCAGCAAAAGAGTAAGATTTCCCAAAAGGATTGGCCTGGGTAGGAGATGACACTAAACCCATTCTGATTGTGAGGCTTCAGTTCTGAAGATTTGGGGGTGCCTCTTCCTTGCTATTACTCCTAGATCCACTCTGACCCAGAGATGCAGTACCTGTTAGGTCCCATCTATGGGTCAAATAGATCTGTATGGTAGGAATACTTGATATTATGTGAACATGTACAGACTTAAGAACTACACAAAAGATGTAAATATGAACATATTTCCTTAACCTCTAAGCTTAAAATAACCCTAGATGCATTGACATGCTGTTAAAATCTATCAGTCAATCATTATTTAACTCTGCTTTGCAAGTTCAATATTTTGGGCTAAGAATTATTTTACTATATATTATTAGACTGGAGGCACACTTAGTGTAACAGGAGATGGAATCAGTGACCAGATTTCAAATCCTGGACATATCTATGTTTCTCTTTGTACTAATGCCCTTGAGGAAGGCATGAATCCAACTGTTCTCCTTCCAGCTATGGGTAAACAGTAGTGTAGAGTAGATTATTTTGCCATAGCAAGGCAACTTGTCTCAAAGGAAAACTATGAATTAAACCGGTTCTACTCCACTTAAAAATTGACCTTGTGTCAGATACTGCCCATGATGAAAGGGTTGTGTAAATACATATATCTTGTAATCCTGATATTTCAGGTTGAGCTTTATTTTACTCCATATTGATGTTTCAAACTCAAACAGATCACTTCAGATACTTATGAGAAGATACTTGATATTGTGACTATGTCGTGTATTTTTCTTTTTCAAGTAATGATGCCATAGCTATAAAAAAATGTTTGTGCTTTGAAATAAAGTTGAATGTATTTTCCGCTCAATTTTTTTGTGGTTTCAGGAATAAGGTATGTGACAGCCAAGAGAGTCAAGGTACAAATAGTTAAGGCACAAAAGAAGATAGCTGAGGAATAAATTTGATTGGTTTATTTGTTTAACATCATCTCAACTCCTCATGGGTTATCTAATACCAAGATTGGATTCATTTGTAAATGTTTGATTATAATCATAATTACATTTCAATATTCCATTGTACTTATTTTTCTAATCATTTGTTTGCACAGTTATTTCATATCAATTAGTCATATCTAATACAAATAATGTGCATACAGTTGTAGTGTTTTAAGTGTTCCAATCTAATAATTTATACAATTATATAGTTTTGAATAACTATTTCTCTTTAATGATAATTTGTTTGCACAAAGTTTCAAGTAACTAATAATAATTTTTAGCAAACAATTATAGGTTCAAAAAACTTGTCTTAACACAAATAATTTGCACACAGTTACATGATATCAAGTATTCTTATCTAATACAAATAATTTTCTTTTGATTCATAAATGGGACCCTAACAAACACTAGCAGTCTGGGATGAATGGCAAGGAAGTGGTACTCCAGAGAACTTGTGTCTTTTCACCAAATGCAATTTTGAATCATACTCTGAACAACCTTTGGGAGAGTGGCTTACCCATCTTGAGAAGGTACTGTCCGTCAATTCTAAGCTCCACTTACTGGACTTTGATAAATTTGAGTAAATTATCATTAAAATGCAGTTCAAAATTAATTTTTTCAAGCCTTCAATCAATGATATTTCTTGAATCATAGAACTTTGTTATTTTTCTTTTATGAATTGAAAACTTTGTGTTCATGTCAATTTCACTTGCTTCATGATGAGATGATTTTGAATTCTCTTTCTTAAGTCCTGAAAATGAGAAAAGACAAACATTTTACATCCAAAATGATTTTATAAGTCCACTGCCATTTAATATCTGGACGCCTTCTCATTGTGTAGCAGTCATTGAGATAAGCTTGCTGATGATTACTTGTGAGTTCCATTGTCAATAGTGTTTCATGCTTTTGGCCTTGTGACAAACTAAGTTTATGTTTAGTAAATGATTATTACCATTTAATATCGACTTTTTGTTATTTTGAAAGAAGTCGTTATCATTCCAAGAGTTTTTCAATAACTGAATTGATTATTTCTGTTGCTTTTATTGTTGCCAGAACATGTTGGTAGATTCATTCTATGGCCAGCTTCAAATGTTAAGTTATACTTTCTACCATAACCACAACATTATTATATTCAAGGATGCTATTGATCAGGGGTTTTGGAAAGCATATTACCTGGGATTGCAAGATGATAATAATGAGATTTTTAAAAAAAGAATAGATAAAGGGAAGTTGTATAGATTTATATCACTTAGGGAGGCAAGAAAAAACTGAAACTATGATTTGCATAGGATACATTTTGAACAATTTTAGGTTTGGTTTGTTTGGTTTGTTGGCATATCAACCTTTGTAGGTTATTTAACGCCAAATCCATTCTTATGTAAATAATCTCTTCCATTTAAAACAATTCAGTTTAGCATAAGTACACAGTTTAATGGTCAAAACATTTCCATTTCTAACTATTCAAGCAGTTGTATGTAACAATTCGGTTAAGTGTAAATACAGTTTTAATGTCGAAAAACAGTTCTATTTGAAATAATTCAGTTAAGCATAAGCATGCAGTTTAAATGTAAATATGGTTTAATTGTAAAAGTCATTTCTATTTCAAACTATTCAGTTTTACTCAAACAATTCATTTTAGCATAAGTATGCTGTTAATTCTATTTAACCCATAGATAGGACCCTTATCAGGTGCTACCACTCCGGGCCAGAGTGGACCTGGGAGCAATGGCAATGAAGGGGTACTCCGCATTCCCCAAAGCTCCAGCATTGCTGGAACCTCGCCATCAGATTGTTTAGTGTCATATCCAGGACACTCTTTGGGGGGGTCTTACCCCTCTGCAGAGAAGCAGTCAGTGTATTCTACAGCCCCAGCCGACAGGGCAATGAACAATTTTAATTACAACTATTATCAAGTGAGTGGACATGAAAAGGATCAGAATCATATTGTCAAGTGAGTGAATATGAAAAGGATCAAAATCATAATGGTAAAAGCAATGCCATCAAATTCAGTAAGAAAGGACAAAATAGCCAAATTGAATCAAGAAACAGAAATTTAATGAAAGTATTATTAGCTTTCATGCCATAGGATCCTTTTGGCACTTTGGAAACATTGCAGCACTAAGCCATTTAGGCTTTACTCACACTTTCACATTATTCACTCTTTTTTTTTTTACAATGATGTATATTGCAGGTACTTGGGGTGTAATGATTATTATTAAAGGAAATGGACATGGTGACCTGAGTTCAAATCCTGGATGAGACTTTGCATTTCATATAGCACTAATACTCTTGGGAAAAGTATGCATCCAACTATTCTCCTTCCAGCTATTGATAAATTGTAGAGAAGACTGGGCTCTTTAACTTTGGTATGGCAACCAGTCAAGGAGAAGGACAACTCTGAATTGAGACCTGTTAAACTTGGCTTTAAAATTGATATGGTGTCACATACTGCTCATGCAAAGGCAGTTGGTAAATACATGTATCAGAAAAAAGCCAATTACTATGCGCTATTTGTTCAAGCAGTTGATTATCTGAAATAAAAATACCCTTGAGACTTCACATGATGATAGAAATTATTTACAGACTACAATAGTTAATGTAAAGGAGAGAAAAATTAAGAATGTATGCAAGAAATATAAATAAAAACAATTAAGTCCATAAGTAGGTTACATAAGTAGATCAGTGGGCCAGTCAATACTGGTCAGTTTAAATCTGTACATCTAACTCAGTAATTTTCATATTTTAACTAAAACCATTGAAGTATCAATTGTCTTTTATTATTATTTGAAAAGATCTGTTGCTTCAAATTGATTTAACATCAAAATGGCTAACATTGTGTTAAAATGTCAATACATATAATCAGTATTATATGCACTAATAAATGGTGTTTATTACAGTCTTGGGATATTTAATTTGCATAATGATTTGGAAAAGTAGGTTTTGATAGATAACTGTCCTGTATTGTTCATTTGTAATTCTGTTTTATTTTCATGTATATCAGCAATAGTTTTATGTATAACTTTTGTAAGAAGACCAAAAAGTTATTTTAATCTGAAGTTTTAAAGAAGGGGTACAATCTGCAATGTAAGTTAATGTTTTGGCTTTTTCATTGCCTTGGGAAAGTATGCCATCTACTTAACTGTGTGTGTTTAAGTAAACATCCCCCATGGGGGTTGAGCACTCTGGCGAAGGAATTGTCGGCCGCCCCTAGCGTAATGCAAAGCTCTTCGTAAGAATTGAGCACTCTGGTAGCCAAGAGGGTATTAAAAAATGTAAACAAAGGCTGCTGCTGCTGTTGCTAAAAATAAAATACCTTAAAATTCCCTTAGCCAACGTAGTCCGCTTGTAGCCATGTGGTCTGAAACCTTAGTCAATCGTAAAGTTGGACGGGTTTCGATCCCGGCTTCGAGCGTCCTGCGGGTCTAGCCACACTGAAGAGTTCTGATAGAACGAAACAGTCTGTCTGTGGATGACAATATATATATATATATATATATATATATATATGCATGCGTATTTGTGTGTATATATATATATATATATATTTATATACATATATATGTGTGTGTGTGCGTGTGTGTGTGTGTGAGTACACACATATATATGAAAAATTAAGAAGATTGTTTATGATGATTATAATTACAATGAAAACATAATTACTCATTCATATATACACAACTATATGATAATGGTCTTTATTTTCATATAACATCACTCAGGTTCTATTATGAGGTGGGGTGGATTATTTGTATATAAAAGTTGAAAATTGAAATCAATTAGGATCATTTTTTTTGGCACGATTGCAAATTAAAACCCCCTCTTGAAAAAAAACAATATTGCAGCAAAGAACGAATACTACAGCTTGTTAAAAATCTTACTTTAATCATTTTTTCAAAATAAGTGAAATATGATGACGTTTTTTTATCTGATTCCTAATATTCTTATAGATACCTAGTGGATGAAGGAGTAGAAATGATCATACTCACATGCTCATGAAAGCATATTTAGGATAGGTTCCATATTGAGGTTGATAATGGGTGAAAGAACATTTTGCAGTTATAAATGCCTGGTTATTACTGCCTAGGAGAATGATTTTTTGAATTACTATACCCATTTTGTCACTCTTGTTTATGAGAGACAAGACATTCTTTTTCATGACATCGGATTATAGGAAAAAGACCAGAAATGCAGAATGGTTAAAGAGCTAGGTAAGCAGTCCATTGTTAGTGAGTTTGGTTCTCACTGTGTGCCCCATAACTCTGGCCTTTTACTAATCTTAATAAATGACAACATTAAAAACAACCAGTCAAGAACTAAATAAATCCTTCTTACCAAGCAGAAGAGAGAGAAATATAAGTTTAACCAACAAGAGGTTCAAATTCCTTTTATGGACTGCATCAAATCTTCTAAATAATGTTGTCTTTCCTTCTGTTATGTTCAGTGTTAGTGTTGCATAATTATAATCATAATTATATTAATCACAACGGTGCAGATACAAATGCATGTACAGGCAAATACAATACAAAGGTGGACTCTGTTGTTCAGGTACAAATGCATTTATTAACTTCTTGACTTCAGTTCATCGACACGAGGAGAGAGACACAATTCTTAAAAGTCTTTCGTAATCATACTATGCTAACGCCACTCCCAACATTCGGCAAGCACATCTTGTGGTGTTTAAGATCTCAATTCATCTCTGCCAGTAGAGATCCGAAAAACTCAACTCTTTGACTCAATGGTCCAATCTCAACTTCTCAACTGACTCTTTTTCAAAATCCTCAAATTCTCAGGACCATCTCTTCTGGGCATGACGTCATCCACACTCCAGCCCATTTCCAGTCTGGGGTTTTATTATGACAATGGTGATTGTCATATCCTTTACGCATGAGCGTAAAACTGTACCTAATGACTACACACCTGAACTCTTAACCTGAATAGTTCAAAGCCCAACCAAAGTGAATGATAAAATATAATTAATGAAAAGTGACTAATATAAAAAAAATCATTCCTTAATTATATAACATTAGTATATCATGGATATACTCATGCTAATTTTGGTTCTTGTTAAGTAGGGACTTGACAAAATATCTTCCTTAGCAACAGATACATCAATACTTAAGATGAGTTATTGTTTCTGACCTGTTGTCTCAACAAAATGCCCTTTCCCCACAAGTTCATCTATGCTCAAATGTATGCGGAGTCAACAGACCCTAAAACTTTAGGCAGAGGAAGGGGTTCTCAGGGTGCAATGTATCTGAGGAAACAGAGGAGGAGGAAAATTTTTAAAAAGAGCAAATTCAAGTCTATTTTTAATTTCTAAAATATTTTCAAAATGTGTTCTCACAAAATATTTCTTTCAGAAAAAATTTTTTTATGAATAAATAATTACTGAAAGTTTTATTGAAATCAAATGAAGAGTTGATTTCAGGTAGATTTTTAAAATCAAAGTGTAATTCCTCCACAAATTTAGCTTTATAGAAATTATTATACATAAACACCATTTTACATTTTGAATAAGAAATTTTCTGGATAATTTTTTTTTTACATTAACACAAATAATTTTTGCATCATTCCCCATAGGAATGACACTTGTAAAAATTATAGTTTTACTGTATTAAATATGGCAAAACCATGAATTTTATGAGTTGGGATATTCTATCAACATGCTTCTTTTTTTTTCTGTTAAGGTTCATATATTTTTGGGAGGGACATAAATTTAACTGTTTGCAACGGATTACCGTTAAACCGTGTCCCACCACAGTTATACTTAATTCTGTTCATCTCAGCATGCATAATTGGGGGTTGCCCAGTCACCTGGGGCTGACTGCATCTCTGAAGAGGAGTAACATGAGTGTCCTGGATATGGCACTAAGCAATCTGATTGTTGGGTTCCAGTAATGCTGGAGGTTTGAGGAATGTGGAGTACCCCTTCGTTACCATCCCTCCCAGGTTCACTCTGGCCTGGAGTGGGAGCACCTGATAGAGTTCTAACTATGGATCAAATAGGACTAAAATATGTGCTTATGCTCTACTGAATTGTTTGAAATGGAACTGTTTTTGTTTGCTAAACTGAATTGTTTGAAATAGAACTAGTTTTGACATTGAAACTGCACTTACACTAAACTGAATTGTTTGAAATAGAACTGTTCTGAGATTTAACAGTGTATAAACAAAATCTATATTCATACTAAACTGAATTGGTTGAAATAGAACTGATTATTTGTATAAAAATGGATTTGGCATAAAATATCCTACAATGGTTGATATGCCATAAAACCCAACCAACCAACATGATTGGGGCACCTCATATAGTTAGCTGACTTGGCAAGGTGACCATCCTGAGTGTGTTCAATTATCACTGGATGCTCTTTATTTCTGGCCTTGCCCCAAACCTAGCTTAGTAAAGTGACAACTTTAATAATAACTTGCTCTATACAAACCAAACTTTTAATCTTTGAAGACTAATTTATATTATTTATCCTCCCTGTTGGCTGGGGCTGTAGAATCCACTGACTGCACCTCTGCAGAGGGGTAACCCCCACCCAACGAGGCCACCTGTTGGCCTTGGGTGGCGACCCATAATGCTCAAGGATGGGATTCACAGTCCTTGACCCAGCAACTAAAGAGGTCACTTGATTTGCATCACTCCACTTTGGCCCTTACTGGGCTAGACAGATGGTCAGAGGGGCCTGATCCAATCAATCAGCTGGTCATATCAGCCCTCTTAGATTTTTGCAAAAATCTGAAGTAGAGGGTGATGGCTGTAGGGTCAATAATGCTGAGGAAAGACCTATACTACTTATTATCCCTGGGTGAGTAATTATCTTGAGATGAAATCCCAGGGATAAAACTTATCTATCTAACATCAACATGAGTATACTGAGTATGTAGCCCTGATGTTATTAGACGAATGGGTTTTCCCCAAATCACATTCCAATTTGGGGCTCCGTGGAGGAGGGGGCATACTCAATGAAACTCATAAACCTTTTACAAATGACAACAAATAAATCCACCAAGAGACCACACTTTGAAAGCTCTGATAGTGAGCCTGAAATTGTTTATCAAAACACCCCTACATATATGGTAATAAAATCAACTGAAGATAAACCTACAACCAAAATATCCCCCTTCTAAATTGAACAAATCCTTTCCAAACAAATAAAACCAACAACAATCAAAAAATTAACAAATGGAACAATATTAATTGAAGTTAAAAAAACACAAGTGGAAGAAATCCTAAAATGGGAAACTTTCAACAACATTAAAATTAAAACTCACCTCCACCAATCTTTAAATTCATCCAAAGGAATAGTGAAGAGTCCTGAATTATTTCTGTGCACACTAGATGAAATGAAATCCAATTCAAAAAACCAAAACGTGACAGACGTTAAAAGAATAAGCATTAAAAAAATGCAGAAAACATAAATACGAACACTTACATGTTGAATTTTGATGCCCTAAAGCCACCCCTCCGAAATTAAGGTAGACTATATAAAAATAAAAGTCAGTCAAAATATATTTACCGACCCCTCTTAGATGTTTCAATTGTCAGAGGTTCAGACACCATCAGGACAGATGCACTAGGCCCTCAGTATGTGGAAGATGTGGTGAAAACAATACAAAACACATGGACTGTCAAAAAGAGGCATTCTGCACTAAGTGCAAAAAAATCACCACCACCCCATTCCAAAGATTGTGATGTCTGGAAAAAAGGGAAAAGATATATCCAAAAGGAAATTCACCAAAAACATTACTTTCCAAGAAACAAGGAAAATAATAGAAGCAGTAAAATACTCTGAAATGTCAAAAAGGAACTTACCAAACACAAACCAACAAGGACACCAAACATGAAAACAACCAAACCAGAATAAAACCAGAAATAATTACCCAACTTATAAATGAGATGAGAATACTAATCCAAGAAATGAAAACTATAATAAGAACCGTTACTGAAAACAAACAAATCTCCAAAGAAAACTCAAACACCAAAGATTCACCAAACCCAGAGACACAAACAAAATCAAACAAAGAGAATCCAAATCCCCTCTCCTTTGAAGTGGCCTCTATTGTTAGACCATCACAGACCTCCCCCTATGGGGAAGCTATAAAGAAACCACCTCCTAGTGAACAGAGGCATGGCACAAAACAAGAAAAAAATAGATCAAGATCAACCTCAAGAACAAGATCTAACCCAACAAAAAACAAATTTGAGGCCCTGGAAACAATGGAAACAGAGGATGAGAGCCCATATCTAAGCAAAACCCAATCAAAAAAAAAATCTAATTTCAAAGCAAACCTTGGCAAAAATTAAAACATGGCTCCCCTAGAGAAAATCAGTGAAACACAAAATAATACAATCCTACTGTGGAGAGGAATTCAGGCCAATTATAAGGAACTTCAACAACTTTTGACCAACCACAACCTCAAAATAGTTTGCCTCCAAGAAACCTTCTTAAAAGAATCTAGCTCCATTGAATTTAAACAATATCATCCTTATAACCATTTTAACAATGACAAAAACAGAGCCTCTGGAGATTTCTCAATCCAAGCTTGGAAAGACATACCTTAAAGCCAAATTCATATAGACACCAACTTCCAAGTGATCATTGTCAAAGCAACACTACATAAACTAATACACATCTGCTCCATCTACATTCCTCCACATGACCCCATCAGTGACTTAAAAATGAATAAATTACTCCAGCAAATACTAAAACCCTACTTATTGCTGGGTGACTTAGATAGCCATAGCACTGTATGGGGGTCCCAGAAAATCAACAAAAAAGCCAAAGACCTCGAGAAAGTTATCCAAAATAATAACCTATGCATAGTTAATAATAAATCTCATACATACCTCAACCCATTCACAGGTTCTTACTCAGCCATTGACCTCACTTTATGCAATCCTGTAAGCTATATGGACTATGGGGGCAAAGTTCATGATGATCTCTGTGGTAGCGACCTCTTACCCATCCTACTTGAAATTCTACAACCTCTTCATAATGAAAGACTCCATCATTGGAAACTAAACTAGGCAAACTGGGAAGTTTTTGAAACCCTCTGCGAACAAAAACTCTTCCAAGAGCCTAACACCCCAGACCAAACAAAATATTTTATGAAAACATTAATTTCAATAGCAAACGAATCTATAATAAAAACTTCCAACTTGAATAAACACAACAGTTCCTGTTTCAACGATGACTGCAGAAAAGCTATCTGCCTATGTAAGGCTGCCTTATATAAATTCAATAAGCAAACCACCACCGCTAATCTCAACGACTTCAAAACTCCTCAGGGCAAAAACACAAAAACTCATTTAGGAAGCCAAGAAGAAAAGTTGGCAAAACTTTGTCAACCAACTGGGCTCCTTTACCAAAACCAACACAATCTGGAGGATGATTAGGAAAATCTCCAGAAAACTCCAACCAACCACCCTCAAACACCTCACCAAAAAAAACAAACAGAAGCAACTACAAGAAAAGACATAGCAGAAGTACTAGCCGAGACATTTTCAGAAAATTCTTCTCTCAAAAACTCCAATCCACAATTCATTTCTTACAAAAGCAAATCAGAGAAACAAAGATTCAATTTTAAAACAAATAATTCAGAAAAATATAACCTACCATTTACACCAGCAGAGCTTAAAGAAGCTATACAAGCATCACATAATACAGCAGTTGGCCCTGATGAAATTCATTATGAATTTCTAAAACACTTAACAAAGAATTCTCTTAATTACCTTCTGAAAATATTCAATGATATCTGGATAAATGGAATATTCCCAGAATCATGGAAAATAGCAACAATCATTCTTATATCTGAGCCTGGGAAAGACAACTCAATCACAGCAAACTACCACCCCATAGCATTAACTAGTTGCCTCTGTAAAACAATGGAGCACATGGTAAACAAAAGACTGGTCTGGTATCTTGAATCCAATAAACTTATTACAGACTCTCAATGTGTCTTCTGAAAATGCTGATCAACAATGGATCATGTGGTCAAATTGGAAACCTCCATAAGAGAGGCCAATATCCAGAAATAACATATGATATTAGTCTTCTTTGATCTGGAGAAGGCTTATGAGACCACTGGGAAGTTTGGAATGATGAAAGATCTCCATAGCCTTGGACTGCAAGGAAGATTGCCAAACTTCATAATAAGTTTTCTCTTGGACAGAGAGTTCCGAGTCCAAATCTGATCAACGTTTTCTAATCTCTATAAACAGGAAGAAGGAGTCCTTCAAGGGAGTATTCTGTCAGTCACCCTGTTTAATTTAAAAATTAACAATATTACAAGGTGTCTTACTCCTGGAATTGATGGTTATCTTTACGTTGACAGCTTCTGAATCACTTCCCAATCAAAATATATGAGAACTGCAGAGCGTCAACTGCAACAATGCATTCAAGATATCCAAAAGCAAAACACAATGTATGCACAATGACCCACTCATAAAACTAGAAGACAGAAATACCTGTCATTAATGAGCATAAATTCCAGGGAGTATTTTTTGACAGGAAATTATCATTCATCTCCCACATAAAATATTTAAAAACTAAAACCACCTGCACTCAACAACTCCTATGAGTAGTCGCCCATACAAAATGGGGAGCTGACCATCAAGCACTCCAAAAGTTATACTAGTCTGTTCCCAGTCAGATTATGGTATATCTATCTATAGATCAGCAAGAAAGTCCAACCTTAAAAAGCTTGACCCAATCCACTACAAAGGCCTAAGACTGGTCTTAGGAGCCTTCAGAACTTCTCCAGTAGTCAGTTTAAATACCGAAGCCCATAAAGTACCCCTACAACTCAGATGTGAAAAATTGCCTCTGCAGTATGACTCAAAACTGAAATCCTGCCCATCCAACCCAGCCTACAACTGCATCTTCAACCCCAAATACAAGCAACAGTTTGAACAAAAAAAAAAAAAACCTATCAAACCAGATGGAACTTATTCTCCAAGAATCCACAATTTCTTTTACAAATGTACATAAAAGAGTTCTATTACAAATAGCAGCTTGGATCATTAAAAAAACACAAGTAATCCTCCAATTAAACAAACTCCCCAAAACAAAAACACATCCCAACACTTATTTGGAAAAATTTCACACTATCCTCTTATACCATCCTGATCATCAGTATATATTTGTGGATGGCTCTAAGGATAGCAATAATAGAGTATGTGCCACTGTTCGCAAGAAAGCCTTTCCAATGAAAAGGTTCATCTTCACTGCAGAAATATGTGCCATTGACCTTGCTCTCAACATCATTTCTAAGAACAAACAACAAAATTTTATCATATTCTCTGACTCGCTCTCTGTATTAGCATCATTGAGAATTAAAAGCAGGGGAAGCCATTAATTGTTAAACTGCTGAGTAGACTAGACTCAATGTCTGGTCATAAAGAAATATATGTGTTGGATCCCAAGCCACATCGGAGTGAAATGAAAGAGCTGACTCGGCAGCCAAATCAGCCTTAGATCTGAGCCCCGACAATATCTCCATTATGTATACTGACTTGAAAACCCAAATCAATAAATTGTTTCTTACAAAATGGCAACAATGCTGGAATAACAACATTAACAACAAACTCTTCCAAATAAAGCCCACTTTCGGAGGATGGAGACCAGTCTTCAGAAAATCAAAAAGTCATTATATCTCAATTGCAGATTGGCCACACAAGTCTCATTCTTTTATACTCAAGCAGGAACAGCCACCACAGTGTTTGACATGCCAGACACCTTACACCATCAAACATGGGCTAGTGGAATGTGGAGCTCTAACTATTACAAGAGAGCGACATTTCAAAACAGATAATATGAGAGATATGTTTGAGAACGTCCACATCAATGATGTTCTCTCTTTCTTGATAGAAAAATATAATACTTTTCACAATTCTGGAAAATTCAGCCATCCAACTTACCAATCAACTAAGTACAAATAAATTATTGTTGAATAGAAATACTAGAAACCATTAAATCTCTGAAAGTAAAACTGTAGTGAGAAACAATAACTACTTGGCTGTGCAAATTATATCAAATAAACTACCTCATGTTAGATAGAAATACTTGAAACCCTTTACTCATGTTTGAGTAAACGAGCAATAGTTTTTGTTTTATTTTTTTAGGTATGTTCTCTACAATATAAGCATTTAAAAATCCTGCATATCTAATTATATGTCAGCTGGATTTGGCATTTAATAACCCATAGTGGTTGATATGCCATAAAACTCAAACAACCAACCAACCAATCAACATATATTATTTATCAAATAAATTGTTTTTACTTGTCTCATTTTTTTATTAAAATTTTTGTACCTGGATATTTCTGACTGAAATTGTTCTTCAAATAATTTCTGATTTTTTAACTTAACATCATTTTATTTTTCAGTCTTTCAAGATTACACTGTATCTAAATAGATTTATGCATTTTCTGGCATTTCTAAATTTCTACAAAAATGAATATTCAATTCAGTATCATTAATCAGTCTATTTGAGTCTATTTGTCAACTGTTGATCAGCATTTTGCAACTGAGCTACTGCCCTGGCTGATTGTGTTTGTCACAATCAGCCTGTCTGCTGATACTATGTTTTTCATACACACACAAGTGTGGATGTTTTTCCCATACTGAAACAAAGTCACAACACCTTATTTTCTTCTTTTCAATTTCCATAATTACTTGTACAATTCAAGTAGAACTCTTAACCTTTAAACACTGTTTGCAATTTATATTGTTTATTAAATAAATTTCATTGTTATTGTCGTAATCTCAGACATAAATTTTTAGATCTTTATATCTTATACTACAATTATTTTTACAATTAATGTTTGGCATCTTACAAAAATAGTCCGCATAGATCTATCTTTCCTATAATTGATTGATTTTAATGGCATGACAAACTGTTTAGGATTATTTTATGCCTAGTAGTTTGGGAACTGGCCCATTGGCATGATGGTTAGAGTGTTTGCCAATGGTCTGGAAGACCAGGGTTCATACCAAAGACTCAAAAAATAGTACTTGATGCTTCCTTTCTTAACACAGCATTATAAGGTACCAATCAAGAGTAAGAGGAGTTGTCCAGGAAAAGGAGTTGTGCTCTCCCCTACACCTCATTGTAGTAGCTGTAGAAAAGGGAGACTACAGGTCACTCAACTAGTAACTAGTTAGGGAATCATGTTCATTATATATTCATATTTACATTTCTTGTATAGTTGTTTTTTTAAGAGAGTTTTTTTTGCACAGGGTCCTACTGAATATAACTACAAATAATTTTTAAAAAGATTCATTTGACCTATAGATGACACACTAACAGGTATGACCACTCTGGATCAGAGTGGACTTGGGAGTAATGGCAATGAAGGTATACTCCACACACCACAGAGCTCTAGAACTGGAACCTCACCATCAGATGCAATTCAGAGTGATGACCCTTTTAGGAAGTATCTAACATCTCTACAGTGGATACAGAGCTATTATGTGCATACATACTAAGAGAAAGATAAGCCGCAAATTCTATTTCATATGCATAACTCTTATACTACCTCGTTCTTCTATTTAATATATACATATGTATCTCAGAGAGAACCATTTTCATGGCATTCTCTAAGGTATTAATGCCAAACAAAAAGAAGCTACATTAGCTAAAAATTGTATTGGTTTGGCTCAAGTCTGTTTATACTTATTTAACACCTCAGTTTTGTCCATAGATTGCAGGAAGAGGTTGATTCATGCCTTCCCCAATGTAAACATAAGCAGCCTTAGCTAAAATTTGAACTCAATTCATCAGTTCCATTTTGCCTGTTGATAAACATTATTCTGTCTTGCTTTTGTAAATTATTACAAGTGATGAAATATTCTACATAATGAAATCTTCAGCATTAGAATACCCAATATATTCCCAACTGTGATGTTGCCATCACTTTTTGTCTTGAAGCACAAAGAATAAAAATGATTGCTATATATATATATATATATATATATATATATATATATATATATAGACACAAACACACACACAGACTCACATTGCAAAAAAACAATAATAACAGCAGTACAGGCAAGAAAGCAATAAGATGTGTGTGTGCGCACACACACACACACACACACACACACACACACACACATATATATATATATGTGTGTGTGTGTGTGTGTGTGTGTGTGTGTGTGTGCGTATATATATATATATATATATATATATATGTGTGTGTGTATATATATATATGTGTGTGTGTGTGTTTGTGTGTGTTTACATATATATATATAAATATGTCTCTGTGTGTGTGTGTGTGTGTATATATATATGAGTGTGTGTGTGTATATATATATATATGTGTGTGTGTGTGTGTATATATATATATGTGTGTGTGTGTGTGTATATATACACATGTTTGTGTGTGTATATATATGTATATATACATATATATATATATATTTACACACATGTGTGTGTGTATATATATTTATATATATATATATATATATATATATATATATAGCTTGTTTTGCTAGCAAAATGCATAAAATCTCTTCATCACTCTCACAATAGGAATATAAAAAGAGAGTAATAGATAGATTAAGATATATATATATATATATATATATATATATATATATATATATATATATATGTATATAGGCTGTGTCTTTTCTTGGACATATATATATATATATATATACAGGCCGTGTCTTTTCTTAAACATGATTTTCGCTTTGCATAAACCATGAGCAAAACAGCCCGAGAAATGATATCAATGTTGCCTAATGAATATTTAAGGTCATGGCTGTAAATTGTAAAGAGGGAAGAGTGATGTACATCAGCTGTCATCTTATCTGTTGTCTGTGTCTCATTATGAAATCATTAACAGCACTCAGCTTGTCCATTTGTCGTTGAACTTATAATAGATTTGGTCAGTTTTGATGTCTAAAAGCAGAAAATATTACAGTAAAGACTGGAATAGAGACATTACAATATTATAAAAAGGCTAAAATACACCAAACACTAAAAAGCCTCAGCCATTTATGGATACATAAGTTGTGCCTTGCTTGAAACTCATTTGAATTTGCTTGATCTATAACACTTGACTGAATTTGTGATAAACTGAATTATATGACTCTAAAATAGTAACTTATTTTACCTTGTCTTTACTGAATTATTTTTGTCATCTTCTCATAATGGACTGTCTGCCTGTCATGAATACCATGTTACCACTGACATCACAATTCCCTTAGTTATTTCTGTTATATTCTCAGTGATTATTTAATCTTAATTATCATCTTCTTTATTAACATTATCTCTATTAAATTTTAGCCAAATTAGATTTGTCTCAAAATAATCTGTTATTGATGTGTTTAAAATCCTGCAAGGGGTTATATATAACTAGAAAGAAAGGTTTACACCATATATAGCATGGATACTTTGCATACTGGTTTTAACAAATGATTACCAGTTCTTGATTTCTAATATTATTGTTTTATTCTCAAACGTATTAAAAGCAATCCTATGTATAAGTTTATTTAGAAATTTAATTGAAATGAAAATTAGAGCAATCTTTTTATATTTGTTTTTATTTATTTTTGTAAATCTTTCTAATTTAATAACAGTTTATAAAATTAAAGCTGTACACAGAAGAGTGTATATGTGTGCATATTTTTGCTAGTAATAATTGATAGATTATTATACAAGATTATTATAATTATTAATAGAAGATTATAATAGGAATTGATTATTGAAATTCTGAACAAAAAATGAAATTTGATCACATTCCATTTTAAATGGAACTTTTTATTCAAGAAAGTAATAGTTTATCAATGAAATAACAAAGTCCAGTATATCAAGTAATTATATTCATTATCTTCTTCATTTAAGTGTGCTGAAAACACAGATTTTGTTAACTCTCTCTGACCATCCATCCTTATCAGTCATTGCTCTTGGCAAAGCTTTCCAGACAGCATCTTATGTTAGGATCACACTAATAAATGGACTCAGGTACTCCACGAATTCTGCAATTAAGTTATTTGTATCTTTATACTTTGTACTTAGGAATGGTGTGCTGATAGCATGAATTCTCTTGCTATTCTCTTGTTCTGATTGGCCATCACTTTTGTTAAGTCCTCTTGAGGGCATCCAGTGTCCACTCAGATCTGACATATGTAATTTTTTGCAGTCAATACTGGTGTGTCCCTGAGCAGGAGTCTATGGGAGAATGTTATTTATGTGTTCTTATGCAAGATAGGAGGTAAGTGGCCATACAGCAGCTGTTTTGTAAGATACTGCTTCCAGGATTTGTTCAAAGCAGCATGCAGCATCCTTGTGTTGTTCCTATCTTGCATTTTGCTTAATATCATTGCTTTTTTATGTTAAAATTTTATTTTGATTTTAACAGCATTTCAACCCATCTAGTGTTATTTCATACCTTCAGATATAAAAAATTGCATACATTGTAGCTTTATATTTGCATTTTTTTTTGAGTTTAATGGTTTTTATGCAGATGATTATAATATAAAGTGTTCCTAATATAAATAATCCTAAAACAGAACTATTTTGGGACTCTAACAGATACTACCACTTAGGGTAAAAGTAAACTTGGCAATGAAGGAATACTCCACACTCCACATAACTACACCACCAGATGCAGTTTAGTGTCCTATCTAGAACACTCTTTTTGCAGTGGGTTTTTTTTTTTTGGTGGGGGGGGTCTTACTCCTCTGCTGGGAACCAAGTCAGC
Organism: Sepioteuthis lessoniana; assembly: GCA_963585895.1. Classification (NCBI taxonomy): domain Eukaryota; kingdom Metazoa; phylum Mollusca; class Cephalopoda; order Myopsida; family Loliginidae; genus Sepioteuthis; species Sepioteuthis lessoniana. The sequence goes on along the minus strand of OY757913.1, from coordinate 58,785,779 downwards.
ATATTTTTAGCCTTATGAAAAAGGGCATATTAATATTTTGTAAAGGCATAGGTGGTGACAGTTATCACTGCAAGGAATGGACTTGATGATCTGTGCTTTAACCTGGACAAGGCTGTTTATATTTCACTTCTAACTAATGACCTTGGGAAAGGCATGAATCATCTCTTTTCATCCTAGCTATTGGTACATAGTCAGGCAGACTTAGCTCTCAAGAATTATAGGTTGGTAAAACAGTCTAAGAGAAGAAACAACTGGATCCAAAACCATTGTTTGTTGGATTAGCTATTCAACTGCATAAAAACCTGCTTGCTTTGAAAACTACCACACCATCACTAACAACAATGTGATTTTGACCCTATGTTCTATTAAGAGTTTAAAGGATCAGTAGCTTATTAAATTTTCATATTTCCTTGATTTCTTAATTAATTCATATCATTTATTTACTTTCCTACTGTCATGATAGCATATATGAGGATCATTAAATAAATTTCCAGACTTTTTTCGTATGGGCACTTTTATTGATAGTTCACATATAAAACTCTAGTCCCCTTCGAAGTAAGCTCCTCCGGCTGCAATGCACTTGTTGTACCGTTCCAATAACTTCTGGAAGGCCCCATGGAAGTCCTCTTCTGTGAGCATGTCAATGACCTTCATCACAGCCTCTTTCATCTCCTCAATTGTCTCATAATGACAGCCTCTGGGCTTAGGGAATAACCAAAAATCACAGGGAGCAAGCTCTGGACTATAGGGACGGTGAGGAACTGTCTTGATGCCTATCTTGGTCAAAAAGTCTGTGACAAGGATGGAGTTGTGGACTGGTGCATTGTACTGGTGGAAATGCCACTGACCTGATCTGAAGAGTGATGGCCTCTTCCCTAGGAATCTCTTCCTGAACTCCCTTAAAACCTCAACATAGTAACCCTAACCCTAAGCCTTTGGCCAATCAACTCTGGTGTATTGACTTCCTTACTCCTCCCACACCTCTCATCATCCCTCACAGACTCCTTGCCTTCCTTGAATCTCTTATGCCACTCAAAAACTGATGCTCAATTCATGCAAGATGGTCGAAAAGCAGTCTGAAGCATTCCGTACATTTCTGTGGCATTTTTTCCAAGTTTAAAACAGAATTTTATTGCATATCATTCTTCTAAAGTGTCCTCACATCCAGATTGCATTTTTGAAATTCACCAGCTGTGACAATCAGGCTTTAGTAGGGTGTATTTGAATTCCTGCTGTAGCTGTTCAGTTGAATGGGAAATCATAAAAATTGGTCAGTCATCTCAGAAGATGTATAGCTATAACATACTGAATTTTCAAGAGTCTACAACAAATTTAAATCCCTGTACAAAAAAGTCTGGAAACTTATTGAAGGCACCACATATTTTTATAATTAGAAAATTCAAATATGGTGTGTAAAGTGGATGTATGTATTTACTCAATCTCAAAGGCAAGATATGACACAAGGTCAGTTTTTAAGCAGAGTAAAGCTGGTTTGAACCCAGAATTTTTCTTCTCCTTGAATTGATGCCTGACTAAAGCGAAAGAACTCAGTCTGCCCTAATATTTATCCCTAACTGGAAGGATAAGAGATGGATTCAAGCCTTTCTGAAGAGCATTAGTATGAAGTAAAATGCAAACAGTATCATCCAGGATTTGAACTCGTGTTGTCAATTCCATTTCCTATGACAATAACCATTTTGTTAAACACATCTTCTAAAGTGAAGTGAAGTGAAGTGAAGTGAAGTAGTTGCATATTTCACTATTATATATCATAAGTTTTATTGTTTTGGATTCACATATTTATTTATGGTGACATTTTTCCTGTAATTTTCAAGCATGTTTTCAAAATGGCTGATTAAAAAAAAAAGAACAGTTTGTATTAATTTTTGAAGATTTTTATTTTGTGGGGAAAAACTGTTGCTAAATAAGGCTTCAAAGAACTTTTAAGGAAGAAATTTCAAATAAAACTCAAGTGCATGAGCAGTCTTCCTATTTCAAACATAGTGGAATGTTAAAAACCTGTCATGATCAGGACAAATTTCAATGAGCTGAAAATGATAGAAATCTTTTTAAAATTTCACCACACAATCATTAAAGATCATTATGAAATATCTGAAGTCATTGGTTTCTCTTGGTCTTCATGCTAGGGAATGTTGATAGAAGATTTGAAAATGAAATGCATTTCCACAAAATTGGTGCTTCATTTCTCTGAAGTATGGCGATTCTGTCCCATTCACTTTGTTGAAACAATTTTGCTCCAAAATTCCAGTTCTAATTTTTGGGTGTCCCTGTGCATAATAGCCTTATTTTGTCAATAACATTTGCCTTAACATATTTAGTCTGTATATAAGGCTAAAAAATATGTAATTACACTGATATACCTAGAGAGCAATTTATCCAGTCTCAAAATGGACAGCAATGGGGATTGGATGATTTATAGTAGGTTATTGTCTTTTAAATATCCTTGTAAAGTATATATCTTACAACACACTATTAACATATATTCCAAATATTACACAAGTTCCAATAGGTTGGTATTATAATATTTTGACTTTGGAGTCATTCACCAAAACAATAGATAAATAGCTCCAGAGCTTGGATGAGTTGCTGCAGGCTGTTATCTCCCAAGTATACATGTAAATTATCCACCTCATTGGCTTGTGGGTACAGTGATTTCTGACCATTGGCAATCATCTTTTTATCCTGATTTTACAATGTAGAGATATAGTGTCAAAATAAAGTCGAACAAAATTGCTAAATTTCATTTTTTTCTCTTGTTTTTCCTGCCAGAAATAATTTGCTTTTGTCGAAGATGTTTGGGAGTGGTATAGTAGGGATAAAGTCAGTGAACAAGAGTAAGAGAAGACAAAATTTTGCCTATTTAAACTGGGTTTAAATATAGCCCGTGATAGATACAACCATGATTATTTTTTATCTACCACCAGAATTTTTTGTATTACTCAATATGAAAACATTAGAAGGAATAAAAATTGATATATTTTTTATTAAATCCTATCTGTAATATGACATATACCATAAACAGCTACTCTCTCTCTATGTCTATATATATATATATATATATATATATAGTATTGCCCATAAATATGTATACTTCAAATACTTTTTTATATAAAGTTAATTTTCTTCTAAACCAAAGATATGAGATAACAAGATTTTATTATTTCTTATGGAACAATATATTATTAGATATTACCAGTCCATTGGTCTAGTGGGTAGAGTGTTCACTAATGGACTGGGAGACTGGGTTTCAATTGCAAGTCAAGTCATAACAAAGACTCAAAAAATGGTACTTAATACTTACTTCCTTAACAGTCAGCATTATAAAGTGTGTATCAAGGGTAAAGTAAACCAATCCAGGGAAAGGTGTTGCACCCTCCCTTACAATAATAGCTATTGAAAAGGGAGACTTCAGGTCACCCAGGACTACAATCGCAAACAAAAACAATTTATTACCAAATGCTATAACATTGAAACTCTGTAACCAAAAATATGAGTATACCCCTTATATATATATATATATATATATATATATATATATATATATATATACTTTCTTTAAGAAAAAACAATGAAACCGGTCACATTGGATTATAAATTTATTTCAATCCTGTTACGCATTTTTGAAATTTCCAAAAACACAAAAAAAATTAACATGGTTGAGCTATATATATATATATATATATATATGCAATTTTATTATGATTAAAGAGCTGTTGCAATTTTGTTGTTGTTTACAGAGTTTTAGTACTGTTAAATTTGGTAATAAATACCTAATAATCTTGATTGGATAATGTTCTGTTTGAAATAATTAAATTCTGTTGTCTTAGATTTAAAAGAAAATTAACTGTTAGGAATGCATTTATTTATGGATAATATTTATTTGTTTGTTTGTTGTTTTTGATGCCAAAGCCATCCTTCTAGAACAGTAGTGGAACTATTTAACCCAGAGCTGGGAGGATAAAGGGGTTCATACCTTTTCCAAAGGTATTTGTCTGAAAGTGAATGTAATAGCACGACTGGAGTTTGAAATCACTCACTGCAATTCTGCAGTCCAGTGCTTTAATCATTACACCACAAGGACACCCCTGGTAATATCTTTTGTGTGTGTGTGTATATATATATATATATATATATATATATATATATGCACACACACACACAATTCAAGTTTAAAATAAGAAAATAATAAAACAGACTGAAAAAGTTTCTAGCTTGTTTTTATTCTTAATTATTTGAAATATATGAGGTGCATACGATAAGTTTCCAGACTTTTTTCGTATGGGCTTCTAAAATAGTTGTAGACTCTTGAAAATTCAGTATGTTATGGCTATACATCTTCTGAAATGACTGACCAATTTTTATGATTTCCCATTCAACTGAACAGCTACAGCAGGAATTCGAATACACCCTACTAAAGCCTGATTGTCACAGCTGGTGAATTTCAAAAATGCAATCTGGATGTGAGGACACTTTAGAAGAATGATATGCAATAAAATTCTGTTTTAAACTTGGAAAAAATGCCACAGAAATGTACGGAATGCTTCAGACTGCTTTTCGACCATCTTGCATGAATTGAGCATCAGTTTTTGAGTGGCATAAGAGATTCAAGGAAGGCAAGGAGTCTGTGAGGGATGATGAGAGGTGTGGGAGGAGTAAGGAAGTCAATACACCAGAGTTGATTGGCCAAAGGCTTAGGGTTAGGTTTACTAAGTTGAGGTTTTAAGGGAGTTCAGGAAGAGATTCCTAGGGAAGAGGCCATCACTCTTCAGATCAGGTCAGTGGCATTTCCACCAGTACAATGCACCAGTCCACAACTCTATCCTTGTCACAGACTATTTGACCAAGATGGGCATCAAGACAGTTCCTCACCGTCCCTATAGTCCAGAGCTTGCTCCCTGTGTCTTTTGGTTATTCCCTAAGCTTAGAGGCTGTTGTTATAAGACAATTGAGGAGATGAAAGAGGCTGTGATGAAGGTTATTGACATGCTCACAGAAGAGAACTTCCATGGGGCCTTCCAGAAGTTATTGGAACGGTACAACAAGTTCATTGCAGCCGGAGGAGCTTACTTCGAAGGGGACTAGAGTTTCATGTGTGTACTATCAATAAAAGTGCCCATACGAAAAAAGTCTGGAAACTTATCGTATGCACCTAGAATTGTGATATTGCTCTACATTTTCATGCATTGAGCACTATAAAGGTTTTACAGATTGAAAATGCTTTTATCATCAAATTTGACTGATTTATTTGTATTATTGGATATGTTTATGTCAATTACTGTAACACAGTAAAAATAGTACATTTTAGAAAAGATCTTTTCAATGAAATAGTGCTTAGATATTTTAACTTTGGGAATAAAGCAATTTCCAGTACAGTTTACTAATTAATACTGAAATTCTAGGGTTCAGGTTCAAGCTCACTCCAGTCATTAACGTATTTCAAAAGAGATAACTATTAAATGGTAATTATAGCATACTGTTCCTTATTTATGTGCAGTTAATTATAATATAAATTCAATAATCAGGATATGACCTGATACTAAGCTTAATGGCAACTAAAAATGGCTTTTAATTGTATATTAACAAGAAGAAATAAAATAGAAAATCATTGCTTCTCTGAACAGTAGAGAGCATGTTAACATATGTCTATGAATGTCATTGTGAGTAACCTCCTCTTTACTCATAGTAGAAATTTGCCTAAGAAGCTAATTCTAATTTGCATAGCTGTAATGTTGACAATGGTTAGCAAATTTATATGGCTGTGGTGTTGATAATGATTGGCCAGTCAAGGCTAGCTTCATTGCAGTATGAACTGGATATTTTTTTTCTTTTTGAGAAAAGGCTCTCAGAACTTTTACTCTAAGAGACTGCCGACTTCTATAGTGAATAAGTGGAGAATATTTCTTTTTTTTTTTTTTTTTTTGTAGGTTGCTTAGAATTAAATGGAAATATTCTTTTTATTCAATGAAGTAAAATTTATAACTTTAAAACAATCCATTTTAAAACTAGTGCTCGTTTTTTGTAATTGTATAAAAGTGATTTTTTTATTGTACAAGATAAAAACCTACAAGATAATAGGAAGTTCAGTAGATTGTGAATTAATTTTTCTTTTCTTTTTCTTTTTTTTTTTTTTTTAATCTTATTTGAATAATTTTCTCATTTGCTGAGTTAGCATTTTTCTTTTTCCTCCAACTTGATTATCTGTATTTGCCTGCCTAATATAGTGGTTCATCTGACAGATTAAAATTCACTAAAAACGGACACATGAAGCTGTATAAGATTGAATTAAAACTGAATAAACAAAAAGCAAAGACAGCTAAATGAAACCATTTTGTTTACATGGTTTCTACCATGCTTGCCTTTTTTTTTCAAGTGATGTTGAAAGAAGACTATTGTCAGATTTCTCCTGATTGGTTAAAAATACATGAGCTGCATTATTACATGTACATAGTATGGCAGGCACTCTGTGATTACAGTAGATTCAAAGCTGCTGCGCTTTGAGAAATGGTGTTTGCAACTATATTAAATACAAATTAAATTGATTGATTTTATCAGATGGATATTCTCAGAGAAGGCTTTGCTTACTGTAATACCAATTCTACATTCTTGAGCACTGCCAGCGAGGCTTAGAATATACTGATTATACTCTGCAGAGGGGTAAGACTCTCTCGCAAAAAGGAGTGTTCTGATATGACACCAAACTGTACCTGATAGTGAGGCTTCAGTTCTGAAAATCTGAGAAGTGTGGAGTACTACTTTGTTTCCATTACTCTCTGTGCCATTCTGATTCAGTGTAGTAATACCTGTGAGGGCCCTATCAGCAGATCGAATTGATCTGTTTCAAAATGATTTATGTTCAATAGGACCATGTGCAAAAAAACAAAAAACTCCTAAGATGTAACTGCATAAAAAATGTGAATATGTACATAAAAATGAATGTAACTCTTTAACCTCTAAGGCTAAAATAGCCCAAGAGAGGTTGACATGTTTTTAAAATGACTCAATTAATTTTACTCTCATGAACATCAGGTTAACTGTAAAATATGGGAAAATTATATATATATATATATATATATATATAAAATGATTCAAATTTTGCTTCTACTTTTTTCTATCTAAAAAATCCCACTGATTAAAACCCAGAAATATTTGTTTTATGCTTCTGTTTAAATGAAAAATCATAGTTTATATATAAATTAGAAAAATGACATAAAAAGTCTACAATTTGTCTGTTCCTAATACAACTTGATTCAACAGAAGCCAGAAAATCAATTGATGTAAAGATAGTTTTGTTGACATTTACACTGACAGACAGTCATGTTTAAATTACTTTGATTCAGCGTATCAACAAGAAGAATTCTACAATTAACTATCCTCCCACCTTGCTGCAGTCTTGTCTTGATTCACCAGAGTTAGTGAGGTAGAGTTTTAATCCATAAAAACAATTTTAAAAAAATACAATTAGGGGATAGAAACTTCTAAAAAACAAATTCTAAATCATCTCTTAATGATTCTATATTAAGAAATCAGAAAGGTTTGTTTGTCTGTCCGCTATAGATGTCCAAATAATTTAATATCAGGCTACCAACTTTAATATTTATATATATTAGGCCCAGAGGAATATTTTAATATAGAATAAAAAATTGTTCCTTATTAACAAAATGTGTTTCTTATTGAGGAGAGTCTCTCACAATATACCACAATCAACAGGAAGCCATATAGCTGCAAGATATAACTAAATGTACAGAAATTAAATTTTTAAATTTAGAAAATATTCACTCAATCAAAATAATTATTCATATTCAATTAAGCATTATTATCTAAATGTATTGGTAGTTATTCAGCCTGAATATTTAAAATAATTAGATAGCATTATTAGTATTAGTTGTTAACAAGCAAGACAAAAAACAAAAGTGTTTAAATCAATAAATATCTTAACTTTTGCACACTTAAATCCCCCAAAACACATTTCTCTGCAAAAATTCTGTTCAAATTTTTTACAGAACAATTTTTATAATAATAATGATATAAATATAATATTGGTAGATCTATTTTTGTTTTGTGTCCAGATTGCTATTCCTGACTAAACAATAATCCTGTATAATTATTTTACATTTCCAGCCTTTAAAAAATCTACCAAATAATCTAATTAGTAATGTGTATTTAGTTGTGACAAATGACCTCTTTTTTTTCTTTTTTGATGTTTGGAAATTTAAATTTTGCCTTATTCATTATATTTTACAGCAGCATGACTTTTTGCTGTGTCAAGGTTATTTATATATATAACAAGAAGTAAGGTAATCATATTTATTAAATAATTAAAATAATAAAAAAACAAATTGGAGGGAACCTTTGTCACATGCATTGTGAACAAATACACCTGAATAGTTTTAAAATAAAGATATTAAATCACAGCGAGGGAGCAATTTTAGAAAAAAATCAAATTCCATGATTCCCATCCAATTCCCCAAACAGATAAAAGATGTCAAATTGTCTTCTCTGCCTGCACAAGATAGGGAAATATTGTGAAGTAGCTGTAGCCTCTAAAAAGGCAAGCTGTTGTTTAGACCTAACCTTGCACAAAACAAAGAAACAGTGATCTGAATAATTAGTCCTACATATATAGTGATCAGCCTGGTGATCGCCAATTTGTTTTTTATTATAGTGATTATTCAATAAATATGATCCCCTTCTTGTTATAATAAAATTTTCTGATGGCAATATATATATATATATATATATAGCATGTTCTTTTATATACCAGCCTGTTGGTCTAGTGGGTAGAGTGTTTGCCAATGGCTCAAGAGACTGGGGTTCAATCCCAGGTCAAGTCTTACTAAAGACTCAAAAAATGATACTTGATACCTTATTGCTTAACACTCAGCACTATAAGGTACATATCAAGAGTAAAGTGGATCAATCTAGGAACAGGAGTGGCACCTTCCTCTTCTCCTCGGTGTAGTAGCTATTGAAAAGAGAGCTTTTAGGTTGCCCTCAACTTCAGTTGCCATCTTTACTTATGTTCTTTTATAAAACAATTTATGTGTGAAGTAGATATGAAAAGCTAACTTCTTCTAGGCTTAGCATGAAATGTTCTTTCCTCTTCTGAAGTCTTTAATCTTGGCTATCTGATTATAAATCTTATAGAAATCTAATCTCTCGGATAAAATAAGATAAGATTTCTTCCAAGCTGTGGCTATTTCAATACTACTTTATGGATGAACTACCTGGACTCTGATGAAATGCATTCAGAAAAAGCTAGATAAGAACTATGCAAGAACACTTCATGCTGTTTTGAACAAATACTGGAAGCAGCACCCAACAAAAAGGAACTGTATGGTCTCTAACCTCCCATCTCACTAACCATCCAAGTAATTTACACAAACAAATTTTCTCTCTCAGTACAACTCAATAATGATTGTTAAGTTAATTTCTGTATTTTATAAAACAAAGTTTAATGAAAATATATCGTCTATATAATAAACAATGTGATGTTGTCTGTCTGTAACTTCTGCTAGGTTGAGAGTATAGTATGTGTGCCCTACCTAGAATCATGGTATATCTTTTTCATATTTCTGCTAAAGTGTCTATTTGCCCTGTTTAGACTCAAAGCATCATTTCTTAATATTTCTGCTCAGGATTGGTGTGTAGAATCTGTACCTGTGAAAATCAAATTGAATATATAACAAAAAAAGTTGATCAAAGTAATTCAAATTAAAAATATCAATGTATATCTGAGTTTTTTCATCTGTGTCTGGAGACTGAAGTTCAATCTTAGGTCGAGTCATACCAAAGACTCAAAAAATGGTACTTGATGCCACCTTGCTTAACACTCAGCATAACAAGATAAGGATCAAGGGTAAAGTGGAGCAATCCAGTGAATGGAGTAGCACTCTCCTCTTCACATTGGTGTAATATCTATTGAAAAGGGAGCCTTCGGGTCACTCTAGACTAAAGTTGCCAACTTTACAAAACTTATTGTAAAAATCTAGTATGTCATTTATATTCTCAATATATAATTGTTCTTTATTAAATGATTAACTAAATTTTTATTTTTTATATACATCTTTAATTATATATTTTTCTCGTAAAACAAAATTTGGGTTATGTTTAAAAAATTTTTACAAATTTTATCACCAATGCAAAATTTTCAAAGCTCTGTCAGTGGAACCCAGACTACACCAATTGCATTCCCTACAGAGGAGTAATTCCCTACCCCCAGAGTATCCTAGATATGAAACTAAATTATATTCATTGGTAAAGCTCCAATTGTAGATATCTGGGGAGTGTGGAGTCAACTCTTCATTGCCAGAACTGCCAGATCCACCCAGAAAGTCAAATAGACCTGTTTGAGATAATAATAAAAATGATTTTGCATTATATTAATACCTTAGCTCTTAAAAGATATTGCAATGAAATATCAAGTGTTCAAATGATTAAAATGATTGTGAAGATAATTTTTTGTACCATATATAAATCAAAACTATAATTGTCATACCATCTTTTGCAAAAAATAACCTAATAAGGGTTGACAATTCAAATTAACAATCAAGAAGCTGCTACTTTTCTTGACTCAAACTGTGTTTCTGCAGAGGGTTAAGATCCCTACCCAATGAGTATCCTAGATATGATACTAAACTATTTGATGAGAAGGTGAATGTGGAATACCTTTTTATTGCTATTACTACCAGGTCCACTCTGACCCAGAGAGGTTGTATCTGGGTTTTTTTTAAATGGGTCTAATACAACTATTTAATCATTTATTATACATGTCACTACCCTTTTTTTATAACTTCGTTATGATAGCCTTTCTTTTTACCTTAACAAAAGTACATTGGAACTATATTCATAAAACTGCAAGTTCACATATATTTACTTAAAAGAATGTCAGTTATTTCAACTTATTTGTTGAAATAAAATTGTCTATATTTTCAATCAATAACATTTTCCTAACAAATTGCATTGTGACTTTCCTATCTGCAACTTTGAATATTCAGTTTATCTTGGTATTTTTATAATAATGACAATGACCTTCTAAGCTATTTTTCCAATTGTGCCCATGAAATAAATATTTCACCTCAAATGACATGGAACAAAATAATCTGAACAACTCCTTCTCACAGTCCCAAAATCATATAATTAATATAAACCTAATCAGAAGAAACTTCTGTCATTTAGAGATTTGAATTGTCTACATGAAATGGTTATCATATAGTTTCATCTATGAATCTAGTTTTGCTTAAATAAACTGATATAATTGGTATAATAGCAAACAATTCATTTTGTCACCATTTTCTGAAAAAATGACTACCCTGCCAATGGGACTAAAAATATGCTGACTGTATCCCCTATATAGAACTAAGATCCCACCAAAAAAGGGGTGTCTTATGTATAACACTAAACTACATCTGATGGTGAGGTTCCAGATCTTGAGTACTATTTCATTACCATTATTCTGATCTGGAGTGGGAGCATCTTTTAGGGTCTCATCAATGGGTTTTATGTCTTTGTTGAAAAATATTCATATCAGATAGGAATAATTCGTAAATAACCATGAGTTATTTAGATTTAGATTAGTTACTTGAATTTATAATTGTTTACTAAGGATTATTATTAGTTACTTGAAACCATATAACTGTGTGCAAACAAATGACTATTATTAAAGAGGAATTACTTGAAATGATATTATAAGTATTAAATAGAAATACTTTTGTGGAGGTGCCCGTGGTGTAATGGTTATCGTCGAAGGAAATGGACACAGCGACTCGAGTTCAAATCCTGGACGAGAATGATTGCATTTCACATAGCACTAATACCATTGGGAAAGGTATGTATCCAAATATTCTCCCTCCAGCTATGGGTAAATAGTAGGGCAGACTGGTTTCTTCAGCCTTGGTGAAGCAACTAGTCTAGGAGAAGGAAAACTCTGAATTCAAACCTGTTAAACTCCGCATAAAAATTGACCTTGTGTCATATCCTGCCCGAGTGGAGGGGTTGGTAAATAGGATTAAATAGAAATACTTGAAACCAAACACCTGTGTGCATTGGATGAGAATATTTGATATCATATCATGTCAAAAAACTTTTAGGTTACAATTTCACAAAAAATGTAAATGCAATGATTCCCTTATTTCTTGGAATAAAATAACCCTAGATGACTTGAGATATCATTGAAATCAATTTATTTGACGAAGTTAGTTTTTTTTCTTTTTTTTCTCTTTTCTTATAAACCAGGTGAAGAATGGGTTAGCAAAATTGTGTTTAGAACAGCCGGTGTGTCACATGAGGAATTCATTTGTCCAAACAGCATTTCCAGAGTTAATGACTCTTTTCAATGTTATAGATGCTCCAAAAACTTGCATATTTAATTTTTTTAATTATTATAATTATAAATTTATTTCTTCTGAGTGAAACCTCAGTTTTAATGCTAATATTAGACACTGGTGTAAACATGTCCTACAACTCTTACTTTGTACATAAAATAACAATTATAGTCTTTGTTCGCATCTACTCTCCAATGAAGATTTCTTTGCAAAACCCTTGTTCATTGGGGATAAAAGTTTTATTCTGAAAAGTAAGATTTGATGAAAACAGAAATTATACTTTAAAGAAGGTTAGGCTGGCACTAGGCCATAATATTAGAATAAAATCTAGTTAGAATCCAACTCATTAGGTTGTATTTACCCAAACCCTCCATCACATGCAGGGTGTAGCACAATTTAATTTTCCTGCTCTGAGAGCAGTTACCATATCAAAATTAAAAAGTCCAGTCTGTCAAACTATTTACTCAGAGATGCAATGAGAACAGTTGGATTCATACCTCTCTTAAGAGTATTTGAACTATATGAAATACAAACAGCCTCATCCAGGATCTGAACTTGGGTCACTGGGTCCATTTGCAATGATAACTGTTATGGCACAAACACCTTTTATGTATATGTTTATTAAACACCTCCACTACAAGCAGGATGCTCAATTTTTAAGTGGAGTACAGCTGGTTTGAAATTAGTTTTCCTTCTCCTTGAGTAGTAGCTGTACCAAGGCTAAAGAACCCAATCTGCTCTCCTATTTTCCCATGATTATTGGGAGAAGAAATGAATTCATTCCTTTCCCAAAGGCATTAGACAAAGTGAAATCAAACTCATTTGTAGACACTTACTTAGCCTAGCATAATCTGGTATAAAATTGCAGTAGTTGAGCACTCTGAGAATGAACCACTATGTTTATTAAGTTCAACTTGGTCTGGCATGATGCCACAATAGATCAGATATGATTTTGATTTTGCCATTACAAGTTCTAAGTGAAATGTTGATCTGTTAAGTAGCAAGTAAAGTTGGCGACGGTAGTCAAGGACGACCCAAAGACTCTCTTTTTCAATAGCTACTACACCGAGGTGTAAGGGAGGGCACTACTTATTTTCTTGGATTGCTCCACTTTACCCTTGATCCATACCTTATAATGCTGAGAGGCATCAAGTACCATTTTTTAAATCTTTGGTATAACTCAACCTGGGATTGAACCCCAGTCTCTCGGGCTATTGGTGAACATTCTAATCCTAATGCCAATAATATGAAAGTAATTTATGTATAAATTTGTATCTTTCCAAGTATTTTCATTTTTTCATATATCATTTATTTCTTTTTTCTTTCTAATCTTCCTCAGTCTCTTTCTTTCTCTTTTTTCTTTGTTATTTATGCCTTAATTTTTCATTCTCCTTCACCCTTTATGTATTTCAAAGGATTTTATATATATATATATATATATATGTTTATTTATTTATTTTTCTTTAGATAGGCACAATCAAGAAGAATTTTGAACAAATTGTAGAAACTTGTTTATTAAATTTTTATTTGGAAAGGGTTAATGGGTTCAAAAATGAATTTAAAATGGAAAAAAAATGATTTGCACAGGTTATATAACCAAGATACGATAAACTGAAATTTCTTTAAAGATTTGTTGAGTCTTTAGTATTTGTCTTGTCTACTTCAACTTTAAATCATTCATTTTCTGGTGAGAAAATAACATTTGGATTAGTCCCATTCTAGAAGGTGTTGTCATTTAGAATTTTAGTTTTGGAGATAAAAGGCCTCTCATGTATTTTTGAGGGAAGACTAGATTGTGAGCAAAGATGCTACAAGAACTTTATTGTTACCAGTTCTTTAGAAAAATATCTTTAAATTGAAAAAAGATAAAATAAAGAAGTATAAAATAAGTAGGTTTAAGGAAGAGAGAGAGAGAGAGAGAGAGAGAGAGAGAGAGAGAGATGACAAGAAAGAAGGATAAGTAGAGAATAAAAGCAAGAAATGAAGAGAGTGACTTGTGGAGGAGAAAAAGAATGAAAAACTGGGGTTGAAAAAAAAAGAAAAGAGTTGAAAAAAATGAAGAAATAATTCATAAGAGATATAATAAGAAATTTGAATTCAGTGTAAATGAATAATAATATATATCGAATAATAGATATAATACATATACAATTATACAGTTATTGATAACTGCATATTTTTATAAGAGATGCAAAACATAACAAGAGAGATACATAAAATGTATAAAATCCTTGGAAATATGTAAAGGGTGAAGGAAAATGAAAAATAAATGAAGGAATAAGAAAGGAGAAAGAGACTGAGAAAGAAGAGCAAGAAAAAAGAAGTAAATGATATATAAAAAGAATAAAATCCTCGGAAAGATACAAATGGATAAAAGAGAATCAGTTGATAAAATAAGAAATGAATAGAAGAAAAATAAAAAACAAAAAAAATAAGATGGACAGCAATGAGTAAATTCGCAAAGCATGAAACAATAACAACAACAAAAAATGAAAGAAAAGAATTAGAAAGAATGTGTAAAATTAGAAAGGAAAGCCAAAGAAGAGAGAAAAAAGTGAGTAAAAAAGAAAGAGAAAATAATGAAGTGAGGAATGAAGAAATAGTTGAAAGAGAAAAATAAGATGAAAATATAGTAAAAGATAATGATATGAATGAAGGAGAAATGGACACAGCGACACGAGTTCATATCTTGGACGAGACTGATTACATATCACATAGCACTAATACCCTTGGGAAAGGTATGAATCCAATTATTCTCCCTCCAGCTATGGGTAAATAGTAGGGCAGACTGGTTTCTTCAGCCTTGGCGAGGCAACTAGTCTAGGAGAAGGAAAACTCTGAATTCAAACCTGTTAAACCCCGCTTAAAAATTGACCTTGTGTCATATCCTGCCCGAGTAGAGGCGTTGGTAAATATGAAAAGATAGAAATAAAACAGTTCATGATAAACCGACTGAAATAAGGTAAATATGAAAAGATAGAAATAAAACAGTTGATGATAAACCGACTGAAATAAGGAAATTGGTATGCAGAGAGATAAATAATAAACATAGATAGGTCTGGTTTAGTTTTTTTATTATTTTAATGGTATGTCAACCTGTGTAGGTTATTTAATGCTAAAGCCATCACTGAAGAACCACAATAGTGGTACTATTTAATGCATAACTGGAGGGAGGATAAGAAGATTCATACTTTTCCAGGGGTATTAGTTCAAAAGTGAATGTAATAACACAACTGGAGTTTCAGCTCACTTATGAAGTAGCAGTCTTGCACATTAACCACTATACCATGAAGACTCCCCCCACCACCACCACACTGAGATAGATAGACTGATAATTAACCTTGATATAGATAGCTAATGAATAGACATAGATGCAGATAATAAACACATTGGGACACTTTTAGATAACACAAAGATAGCTGTAGATAGATAGAAAAATAGATGATGAAGACAGCTATAGATAGGTAGTGAAAAGACAGCTAGTTGATAGATAGGTAAATAAAGGAAATGAAGGCCATAGCTAGATAATGAAATGACAACCATAGATAGGTAGATAATAAAATAACCATAGATAAGTACAAGACAGTCATAGATAGATAAATAGAATATCAAAAATATAGATAACTGCATATAGGTAGATAGTGAACAGACTGAGAAGTAAATAGACTTGTAGGGAGACCAAAGATAATTATCTAGTTTTGACAGAGAGATTACGTATACAGCAAAGGGACCCATCAGGGTCACATGACAGTTCTTTTGGGGATTATCAGGCCAGTTGCTGCTGAGTCTCTGATGAGTGAGGATGTTCATTTCTGAGTTCCATTAGGGATAGGTAAGGGCACTCATGACTGTTTCTCATCACCATGGGACATAACAAGTAAGTCTTTCCCTTTTGTTCTTTTATACATCCTGCTAGTCTGTGTAGTTGTATATGAACCTAACTTTGTCTGCTGAGGTATATCATTACTTATCAACCTGAGCATATAGTAGATAAAGTGTTTTCTATTCCTTTTCTATATACCTATGCATTGTTTTTTCTTTCTTTTCTATCTTGTAAGGTGTTACTATATCATGGATAAACTAATGCCAATGTTGGGGTTTAAGCTAAATTCAATAGATTGAAGTAGTTGCAGATAGATAATAAACAGCACTAGACATCATTTAAATCAGAGGCAAGAAAAATGAAGTTAGACAAGAAATAAAACAAAGTAAAAAGAACAATGTCAAAACAAAGAAAAAGAAGAGCAAAGAAATAAAAATAGAAAGAAGGATTTGATTGTAAAGGAACTAAGAAAAAAGCAATAAGAAATACCAAGAGAGAAAAAAGAGCCAAAAGAACAGAGAATAGTTGAGAAAGCAAGAAAATTATTAAACAAGAGAGTGATAAATATTTGACAAAGTACAGAAAAGTGATAAAAAGATAGGGAAATGGGAGAAAGGAAAAACAGAAAAGAAATTTAAAGAAGTGAAGTGAGAAATGTTCATGAATTGAGGGAGAGAGAGATACAAAAGAAAAGAATGGAAATCATCAACATATACAAAGATGTGTGTAGCATAATTGTTGTTGTCATAGAATATGGACTTGGCATAAAGCTGTTTGTATTTCACTTTTACAAATGCCCTTGAGAAAGGCATGAATCCATCTCTTCTCCAAGTTATAATGAAATAGTTGGGCAGATGGCTCTTTCATCTTGATACAGCAACCAATCTGAGAAAAGGAAAACTCTGAATTCAAACCAACAGTACTTCATAAAAATTGACCTTGTGTTACATCCTGCTCGATTGCAATATCACAGTATTCTTTTTTTCAAACTAATACCCTTGGAGAAGGTATAAACCTCCTTATCCTTCTTCCTTTAGGTTAAATACTACCACTGCTGCTTTTCTACAATGATAGCTTTGATATTAAATAACCTTCAAAAGTTGGTGTGCCATTAAACAAAGAAACCAAACTTATTCAGTAGGCCCACAAAATGAGTGCTCCAAAAATAAAGCCTCATATTTATTTTCACAGAAACTACAACAAATGCATGAAACAGTAGAACTCTGTTGGATAGAGCAAGTTTTCAGCTACAAAACGCTATTTTTTTCACATTACAATCATTGGCTATACATTTTGCCAGCATTAAAAAAAATCCCTGTATATTGTGCTTTTAAAGATCTGCACCAGCAGAAACAATTCATATTTATCACAATGTTTGTGTAATGCATTTCATCAGCCTAATTTGTGTGAATGAACTGATGGAAGCACTCTTTGTTTTGTTAGTTGACTGTAATATTGAAGATGACTTGTCACTCACATTACTGTTGACATTGTTGAAACATTACCCTCTGCCTAACTGTGCTCACATCAGCTGTTTAGTTGACATTTATAAACGGATACATTTTTTTTTATTGATGAGAGAATTCACTGACACCCAATAACAAAGCAAAAAAAAAATGTATTATTAGTGGAAAGGTTTAAACTTTACTGGCATAACACCAACATCTGCTTATAAAATAAATGTTGAATAGATGCATTTTTTTTTTTCTTATTGAGTGATTCAATACTTTCATCTTAGATGAAACAATCAGTTTCAAGGTGGAAAAATGGGTTATTGATTGGAAGATTCAGCTTCTACTGCCATACCACCCATATTTATCTTTGATGCTGTGTAAAAACATAAGAATATAATAGAAGACATTTTTTTCATTGCAACCTTCTTATAAGCATACACAAAACTTGCTCTATACAAGGATGGTGTTATGTTTCTTGTGTTTGTAGTTTCCAGGGAAATATCAAACTCTTCTTTATATCCCTCATATGTTATATATACACATACTTGAAAGTGTGCTGAAAAGTTCTCTGCATGACCAAGAAGGGAATGAACCAGAGCCATGCTATTCTACTTATTCACCCAAAATTCAATACATTTGTATATCATTTGATTTTCTTTAACCCTCTTCCAAAAATTCAATAAAATTTAAAGAAAAAAAGAAAAAGCTAATTTCTGAAAACTTTTCAGCATTCTCTTGTGTGTGTGTGGTTTTATTTCTTAGTTTAATGGTATATCAGCTTTTGTGGGTTATTCAAGGTCAAAGCCATCCTTGTAGAAGAACAGCAGTGATGCTATTTAACCCATAGCTGGGGTGGGGGGAATAATGGGCTTCATATGTTTCCGAAAGGTATTAGTCTGAAAGTGAATGTAATAGTGTGACTGGAGTTCAAACTCACAGGTAATGATGGAGGTACTCGTGTTGTAATGATTACAGTGACCCAAGTTCAAATCCTAGAAAAAACTGTTTACATTTCATATAGTGTTAATACCCTTGGAAAAGGTATGAATCCAATTATTCTCTTTTCAGCTGTAGGTAATAAAAAAGCAGCCAGAGCTCTTTAATCTTAGTATGGCAACCATTCTAGTAGAAGAAAAACTCTAAATTCAAACCTGTTAAACTCTGTTTAAAAAATCGACTTGATACTACATCCTGCTCATGCCAGAGGTATTGGGATATACATACATATATATGTGTGTGTGTGTAACATTTTTCTCTACCACCAGAAGTATCCCTTCCATCATTTCTATATAGTGGAGTCCTCTGTTAAGTTTGTTTGTTTGGTTTGGTGGTATATCAACCTTAGTAGGTTATTTAATGCCAAATCCATTTTTATACAAATGAACAGTTCTATTTCAAACAATCCAGTTTATCATAAGTATACAGTTTGTCAAAAACATTTCTATTTCAAGCTATTCAGTTTAGTCAAACAGTTTTAATTTTGTTTATACACAGTTAAATCTCAAAACAGTTCAATTTCAAAGGTTTAGTTCTATTTGACCCATAGATAGGACTCTGTCAGGTTCTACCACTCCAGGTCAGAATGGACCTGGGAGTGATGCCGGTCAAGGGGTACTCTACATTCCTGGAACCTCACTATCAGATTGTTTAGTGTCATATCCTGGATACTCGTTAGGGAGGTCTTATCCCTCTGCAGAAAAGTATTCAGTTTATTCTACAGCCCTAACTAACTGGACAACCTCTACTAAGTCTAATATAGGTACACTCTAGGCTGTATTTATACAAAAAGAATTGTTGATAGGTAACTTGCTATAAATATTCTATGTATGAGACTCTTCTGATGATATAGCTGTTTTAGAGTTTTCTATTAATTTCAGTAGGATTTTTAATTAGTTTTTCTTCAATTATTTTTGACTCAAAGATATCAAATATTGTTGAAATTTCTGTACAGCACATATAAACTATAATATATGATGAGAAAAAGTGTGATTCTTTTGTTTATAATGTTTCTGGATTAGTTTGATACCTGTTTGCTGTGTGTTAAATCAGATGAACAATTGTTTGATATACCAACAAATTTATAGATCATATAACATTGTTTGCTCTTTAGTAAATTGAGGAGACAAAGAAAAGATGAGGTAAGAAAGAGGTAATATATAAGTTCTTTTTGGACCTGACACATCAAGAGGAAGATATAAAGTGGCTAGAGTTCATCAATTATTGCCCATGCCTGCCTAATGGCTGGAGATGGAGATGATGGTCTCACTTAAGCCTCAAAATATATGTCTATTTACTCTAGCATCTAAAACAAAATTCCCTACTTGTTTGAATCTCACTAACAATCTTTTAATTTGAACAAGACTGACCACAAGCACATTCATAGTATTCCACAGCCATAGATTTGAACTTTAACCAATCATCTGTCATTCATTCCTATTGAATGTTTGCTACATCCGGTAAGTTAGTGGAGAAAGACGACATACAAAGGTCATTCAAAATGTTCTATTACTCACACAGATTTTAGATTTGTCATGCAGCTCTCACCATTGTATGGGCTTCACCTGCACAGAAATTAGATAGAAATCTGAATTGTTTTTTCAAGTTTTATAAGAAGTGGTAGTATGTTGTCACAACAAAAATGTTCAGGCATCCTGTCAGCTCAGCCTGTAGAATAAGCCAACTGCAACTCTGCAGAGAGATAAGACCCCCAGCTCTCAGCGAGTGTCCTGAATATGACACTAACCTACACCTGATGTTGAGGCTCCAGTGCTGGAGTTTGGAGGAATATGGAGTATGCTTTTATTACCATTATTCCCAGGTCCACTCTAACCTGCAGTGGTGGTAACTTTTAGGGTCCCATCTATGGGTCAAATAGAAATATTTAATCATTTACTATACTTGAAACCATTTAACTATGTTTAACCAAATGTTTGATGTTAAATTGAATTATTAGAATTGCAAAGCGATACTTGAAACCATTTACCTGTGTACAAATGAATGAATAATGTTCAATAAAATTACTAGTGTTAAATAGCCATACTTGAAACAATTTAACTGTGTGCAAATAAATGAGCTATGGCTTATCTAAAAATTATCTTACCTACAAACTATTTGTTTACAACTCATATATATTTAATACCTATATATGTGTTAAATCAGGATTTGGCATTAAAAAAAACCTACAAGGATAGATATGCCATAAAACACAATCAACCAACAAAAGTTCTGGGTATGACACTAAACTGCATTTGATGGTGAAGCTTCAGTCTTGGAGATTTAGGGAATGTGAAATACCCCATCATTACCATTATCCCCAGTTTCATCCAAGTTGAGTGTATTTTTTAGGTCAAATAGAATTGTTCAATCATTTACTAAGGATTATTATGATTATTATTATTATTTATTTGAAAATCAACAGCTGTGTACTAATTATTTATATTACATAGGACTACTTTATAAATAGAATTACTGATGCTAAAAGGTAATATTTGAAATCGTGTAGATGTGTGCAAACAAATGATTAATATTAATTAGAATTATTAGTATTTAGGAATACTTGAAGAAATTAAACTCTGCACAAACAAAGTAGCTCTAACAATTCATTTAGAAATAGTTACTTACAAACTATTTGCTAACAAATTGTATATAAAAACAGGATTGGGCATTTAATACTTGACCCAGGTTGATATGTCATAAAACAACCAGCCAACTGAATATTCACCTACGAATCATACACAGAAAAAAAAAAAAAAAAAAAATGTAAAACACTAACTCACGAAAAATGTTCTGCTAAGGTTCTTTTTTCTGGGTGAGGCTCAGAACTTTTTGAATGGCCTTTGTCACAATAGATATGGCATTAATGTACAAATTGTTAAAAAAGTTAAATGCTTTTGTTTTGACCATTAAATTATCAAATTTTAGCATTGTATGAATGTTTATCATATTAACTCCTTTGGAGGAAGACATTACATAACATTCTTTTTAACAACTAGTTAATGTGTTGCATCTGTTTTTGTTTATCAATAATCCTGCCATTTTCCACAGGTATTTTAGTTTGCATTTATTTTTTAAATAACTGTTATCTTACATGTGCAGCTGAAATATAATACAGTTAAAATCCCACCCCCAAAAAGTGGTGTCCTGCATATAACACTAAACTGTATCTGGTGGCAAGGTTCCAAAGTTTTCGGTGCACCTCTTTTTGCCATTACTCCCAAGTTCACTTTGATATTTTTAAGCCTTACCCAGATTTTAGATTTATCAAACACCTCTCACCTTTGTATGGGCTTCCCCTGCACAGAAATTAAAAAAAGAAATCTGAATTAGTTTTTCAAGTTTATAAGAAGGGGTAGTGTGTTGCCGCAGCAAGAATCTTCAGCAAGGTTCTTCTTTCTGAGTTAGGCTCAGAACTTTTTGATTGATTCTTTTACATTTATTGATCAAATAAATCTGTTTGAGATAATAAAGTTTTATTTGTTTAGAATGATTGTGAAGATAGATTTTTGTCCTGTATATGATTGTTAAACTGATTTTGGCATAAAATAACCCAATAAGAGTTGACATGCAGTAAAACCCAACTAACCAACCAGTCCACTTCTTCATACATCTGTTGAAGATTAGAGTGTAGCACATGAACCCATAGAAATCTAATTAAATGAATCCTAAAAAAGATTCATCATATATACATCTGATTTGTCTTATTTTGTATTTATTTTTGAGAATGTGTTACATTTTGTTTTTATTGAAATAACTATTTTCTTTTGTATATTTTATATCTTTTTTTTTTTTTAAATGATTACTATATTTTCCCAGCTCTACCACTAGAGGTGGGACACAACACAAGGTCAATTTTTACGTAGAGTACTGCTGGTTTTAATTCAGAGTTTCCTTCTCCTTGACTGGTTACCTTATCAAGGCAAAAGAACCCTTTCTACCCTGCAATTTACCTATAGCTCAGGGGAATTGATTGATTCATGCCTTTGCCTAGAGTAACAATGCTAAGTGAAACACCATCAGATTTATTCAGGATTTAAACTCAGGTCACCAATTTTATTTCCTATGATGATAATTGTTATGCTAAGTGTGCTTTTTAATGTGATTGACCATTATGCTTTTAGATTATCTATGAATTATAAAATACTGTAACACAATTTTCTTTGGATGAATGTATTTTCCCAATCCTTCTGCTACAAGCTGGATGTGACACAAGGTCAATTTTTTAGTGGAATTGAATTCAGAGTTTTCTTTCTCCCTGAATGATAGCCTTGCCAAAGCTAAAGAATTCAGTCTGACCTACTGTTCATCTATAGTTGGAGGAAGAAGAGATGGATGAAATGATCATAGGATTTCCACAGGTACAGATTCTACACTTTAATTTGAGGCAGAAGTGTCAATCAACATGTAAAAAATCCTGTCATTTTTAACCAGTATTATGCTAATAGATATTTAAAAAAAGGCAAAAATGTTGCAAATAGGCCTCAGTCATGTTCAGAAAATATTGAATATAGACAAAACTACATAAAATTCATTCAAGAAATGCAGTATGAAACCTGAAAAAGGGTTAAACAACAAAAAAAGTAGCCACAAGCTAAATAAAAATCAATAACACATTAACAGATGAATATGCAGACAGCCATCAACATTTATAAGCAACTCTTCCATGTAAAGTTATCAACTGGATAAGAAGTATTAATACAAAATCAGTCATTTGGCCTATTGAGAAACAGACTTAGCCTGTGTCTAGACAACCTTCATGTTTCTGCTAAAAAAATAATAATAAACAAAAACAAGAAAATAGATACAGGATAATAAAAACAACTAAGTAAAAGTATAAAAATAAGAACATGCATTTATATTCCATTTGACAATGAAACATTTGGTAAAAAGCTAAAAACTGATAATAAAACAGTTTTTGTCGATGGCCAACCGTTGTCAACATCTCAACAAAGGTCAGCTATGAAATAGTAAAGATTTGGCGTAAACTAATAAAAAAAAGTCTGTAAATGGAAATGGGAGGGACAGACTGGAGATAAATTTTGCTCATAAGGGCTGCTGGTTGGGTTGGCAGGTGGGTGTTGTTGAAGAGTAAATCAGAGGTGGGTGTCGAACACTTATGTCCAATAGCCATCATTGGTAACAATGGCTGAATCGACCATTATAATGTCCTGTTGTTATAGTTGAGCTACCCCCATAACAGTGACCAACCGCAGAGATATAATAGACACTTTTACATATCAAAGGAGATTACATTTCTGCCTGAGTCGAAATTACCATATCTATCAAAAAGAAGAGAGGATGGGCGCGGTTGAAAAATAAGAGAAAGAAACAAAATCTCACAACAGACGAGGCCAATATAAAAACCAATAGGATTTTGTATTTATTCGTATGGGACTTTCAATTTGGGTAAGGAAGGATTATGTGTTGGTTGATATTATAGTGCATAGAACTACCCCCTCCAGTGAAGAACTGACTGTTTCCGTGATATTTCTTTGTTTAACTCCAACAATTCAAAGTGGAACTGGACACAACAAACATTTATTGTCAATGTTCCTACAGAGAATGCAATTACCAAGCAAAATGACCGAGAAGTTTTCATGACAACTTGTGAAGGGACAAAATATACTTTCTTTTTTGGAAAGACCTATTATTTTGATAAGGTCAGAAATACAAGTTCTCTTTTGTCCAATTTTTTCAGTTAACTTACACCTCACTTATATATATAATTCCTGTAGTTTTAACCTCAATCAGTAAAGTTACACATAGACATAATCATTATATATATATATATAGTTTTTGTGGTTCTAAACTCAATCAAAGAAGTTGCATATAAATAAAATATATTCATATATATATATATATATATATATATATATATATATATATATATATATATATATGTGCAATAGAACATAGTTACCTTTTTTTTAGAAGCAAGATTATATATTAATTCCACTTCAAAAAATAAGTAGGATTAACAACATTAGAATAAAAATTTCGATAAAAGCAAAGAAGAAAAAAGTCTGAAAATAAGACGTGAATCTTATATATATATACAATATTGCCTATAACTAAGTCCACTCCTACAAATTTTTTATGAAAAAGTTAATTTTCTTCTAAACCAAAGATAGCAGGATTTTATCATTTTGAGTTGGAACATTATACTATCAAAACAGATATAATTAGTTATTATTTATTACCAGACTTTACAGCTCTGAAAATTCTCTACCAGAAAATTAAGTTTGGTTTGTAAATATAGTTACTATATGGAATGAAATAAACTTTTTGTATGGAGTTGTACTTTCTTTTAAGTGGATACATATTCGTATTTTTGTTAACAGAATTTCACTGTTGTAGAGTTGAGAAAAAATAATACCTAATAATATTGATTTGTATTGTATGATTTTCAAGTAGAAATAATAAATTCCTGGTATTGTTAATTTAAAAGAAAATTAAACATAAAAAGCATTGTAATAGATAATAGGGTATGTAATATATTTATAAAGCTTAATTTTTGTATAAATCATAATTTTAGAATTTTTGAAAATGTTTCCAGGAAGTCTGGAATTAAAATACCTGAAGCCTATGTGTAAGACTAAGCAAAGGTTAGTAAATAACAAAAAATCATTTGTAACTTTTACAAACTATTTAAAAAACTTTTCTTGATAAGCTAACATTTTAAATAGTGAGGCCATTCCAAGAGTTATTTGGACTACTGAACTCATTCTTTGTATAGCCTTCTTCACGGCTACAGCACATAAAGAAAGATATGTTCCTTATTTCTGTAAAAAAAAGTTGGCAATCAGAAAAGGGGTTAATATGCAGACCAGCTTGGCTTATTCTCAGCAACTAAAGCTATACAGATGATAACATTCTCAGCAACTTGTGGAACACAGATGATACCATGCATGGCAATGCTTGCTAATTTTTTCCCTACTGAGCAATTAAAACTACTCTATAATGTAGAAGGCTGAAATGTTGTGGTCAATATAAACCAAAAAAATGAGTTCAATAGTCTGAAAAATTCTTAGAATGATGATGAATTATCTCCAAATTATCCAAGTTATCTTCCACAAAGATTATATATCTGTACAATGGATCAGCCAAGATATTGTGCAAACTGCAAAAGTAATATGAAGTTGCAAACAAATTTTTAAAATTAAAGACAGTATTTTAAGCTATGGTCATTTTCTATGGTTGGTTGGTTCTTATTGGGTTATTTAATGTCAAACCAGCCATAATTCTAACTGTGATATTTTGTGTCCATTCTGCATTTACTTCCTTGGGAAAGACATGAATCCTCTTCTTCTTCACCCAACTATGGGTTAAATAGCAGAGAAGTCTGGGATATTGTTGTATCCAAACAAAAGGTTACTGAATGAGAAATAACCAAAATGGAGGTTGGAAATGAAATGAAAATCTTTATAACATCAACAAAATAGTATACTTGCCAGCGGCATGAAAAAGCTAATCCACTGCTCATGGTGAACTACTTAGCAAATTTACCTCCCTCACAAAAGTATCCTATGTATTCATGAAAAATGGGACATACCCATTAATGTTCATAGGTATGGTATATAACAGATATCTAATCTTGTTTGGCAACCAGTTTAGAAGAAGCACAGCTTAAGAAAAGTTTGGGGAGTAAACTCTGATCACAAATCTAGAGCTAGAATCTCTTAGGCAATCCAGCTCTAAAGATCCTTTATTCTTTGTATATAAAAATCATATATTCTTTATACCTTGCATATAAAAATAAAACATGAGTAAGAAATATTAAAATTTCCAGGCCATTATTCTCATGAGTTCAGTAGCAAGGCAAACTGCGATCTCTGAGTTGGTAATCTGTCTATGAAAAGGAACCACTCTGAATAAAACAATTACTGCTTTTTAATCATACCCACTCATGAGAATAGCTGTGAGAATAAACACTAAGGACAAATTAGTCACCTCGTGTAACATAATGGTTAGCAGAAAGCTAGACTAGCAAACCTTCATGAGTAAGTTTGCATCTCATTGGGCACCCCATTCATATGGCCTTGTGGCTCATCTAAGCTGAAAGCTTAGTAAACTACAACCTATATGGACAAAACAGGAGCTGGAATTCCGAAGGCAGTTTGAGGTTTCCAGCCTCATTCTGGCAACTCTTAAGATACCATTGGTGCTAATCTATATTGACCCTTGCCCTTCTTTTGACAAGTTTAATGGTGTAAAGAGGGAGATTCTATTAGATGGGCAACTGCCTGGCTTTCAAACAACCTTGCCCAAGTTTGCATCCTGGAGAGGAAACAAATATTTCCTGGTGCTGATCTGTGTTCTTGTGAGGCTAACAGATGCTATGAATTATAAAAATACATTTTTGTTATTGCAAGAAACTTTTTTAAAGCTTTTTAGCATCTGAAAAAGATTCAAAGTAAAGATACTCAATGAAAAAGAATAGAACAAAAAAAACTCAGTGCAAAAGTTTTAGTGACTCTCAATACTAGAGTTTAGTTCAAAGAGGTTGAAACAGAAACAATCAGAATTAATGAAATCCAATAATACACTAGGCTAGCCTTAAAAGACATCAAACAAAAGGATAGTACTTTTTTTTGTGAGTAGGTCAAACAAAACTAAGATACCACTTTGTGATATAGTAATTCTACTTTACAAAGATAAAACAAGCTGTAAGAGAAAAACCACCATATTAAAGCAACAATCTATTATTATTAAATAATTAGTGCAATCTTTTAGATAAGTAGCCGATTGATAAAAACTACATTGCACAAAGTGATATATATGGATACTTTTTAAGAACTACTGAAACATTGATTAAGTAGCATATCAATTGTAATATATTTTAATGCATGGCTTGAACTTATAAAGTACACATTAATGTTCAACATGGTCCTATGAAAGTAAGGTACATGATTGAATCTCATGATTTAAGTATATGTGTGAAATCATATTTCTGAACATGAATACATACAAAAGAGCCACAAGCTATCCACATTGCTGATTCAGTGAATCAGATTTCGACCTTTATCATGAGAATAATTGACAGTCAGCAATAAACCTTATCAGTACTAGGTTGGCATCAGAGAGAACGAGACTGAAGGAGAAAACTTACCTCTCATCTCATTCAGTCTCTCAATATCTTCAGAAAATGTCAAATAAACTGATAATTGAACTGAAAACTAATTCCACTTGCAAAGAATTTATGAGTTAAAAATTAAAGTATAACAACTTTATTAAAATTTCAATTGGAAAACAATATGTATATATAGTGAAATAAAGAAATAATTCTAAAAATGTTTTTTCATAAAAAATGACTTTGACTTGATTTGTATCGGCTTTCACCCTGGTCAGATTGAACTGGCTTCCTCCCGAGCAAGTACAGCATCTCGAACCATCACAGCCGACGTTCGCTGATCCTGAGCCAGGTCACATGAAATGGCAAGCCAATCGCGATTCCATCGCCGAAGACCAACTACTTGGGGACCTGATAGTGCTGCTAGGTCATCCTTGATTGTGCTGGCCCACATCTTCAGCTGCCCACCGATGTGTTTTCACCAGTTAAGAAGTGAAGTGGGGAGAAGCACATCGCAGATGAGCTCTCCCTCTGGGCGTCGAGCTGCATGCCCGAACCATCGGAGATGGCGCTGGAGCAAGACAGGTGCAAGAGGATGGAGGTTCAGGTGATGACATAGAGTAGTTGTGGGCACACAATCAATTCAGCAGCATTGTAGAATGTAACAAAGGCATTCATTGTCAAACACTTCAAGCTTTCGTAAGTCAACCGCTCTAAGTGGTCACGTTTCACAGCCATAGAGGAGGATCGTCCAGACAATGGCTTGATAGATGCGCCCTTTCGTAGCTATGGATATCTCTTGTCGCTCCCATAATGACTGCTTGAGATGCATGAATGCAGACCTTGCAGCTCCTATAAGGTGATCCACCTCTGCAGCACCTTGCTCCGACGGCATTATTGTTGAGCCAAAATAGCCAAAAGACCACACGTCCTCCAGATTGACCCCGTCCGGTGTCAATGGCTGCCAGTTGACTGGATCAACAAGAGACGGCATAACCTTGGTCTTTGAGGCATTTATGGTCATACCCACACCAAGGGCTGCAGCTTGCACATGGTTGATTGCCACCTGCACATCCACACTGTTCAACCCGACCAAGACGATGTCGTCTGCATAGGCCAGATCAGACACCCTGACATTCCGACTAACCTCAACCCCAGCATAGTCCTGAAGGGCTCTGTCAAGGATGTAGTTGATGGCATAGTTGAAGAGGGTAGGGGATAGGGCACATCTCCCTCAATAAAAAATGCCCAGTACTATTGGTATTGAGAGTTAAGAAAATATTTACCTAATTTTGTGTTAAAAAAGGAATTTTTAAAATCTAAAATTTTGAGCACAAGAATGAATTTTTTGTATGAAAAAAGAAAAAATATATATTATCCAGTACTTATGGGATAAAGTTTGATTTTTTTTTAAAATTTTATAGCATGTCTATAATCTTAAAAATGTTTTTGCTGAAGAAAGAGGCCTATTCAGCTTGGAGAAGATATGTTAGCTTTGTGGAAACAAAGAGACAATTTCCATAATCAAATGGGGAAACTATTATTTTACAGTGGTGACTAGCCACAGCTCCTTTCTGGTGGGGAGATACAAGAAAACATTCTTTGAATGACATGAATAAAGATGAAATTTTCATGCCTTCTTCCTTAAATATTTTGACCTGTTGCTGGAGCAATGTATATGTGCCTCCTAGTGTCATAAAAAAAAGAATTTGTAGTAAAGGACAGGTAATCAAGAATACTGCATGTGCTAGCAGAACAGTATCACAATGATCCTAGAACAAAGAAGAATCAAGATGTTTCTGAATTGATATTGTTTCAAAAAAGTATGAAATTAGATGTCTATGAAAACAATATTATTAAACTGTTCAATTCAATAAATTTTGTTATAATAAAATACATAAAATCTTTTCTGATTCACCCACTTAACTCTTCACAGACCTAACTACTAAAACACACAAAAACACAGACCCACAGACATCGACACTGTAGAAGAAAATAACAGCTACCGGATGTTGACCCAATAACAGCCAGTGTCAAACTGAGAAAATCATGGCTTCTGCACATAGGCTCCATGCATAGTCTATCCAAAATCCCTAGAAAATTCTCAGTTATAAAAAAAAAAAAAGTTCTATTTTTCAACCGATCATTTTTTTCCACAAGTAGTATTTTCTGGAGCCAGTGTTTGAAGTTGGGAACATATAAATAGGCCAAGCAGAGGTAACATACCAGTGAAATCACTGGCCGTCCTAAGAGCGTCATCTGACAACACTGTCAGACCAGATCAAAGCAACCGCTTGCTGCCGAATAGACCCCCCCTATCAGCCAGCCAGATATTTCATTCGCTTGTTTATTTTATTTATTCAATAAACAAAATAAACTAAATCTTCTCGTCAGTCTTATTTTTCTTGCAACCACACGTTTGTATATAACATTTTTATTAAAACAAAAGAATGTGAAAAAATTCAGACTCTGAAGGAACAGAGTAAATAGAAGGAGAAATAATCCAGTCTTTTGATATGTACATAAAACCAACTTGAGAGTTAAGGTTAATAAAAAAAATACTTTCGTTTTTTCCCCCCTAATATTTTCTCAGAAATGTTTTTATTTTGTCGAAACAGGAAGCAAGGAATCTTTATCCTGCAGAGACACATACCAGAAAGCCAGAAGTAAATTGATCTCGGTAGGCATCAAAACTAGGAAAGGAAATAGTCATGCAGTGATATTAGCATGCAAACAGTGGACTATGTCAGTAGAAAGTTGACTTGTTTTTAGTTGACCAAATATGAATAGAAGTAACAGTCCAATTAGGTGTTCATGTAAAAAGTTTCTTCAAGCAAGACCCTCAAGGAAGTCACTGAAATAGATATGTCACCAGAAAGAAGTAGCTGTGAAGAAAGAACCTTTCCATTTTGGCAACTAATAATAGATATTGTTCAAGTAGGAAAGCAACTCACTTTTTAAACTCATTGAAGAATATGTGCAAAAACTGAAAGGCAGGAGCTGTCAAAGAGTATCAGTACTTCATGGAGACAATAATAGAGGAAGAGTAAATAATAACAATAATAATAATAATAATCTGTTAATGTTTTAGTCCTTAATGGTACAATATTTATAATATATATTGGATCCAAAAATGATTTGGTTTCTTTATTTGATGGCATATCAACTTTCATAGTTTATTTAATGCCAAAGCTATCCTTGTAGAAGAATAGTAGTGGTACTATTTAACCCATAGCTGGGAGGGATACATTTCCCAAGGATATTTGTCCGAAAGTGAACGTAATAGTGCAACTGGAGTTTGAACTCATTTACTACAATGTAGCAGTATGGCACATTAGCCACTATGCTATTAGGACTCCGGCCTGTTAGATCTGGGTGAAAACTAAAAGAAAGTAGTTATAAAAGAGGTTCAATTTTTTATGAGAACAATTTGAATGCTCTATTCCATGTGACATGATTTAAACACAATATAATTTTCATTGAATGAATGGATATGCAATATCACCAGTTCATCTTTTTATCACTTATTTTATAAATATCATCTCATAATAAAAAAAACAATTTGATTGCTCAGTTACATGTGACATTATTTAAATCATATATATATATATATATATATATATATATATATATATACATAAACAACTGAGACATGTATTTACACAAACTCACCACCATGGACAGGATGCAACTCAAGATCAGTTTTAAAGTGGAGTACAACTGGTTTGAATTAAGAGTTTTCTCTTTCCTAGACTGGTTGCCTTAGCAAGTTTAAAGAGATCTGTCTGCTTTTCTATTTATCCATAACAAGGGTCAGAGAGAGAGAGAGAGAGAGAGAGAGAGAGATTCATGCCTTTCCTAAGGGCATTAATGGCCATTATGTTAAGCACACTTCTTAAACATATATATGCATATGTCCAACTACTCCATTATGAGTAGGATGAGACACAAGGTCAATTTTTTAGTAGAGTATAACTGGTTTGAATTACTAAGGCTAG
Source organism: Sepioteuthis lessoniana (assembly GCA_963585895.1). Taxonomy (NCBI): domain Eukaryota; kingdom Metazoa; phylum Mollusca; class Cephalopoda; order Myopsida; family Loliginidae; genus Sepioteuthis; species Sepioteuthis lessoniana. Next base: position 58,754,097 of record OY757913.1, on the reverse strand, counting down.
ACACCCAGTCTACCTTAGTATTTAACTATAGATGGCAAGAAAACCTGATGAATTCATTTTTTTTCCAAGGGTGTTAGTGCAAAGTGAAACACAAGCAACTGTGTTTAGGATTTGGATTGCTAGTTCCATTTTCTGACAAAAATCATTACACAAAGCCTACTTCCATTGACTGAGATAAAAAAAAAGTGATGATGTCTAAACTTTATCAAGACGAGACAGTGTTAATTCTTCCTATTTTTTGAACAGCTATTTAAAAAAACAAAACATGGATTGTACAAGCGCAAAATCTTTTACACCTAGTTCCATGCAATTTTCTTTTCTTTTGTAAACTGAAAATTCATCTCAGAGATAAGATTTTAAAAGAGGCACTTCAACCAATGGAAACTCACTGGAATACGCATGCTGAATTTCAAGGTCACTATTTTGAGGAAAATTCATGTTTCATTCATTAATCATTTCTGTTTAGTAAATACAGCTTCAGTCTCAATACTTTTTGAACATGCCTAGTATATTTATCGATTTTCAAATGTAATTCAATGTTTTCAATTACACAAATTAACATCATTGAATTAATAATTGATTATTGAGATCTTGTTCATTGACTTTGTATGTGAATTTGATGGGGACCATGCACAAATTGAGACTCATGCGTGACAGGTGTAAAAATTGCCTGATCACATTGACATATTCCTATTAAGGCACCTGAGGCACCAAGCAATGACCTTAGTCCTGCTGAAGTAGGTATTGCCTATGGGGAATGGCCTCCTGGGACCAAGCAATTCAAATTAATAATATCCACCCAGCATGAACACCGGGCTGGAACGTTATTTTCTTGCTTAGTGTATTCCTATATCATTTAGTCAGTTAATCACTCAGCTGCTGCTTTTTTTTCTATTTTTGGATGATCCTCATTCAGTTGTCTTTGCTCTTATATCTCTTTTGTGCCAGTTTGCTGCATTTTTTCATGTGGTTTATTATTTTCTCTCTCTCTCTCTTCACATAGTCTACATTTGTTATTTTCCTGTGCCTTATCTAATCTAGCTTTTAAGTAATTAGTTTACTTCATGCAAGTTTTTTCAAACCATTCTACTCAGGTCACCAGGACCAATTTTAGTATTGGTATCATCTGAATGGTTTCAATTCTTTCTCTTATCTTCAGTTCATCAAGTCTCTTTTCCAGGTTCTTAGAGACCGTTCCAAGAACATATTTTCCAGGTTCTTAGAGACTGTTCCAATATAAAGTTTTTAGAGATCATTCCAAAAACATTATTTCCAGTTTATTAGAGACCATTCCAATGTAATGTTCAAAGAGATTGTTACCAGAACAGCTACAGAAACCATTCCAAGAACATCTATTCCAAGATCTTAAAATCCGTTCCAATATAAAGTTCTTAGGGACTGTTCCAATATAAAGTTCTTAGAAATCATTCCAAAACATCTTTTTCAGGTTCTTAGAGACTGTTCCAATATAAAGTTCTTTGGGACTGTTCCTGGAACATTTTTTCCATGTTCTTAGAGACCGTTCCAATACAAAGTTCTTAGAGACCATTCCAAGAACATCTTTTCCAGGTTCATAGAGACCATCCAATATTACCTATAACTATTGGTAATACAGTCACCTTTATATTCCTGTTTTTTCGGCTCTCAGGCAAGAGCAAACGATCTATCTTTTTTTCTTCTTTTCTTCTCACTCTGAGGTCTGCTGGAATAGAATAATCCATGAAATGATATGTTCTTGTTAATTAATACTAAGTCAGCTGCTCTGGCCTGTATGGCATGATTCATTGGTATCTCAGTCCCAGGAAATTTCTATGACAGATTCTGGTTTATTATTATTATCATCATCTAAATGTTTACCATAACAAAATTTATCTGTTGATCAACCGCTGAGAATAGGTAAGCAAAAACTATGGTTATTGGTGACAGAAATGCAATAAAAACAAAGATGGTTTAGTTTTATTCCACTCTTATATTAGTTGTATCAACCAGTGTCACCAGCTGCACTCGGAGAAAAGAATTTATTTGGTTGAAAGTACAAAAAGAGGCTTAAGTTAAGATTGCTGAGTCTATCGTACATTCAACTGAGATTATTTCAGACAGAAATTTATGTCTAGACATTTGTGATGGTGTGCTAGAAAACATCTATAAGTACATTGGTATAATCCAAAATGTGCCAAGCATGCAGGCACTGAAGATTTTTACATTACAATAGCACTCATGATTTTATTTTCATTTATTCTATTTTTTTCAACCAGCGTTTAGTTGAACACTTATGGCTAGGTTTGTTTATTTTCTTTGTTTTGTTATAATTTGTCAGGCTCATGACTTGAGGATGTGCTTTGAATTATATCATGCTTGAATTTACTTTTTGTACACCAATGGACTTCCATAGCCTTTTTGAATGTTTAGATTGTGTAAATAATTTGTCAATAATCCAATAAATCGAAAATTAAACTCTTATAGATATGCTAGGAACATTTAAGAACCCCCACCCCCATACAAATAGTTGAATATGCAAACTTCAGTAAAAAAAATTTATTAAGTAGGTTATCAAAAGTAGTTTCATTGAATTCTTATGATTTTGGCATTTAATTATGAAATTCCAAATCCACCGATATATATATATACACAAAAAAAAAGAATTTAATTTTTGCCTTAATTTTGCTTAATATATTTGTTAGAAGAGATGAATCTTCTGGATATACTTCTCTGTTTTGAGTGTGTATAGATTTACCAACCCCTCCACACAGGCAGGATGTGACACAGGGTCAGGTTTGAATACAGTTTTCCTTCTCCTAGACTGGTTACCTAACCAAGGCTAAAGAGCACATTCTGTTATACTATTAACACACAGCTGGAAGGAGAATAATTGGATTTATACCTTTCCCAAGGGTATTAGCATATTGTGAAATGCAATCAGTCTTGTCTAGGATTTGAACTTGTGTCAGTATGTCCGTTTCCAACCATTATAACCATTACACCATTGAATTTAATGTGTATGTATATATATAATGTTTGTATGTGTTTGTGTGTGTGCATATATACAAAATCACCTATAAATAAGTACAAGTCTATAACTCTTTGATTCTAGGCAGAAGTGCCAGGAAGTGACACTTCAATTCTGAGCAGAAGTGTCAGAGAGTGACACTTAGATTCTTGACAGAAGCGCTTGGGAGTGACACTTAGATTCTGGGCAGAAGTGTAGAGAGACACTTAGATTCTGGGCAAAAGTGCTTGGAAGTGACACTTAGATTGTAGACAGAGCAGACAGATATAGAATATTTATTATTCAAGCAGAATTTATAGAAAAATGAAACAAACTGAAAAAGTCAGTCTTCATTATACATATATGTATACACACACAAACACACGGATGATATTGGTTTATATTAGTTGTTGCATATTTTCAGTTAATTTTCAAAGCTGACATAATTTCTCCATGTGAACTTAACTATATTAACAACATGTATATATAGAGAGAGTACAGACATAATGTTTGCATGTAATTCTAAAGTATATACCTACATATGTCATGTTTTCAGATAATTTTTAATGAAAATATATATATATATATATATATATATATGATTGATCATTTGTGTTCGTAAATTCTTTTTTTAGATTGCGTTGGGTTTCGCTGATGTAATGTTTGTTGCAGTCTTTGCATGGGATGGAGCATACGGCTACATGAGAGGTGGTTTCATTGTTGATCTGTTTTGTGATGTTTGTGAGGTTTTTAATGGCTTGTAATGTGGTTTGTATGATTGGTATTCCTAATTTGGTTAGTTGGTTGTAGAGTGTTATGTTATGTGTGTTAGTGGGTAGAGAGATCGGTCTATGGGTGATGGGGATAGTGGGATTGATTTTCTTTGGTTTATATATACACACACTTAATATTAGTATATAATTTATATACTCATATGAAATATTTGTATATAATTTTAGTGTATATATGTGTATATATATATTTTTAATTCATATATGTACCCTTATCGCACTTATATAATATATGTATATTTGATGATGTCTCTATGACTTAACTAATTATACAGTATTTAACTTCGTGAAGTTAAGTATATATATTTCTGTATATCTCTAAAAGCCTTAAGAAAATGAGAAAATCATTTACATATTAAACGGCACTTCTGCATCAGATTAAAGTATATATATATGTCCTGTGTTAAATGAAAATTTTGCTTACTGACCCTCCACCTAGGAACTGATAGTAATATCTTTGTTCTCTGTGTAAGATCAGTATTGTATAGCATGTATCATCTCTCCATTCTATGAAGAGTGTTACTTTATATATATATATATATATATATATATATATATATATATATATATAGTCATCATCTACATTAATGTTCATTTGTTAAAATGGAAAGAAACCCAAAGTGGTCATGATAGTGTTTTCAAATGACTCACAAGGCTAATTTTTGTATGGATACATTAAATTGGTGCTGGGGGTTGCAGTTCCTCAGCCTCTTTCTTGCATGCACTCATTTTATTTTCAATAGTAGCTGTTTTTAGCCTTTTTAAGAGCTCATTATCCTTATGGATGATAGCTTTCTTTGACTCTCAATCTGCCATCTGTTTACCAAGTTTAGTTATTTCCAATAACTTTTTGCGTGTGTTTGAACTGGTCCTTATAGCAAGATTTTGAGGTCCTCAATGAGAACTCATTGCACGATATAACCTGCAGAGGCAGTCTCGATGGGTCTAAGCACCACTCATTCACCAAAGTCCATGCTTGATTATGAGGTTTTCAATACTCCACCTGTTAGTATATTCTGAGTGTTTGTAATATTGTTTTATATATACAGATATTTTTAAAACACATTACTTAAAGCTATAAGTAACATCCGAGTCAGCAGCCCAAGTCAGCTTAAATCCCTCTGTTGTCTTTGAACTTAGTTTCAGTATACTGTAAAAACAACTTCAGGACAACTTTGCGCTGTTGTTTGACTACAATAGATATATTATGTCTTTATATAAATGTGTCTACTGGGACTTGGACAACAGACTGATTAAGATAAATGTAATCTTTATCAACCTCCAACAATGTTTATATTTACCCAACCCCTCTCAGTCCAGTCAGCTAAGGCTGTGGAATACAGTGACTGCATCTCTGCAGAGAGGTAAGATCCCCCCCCCAATGAGTGTCCTGGGCATGACTAAACAATCTGATGGCCAGACTCCAGCCATGGAAATTTGTAGAATGTGGAGTACCCCTTCATTGCCATTGCTCCCAGGTCCACTCTCACCTGGTGTGGTAGCACTTGACAGGGTCTTATCTATGGATCAAATAAAACCAACGGTATACAAACAAATGACTGACGTTAAATTGTGACTGTAATATATCAATACCTGAAACTATTTAAGTATGCACAAAAAAGAGCTCAGATTCGTTTAAGAATGTTATTTACAAATTGTGTTTACAACTCATATGTATATCTAATATATATGTATAAAAACAGGATTTGGAATTGAATAACCTATAATGGTTGATATGTCATAAAATCCAAACCAAACCAACCCCTCAGTTATGCGCAGGGTGTAACACAAAGTCAATGTTTAAGTGGGGTAAAGCTGATTTTAAATTCAGGGTTTTCCTTCTCCTAGACTGGTTGCTTAACCAAAGCTAAAGAGCTCAATCTGCCCTATGATTTAGCCCTAGCTAATAGAACAGATTGATTCAGGCTTTCCTTAAGAGCCTTAACACAAAGGTAAAAACACAAACAACCTTGTTTAGGATTTTAACTTGAGTTGCCGATTCCATTTCCTATGACAATAAATATTATGCTAAGTGTACCTCTTGTCTGTATGTAAATGTGTCTTCTGGAACCTGGACAACAGACTGATCAAGACAAATTAAACCTTTATCAACCTCCACCAATGTATCTGGAAAAATAAGAACTTTAGGAAATGTTTAAAAATTGTCATCTTGACTACCTACCTGTCTGATACCAAAATTTGGGTCATCTATCAATCACTTAGATCTATTTAAATACTTTTATTGGCATGATGGTTAGAGTGTTCACCAATGTCTAGGAGATCTGGATACAATCCCAGGTTGAGTCATTCCAAAGACTTAAAAAATGGTATTTGATGCCTCCTTGCTTAACACTCACCATTATAAGGTAAGGATCAAGGGTAAAGTGGAGCAATCCTGAGAAAGGAGTAGTGCCCTCCCCTACACCTGGGTTGAGTAGATATCAAAAAGGGAGTCTTCAAGTCACCCTCGACTACAGTTGCCAACTTTACTTTACTTTAGTACCACTATACTACCTCCATACCATTTTAGTGTGCTCTAGAAAGACTTCATTATTGACAATGAACTTCTCAAGATTCCAAATGTACAAGGGTTGAGGCGATATTTCCCAAACTATACCTACGAGGATGATTAGATAAGTCTCCAGACTTTTTTCGTATAGGCACTTTTATTGATAGTACACACATGAAACTCTAGTCCCCTTCAAAGTAATCCCTTCTGGCTGCAATGCACTTGTTGTACTGTTCCAACATCTTCTAGAAGGCCCCATGGAAATCCTCTTGTGTGAGTGTGTCAATAACCTTCGTCATAGCCTCTTTTATCTCCCCAATTGTCTCATAATGACAGCCTCTGAGCTTAGGGAATAACCAAAAGTCACAGGGAGCAAGGTCTAGACAATTGGGAGGGTGATGAACTGTCTTGATGCCCATCTTGCTCAAATAGTCTGTGAAAAGGGATTTGGATAGTGCTGGCCTTTCCGATGGAATCTCTTTCTGAACTCGCTTAAAACCTCAACATAGTAAACCTAACCCTAACCCTTTGGGCAATCAACTCTGGTGTATTGACTTCCTTACTCCTCCCACACCTCTCATCATTCCTCACAGACTCCGTGCCTTCCTTGAATCTCTTATGCCACTCAAAAACTGATGCTCAATTCATGCAAGATGCTCCAAAAGCAGTCTGAAGCATTCCATACATTTCTGTGGCATTTTTTCCAAGTTTAAAACAGAATTTTATTGCATATCATTCTTCTAAAGTGTCCTCACGTCGAGATTGCATTTTTGAAATTCACCAGCAGTGACAATCAGGCTTGAGTAGGGTGTATTCCAATTGCTGCTGTAGCTGTTCATTTAAACCTGAAATCATAGAAATTGGTCAGTCATCTCATAAGATGTATAGCAATAACATACTGAATTTTCAAGAGTCTACAACAATTTTAAATGCCTGTACAAAAAAAGTCTGGAAACTTATTGAATACACCACATACATTAGGAGGATTGACATTCCAGATGCAAGACAGTTGTTTACTAAAGGTATTATAGTTTGGTGAACTGTCCACAGGTTAGGAAGATAAGGTAATATAACAAGAGCTAAAAGAAATCCTTAAAGAAGAATTTGACAATTACTGCACATCTTAACTCATTATATCGAATTTATTTTTCCAAACATCAAAAGGAAAACTTGTTTTATTAACATTTTTTTTTACATTTTATTGATAGTTAATTGAACATTATAATTAGATTTATTAGTAGTTAGTTTTGTTGGAGATTTAAAATAATGTTGTGATGTTATTTCTGAGTTAGAACTAATCTGAACAAAACACAAATACTTTAAATCAATAATCTCTAAACGGTACATAAATTTAAAGATATTTCTTTAGAAAACTGTTCAATTTTATACAATATAAACTTAGATAAAAAAATACAATTGGTAAATATTTTTTCTCATGTGGATTTATCTTTTATAGTAACAATTATCATTTGTAGATGTGAATTTTTGATTGACAATAAAGATTGTGAAATAGACACTGTTTATCAAGATGAAATAAGTAGAAGTGATTTTTTAAAACTTTGGTTGTTTGTCTCATTGTGTTTGTTTAATTTAGAATATGCATGTACTGTGTTGTTCCTCTTAATAGATAACACTATGTAACACAAATTTTGTTCCTGGATGGTATGGGTTATTTCTTAATTGCTTATTTTGCCAAAGTATAGAAAATGGCCATTATACGCTTTTTGGCTCATCTAAAAATGTTACCAACAAACTATTTGCTTACAAATCATATATATATGTATAAAAAGGATTTTGCTTTAAATATCCCACACGGTTTGATATGCCATAAAACACAACCAAACTGTGTTCTTGAATTTATCAAGATGGACATTAAGCACTAATTTTGCTAAGAAACCAATGTTAAGTAGTAATGTACTTGTTCAGTACTAACATAGGTGATCACTTAAGCAGCAGCAGCAGATAGTATAAGCCAGTTAAGGCCTGTGTGCTATATCTAAACAAGGCTAAGTAAATAACATCAGAGATATAGCCTTTCAAGAAGATCTTGTCCATTTTACTGTAGTTCTTTATTAGAACCTCAAAAAGCCTAGAACCACTGCCACAAAGCCTGTTCATGTGCTTTCCCCAAAAATCTTGAACCACTGCCACAAAGCCTGTTCCATGTGTGATTGCCCAAAAGACATAAACCACTGCCACAAAGCTTGTACCATGTGATTGCCCAAGAAGCCCTGAACCACTGCCACAAAGCCTGTTCCATGTGATTGCCCAAGAAGCCCTGAATCACTGCCACAAAGCCTGTTCCATGTGATTGCCCAAGAAGCCCTGAATCCCTGCCACAAAGTCTGTTCCATGTGATTGCCCAAGAAGCCCTGAATCACTGCCACAAAGCCTTTTCCATGTGATTGCCCAAGAAGCCCTGAATCACTGCCACAAAGCCTGTTCCATGTGATTGCCCAAGAAGCCCTGAACCACTGCCACAAAGCCTGTTCCATGTGATTGCCCAAGAAGCCCTGAACCACTGCCACAAAGCCTGTTCCATGTGATTGCCCAAGAAACCCTGAATCTCTGCCACAAAGTCTGTTCCATGTGATTGCCCAAGAAGCCCTGAATCACTGCAACAAAGCCTTTTCCATGTGATTGCCCAAGAAGCCTTAAATCACTGCCACAAAGCCTGTTCCATGTGATTGCCCAAGAAGCCCTGAATCCCTGCCACAAAGCCTGTTCCATGTGATTGCCCAAGAAGCCCTGAATCACTGCCACAAAGCCTGTTCCATGTGATTGCCCAAGAAGCCCTGAATCACTGCCACAAAGCCTGTTCCATGTGATTGCCCAAGAAGCCCTGAATCCCTGCCACAAAGCCTGTTCCATGTGATTGCCCAAGAAGCCCTGAATCACTGCCACAAAGCCTGTTCCATGTGATTGCCCAAGAAGCCCTGAATCACTGCCACAAAGCCTTTTCCATGTGATTGCCCAAGAAGCCCTGAATCACTGCCACAAAGCCTGTTCCATGTGATTGCCCAAGAAGCCCTGAATCACTGCCACAAAGCCTGTTCCATGTGATTGCCCAAGAAGCCCTGAATCACTGCCACAAAGCCTGTTCCATGTGATTGCCCAAGAAGCCCTGAATCACTGCCACAAAGCCTGTTCCATGTGATTGCTCAAGAAGCCCTCAACCACTGCCACAAAGCCTGTTCCATGTGATTGCCCAAGAAGCCCTGAATCCCTGCCACAAAGTCTGTTCCATGTGATTGCCCAAGAAGCCCTGAACCACTGCCACAAAGCCTATTCCTAGCTTCTTTTTCTCTGTGACTCAGCTTCTTGGGGAATTCTGTGCACTCCATGATCTTCTTTATCTGTGATTCAATGAAGACACCAACTTAAACCTTTTACCAAATGAGTAAATTTGAAAATATCAATACCCAAGTCACAAAAACACAATTTAAAAAGAAAAATAGATCTGTTCCATTTAGTTTGAAGCATAAGCGATTGGGAAATAACATTTTCTTCCTGGAAACAATAAAAAGCAAACATTTTGTTACATTTTGTAATATCATTCTCATTTTCACTATATTTTCTAAATCTAAAATTCTTGGACAATATCTACTTTGTTTGTATGGCTAAGAAAATATTGACTGTATTTTCTACAGTGGAATAAGATCCCACTAAGGGCTGTTTTGGGTATGACATTAAACAACATCTGGTGTTGAGGCTCCAGTTCTTGAGTGACAGGGAGTGTAAAGTAACACCTGATAGCTTTTACTCCCTGGTCCACTCTGATCCAGAGTGGTAGTACCTGTTAGGGTCCCATCTATGTGTCAAATAGACCTGTTTAAAAATTGATCATGATCAAATGGACTGTGAAAAAAAACAATGCTTAAGAAACAACTCCATAAAAAATGTAAATATAAACCTATAATGAACATGATTCCCTAATCTTGAGGCATAAAATAACCCCTGGTGGGTTGACCTACCATTAAAATCAATTAATTAATACATCCATCAAGCAATTTAACATTGCTTGACTCTAATGGAAACAACACCTATCAATTCACTATTAACAATAAAGAATCATTTCATTGTCATCCAAATTTTAGCCTCCTACTCAAATAGACAGTTACTTCGGCTTATTTGAATTTATGTCAGTTTTATCTACCATAGGAATGACATCATGTTTCATTTTATCAAGATCTCCACTCCACCTTGAATCAGTAATGTAGATAATATTCTTACTAAATAGAAAATGGTCCATGTAATTTTAATGATTATCTAGATAGATGATTTTTTTGTTCTTTTTTTTTTGTTTGTTTTTTTTGTTTTTTTACTTACCATGGGAACAACATAGTCTGTTTCATTTTATTAAAATATTCACTATACCATCATCATAAAAAGTTTAAAAATCATATAAAAAAGATGTTTTGTTTGCAGCTTTTTTTTTATTCCTCTTCCTAAAACAAAATTTCTAACTTATTGTTTGTTTTGAAAGGAGAAAAATTGTCAGTTCCAGATTTGAATATTTAAAAACCTCTAGAATTTTTCTAACATCGGATAAATATTTTCATAAATATGATTGATTTTTGCTTGTTATTCCTTAATTTTTTCCGAATGTTTTCACAATTCTAATCAACAAGTTTTGTTTTATTTTCTCCCATTCACTAATTCAAGTTGTTTGTTAGAGTGAGCATTTAGATTGTGTTAAAAACATTTGAGTGGGCAAATAATTCTGGCTGATTAATTTTTCTTTTTTTTATGTGGAAAGAATTCCACATCAATTGTGAAAGATGTGCCATATGGCGGAGAAGATAAATATTCATGAAAACAACTATATCACAAATATTTCTTCTTAGTCATTTTTTACTTTTTATTTTGTTCAAGATGAATATTTGAAGTTGCTTAAAATTTTCATTGTTAGATTGAAATACTTAACAAAATGAGAAAGATTTTTTCCTTATCTTTTTTTTAATACTGTCTTTGTTTTTAAGACACTAAATAAAGCAATTCTTTTTTTTTAATGATCATGGATTGTTATTTTAAAAATGTTTTATTATTGTTCATCCTTGGGTTTTTTTGTTTGTTGTTTTTTTTTAATTAAGATTTCTTAAGCTTTATTTTTTTTATTTTGTATAATTTTAGCAAATACCTGCTAGTAATTTGGCTTTTGGAAATAAAGACAATTTTTTTGTGTTTGTGATTGGAGGAAACTTTGTTTCACAATTGGTCAAGTTATGACAATACAAATATTTTCTTTGTTGAGAATGTAAAATTTACTCAACATTTTGGAATATCAACAAAGCCTCAAAGATCAAATTGGAATGCAATTTCTCTAGTTTGCTTTCATTAGAATAATTTAAAATCATATTTAAAGAATTGTACTCGGAAAATTGAAAATTTGTGGGTGTAAACAGATACAATCAAAAACATCGTTTGACTAGAAAAATTTTCTAATCAAAGAGTTTTAAATTGTTCATCTGACTTCTGAAACAACCTGATAATAAATAATAATAACAATGATCATATATCTCAAAATCCCAGGGAATTTATGGGTCTCGTTTTAAGACTAGACCTAGTTAATTAACAAGAATAGAAGAACTTGTCATCTAGTGGATTTTGTTGTTCTAGTGTACCATAATGAAAATGAAACTAAAAAGATAGACAAATACTTGAACCTTGCCAGAGAGCTGAAAAAGCTCTGAAACATCTGAAACATGAAGGTGATACCAGTTGTAGTTGGTGTGCTTGGAATGATCCCCAAGGGTTTGAAGGAATTGGAGATCAGAGGAAGAATCAAGACCATACAGCCGACAGCATTGTTAAGATCAGTTAGAATTCTTAGAAGAGTCCTAGTTACCTGAAGAGACTTGGTGTCACTCAGACTTCTGTGAAAGTCCACAAGTTGAAACTGGTGTGAAAACTTAGAAGAAATAGAATAATAATTTCATCTTTTAAAAAGTATTTTTCTTCTTTATTAATCTTTACATGAATTTAGACTGCAGTGTTTTACTTAATCATATTTCATTAAAAATAGCAGACATGGATTTTTATTGATTTCTATTTTTCTTTTCTATTTACAAGATTTCTTTAGTTTGGTTTTTTGCCTAATGAGTAGAGTCTGGGAGACCAAGGTTCAATCCCAGGTTGAGTCATACCAAAGACTCAAAATATGGTACTTGATGCCGCCTTGCTTAACACTCAGCATTATTAGGTAAGGATCAAGGGTTAAGTGGAACAATACCAAAGACTCAAAATATGGTACTTGATGCCGCCTTGCTTAACACTCAGCATTATTAGGTAAGGATCAAGGGTAAAGTGGAACAATCCAGGAAATGGAGTAGTGCTCTCTCCTACACCTTTGTGTAGTAGCTATTGAAAAGGGAGCCTTCAGGTCACCCTCGACTACGGTCGCCAACTTTACTTTTTACTTATATATAAAAATTGTCTAAAATGTTCTTCTCAAATATATTGCACCATTATTGGTCATTTTCAAAGGGTTGGTCAAAATAGTGTTTTTTTCTTTAAAATCCACAGGAGCTATAAATGGTGTATGAACAGTTATAGTATCATTATTGAGGTGTGAGTGGTTTCACAGTTAACAACATGAAGAATGAAATCAGCAAGCCAGATTCAAACTTCTAAAGGGGACAGTTTAAGTTCATTTTACACTAATGCTTTCCACTGTGTTTGGAAATGGCTTAAATGATATTTTATACATTTTCTGATTTGTATAGAACAATAAGACTTTCACTGCCGATAGATCAAATACAGAGATGTCTACTGACCATGTCTCACAGGATTTTTTGATTGCTTCATATAAATTAAAAGAAAAGACAACATTAACAAGATTTATAACCATTGGCACAAACTTTTGCTTCTGATTTGAAAAAAAAATTCCGTATGAATGTGTTATCTTGGTTATTTGTGTTTTTATTTGTTTTATTTCTTCAATCTCTCAATAATCAATTTCATCATCCTGTCAGCAGGGCTGAGAATATGCCATTTGCATCCTCTGTAGAGGGGTAAAAGCCCACTAAAATGAGTGTCCTGGGTATAACATGATATTTTATCTGGTCATGAGACTCTAGTTCTTGAACTCTGAGGAGTGTGGAGTGCTTCTTCATGGCCTTTACTCCCAAGTCTACTCTGACCTGGAGTGGTAGCACTTGTTAGGGTCTCGTCTATTGGTCAGATAGATCTGTTTGAAAATTATGAGTTTTAGGTAGGAATACTTGATACTATATAACTGTGTGCAAATTATTTGCATTAAAAATAGTTTTAACTGTTTACTCACGTTTACTACTATTTGTTCTATTTATTAAGTGAGATTATACAATCGCTATTATATAGCAATAACTCTATAACTATAAATGCAAACATTGATTACTTTGAAATAGGAATAGTAACTGAAATCCATATAATTATGTATAAATTATTGATATTAGATATGAATATCTGCTATTATATAATTTAGCAAACAAATGATTAGAATTAAATAGGAATACTTACTACCATGTAACTGTGTGCAAAAACAAAATGATTATTATAGAAAAAAAAGGTGTGACTAAAAAAAAATGATTATTATAGAAAAAAAAGGTGTGACTAAAAAAAATGATTGCAATGAAACGTTGAAAATATAGTTGTCATTATAATCAGACATTTTCAAATGAATCAAATTTCAGCATTAAATAACCCATAGGGGGTTGATATGTCACTAAATAAACCAAAGTAAACCAATTTATTATGGAATCATAGTGACAAAGTACTGGTTTTCCACTCATGAAAATGATGAGACACTGACAAACAAATAGTACATAAAGAGATAATATTCAAATATTTATTCCCAAGAAAATACCTTACAGCTTCTTTGTCATGGAGGCATGTATTCACTAATGATTAATAGAATTAAGAATGGGATTAGCAAACTGAGATGAAACTCAGGCTGGGACAGCATTCAATTTTTACCAATACCCTTGAGAAAGGCATAAATTTACTTCTTTAAACCCTATAGCTATTGGTAAATAACAATACAGTTCATGGTTTCACATTTTTAAAGCTAATCTATTTTGGGTATTAGATAATGGGTCAGGTCAATGATCCTTCCTTGCTGCTGCTACCATGTAACCCAGTTTAAACTGTCATATGCTACTAATCCATTTTGGGTATTATATATATGTGTTTATACATATATGTATATACATGGTGTATTCAATAAGTTTCCAGACTTTTTTTGTACAGGCATATAAAATTGTCATAGACTCTTGAAAATTCAGTATGTTATTGCTGTACATCTTATGAGATGACTGACCAATTTTTATGATTTCAGCTTCAAATGAATATCTACAGCAGCATTTGGAATACACCCTACTAAAGCCTGATTGTCACAGATGGTAAATTTCAAAAATGCAATCTGACAATTTAGAAGAACAATATGCAATAAAATTGTGTTTTAAACTTGGAAAAAATGCCACAGAAACCTATGGAATGCTTTAGACTGTTTTTTGATCATCTTGCATGAATTGAGCATCAGTTTTTGAGTGGCATAAGAGATTCAAGGAAGGCATTGAGTCTGTAAGGGATGATGAGAGGTGTGGGGGGAGTAAGGAAGTCAATACACCAGAGTTGATTGACCAAAGGGTTTGGGTTAGGGTTACTATGTTGAGGTTTTAAGGGAGTTCAGGAAGAGATTCCGTCGGAAGAGGCAAGCACTATTCAAATCGGGTCAGTGGCATTTCCACCTGGACAATGCATAAGTCCACAACTCTATCCTTGTCACAGACTATTTGACCAAGATGGGCATCAAGACAGTTCCTCAGCCTCCCTATGGTCCAGACCTTGCTCTCTGTGTCTTTTGCTAATTCCCTAAGCCCAGAGGCTGTCGTTATGAGACTATTGAGGAGATAAAAGAGGCTGTGATGAAGGTCATTGACACGCTCACACAAGAGGACTTTCATGGGGCCTTCCAAAAGTTGTTGGAACAGTACAACAAGTGCATTGCAGCCAGAGGGGATTACTTCGAAAGGAACTAGAGTTCCCTATGTGTACTATCAATAAAAGTGTCCATATGAAAAAAGTCTGGAAACTTATTTAATGATCCTCGTAACATGTCGTGTAACTAATTCATCTTGGGTATTAGATAATTGGTCTGGTCAAGGATCCTTCCTTGCTGCTGCTACCATGTACCCCAATATAACCTGTCATATGTTACTTTGAAGATGAGTTACATTGATTCATCCTTTATACCCCAGCTAGATCTCTTTGGCCTTGTGAAGTTAATCCATCTATGCTTTTGGAATTACTCCATATGTCCACATGGTTATCAGCTTGTGGAGAAAAATGAGGGTAAAGAAAGAGTAGAATGAACTTGAATCTAAATTATACTCACTTTTTGTGGTTACTTGGCATGAATACAGGCAGCACCTGCCCCTATCACCTAAAAGGAGTAAGGGTTTGGTTTATTGCCAAGTGCCTGAGGTACCCTTGAAGGGAAATGCTCATAGGACATGAGTAATTTTTACTCCTGCTCCTTGGTTGTTTTGCTTCCTGATGGTACTCCACATTAATCTGAATTTGTGTCATATTGCAACACCATGGTGGGATTGGTTGAATACCATCCTTTAAAAACTGAAAATGGAGAGTGTTCGTTTATTCAAATTTGTGAGGAAATGGAAAACTCGCATGCAAATTTATAACAAGAAAAAAATTCTCTCCACAGAATTTTTGTCAAATTTTTGGGTATACCTTGTATAAATCAGTTCGCCTATAAGGAGATAGATCACAAATAGATTTTCAGACAACTTGTGGTTGTGTAATGACTTGTATGTATTTACTCAACCCCTCCACCATGTGCAGGATGTGAAACAAGGTCAATTTGTTTAATGGAGTTAAGCTTGAATTCAGAGTTTTCTTTTTCTAGACTGAGTCCCTAAACAAAGCAAAAGAATTAAGAGCATTAGCATGAAGTAAAATGCAAACAGCCTCATCCAGGATTTGAACTCTGAACGCTGATTCCATTTCCAAAGACAATATCTATTATGCTAAGCACATGTATGTCGGTTTTGTAAGGCATTAAGTGTGTGTCGGATCCTTACAAGATGCTTAAATATAGAGACCTTATCACAAGTAGTCCAAGATTATTCAATCATTAATTTTGTGATATAATCTTAATTATTAAAAAGAAAAGATAGCAATATAACAGGTAGAAGAATACTTTTCCAGCTTAAGTCAGATGAAGTTTATATGCAATTTAAATAACATTGTTCAAATGAATAGATTTTTTTCTCTGGTAGCTTGACAGTGTCTGTGAACAAGAATGAAAGCATACAATATACATCTGTAGATTAAGACATAAGCAGAAAAATAAAGGAACTGTTTTATAAGAGAGAGTCTTTACATAGATGAGTACAATATACTGTGCTTACTTTGGACTGGACAGACTGCTTCCAATTTGGCCCCACATTAGGGTAATCGATTCTAATCTTGTCAAATACACACTAGAACACACACCACATTACATGATAACAGGTTTACTGCATTTCCCAATTTATTTATTGCTCTTTGGATTTTCTTGACACTCCCAGTGGCTGTGGCATAAGGAGAAAAGAGATTTTTCAAGTTGAAACTGATTAGAATTTAAGATTATCAATTAATGTCCACTGAAGCTGAAATTAGCAGGACCTAAAACTTTGGCAAAATACTAAAAGTCTCTGCAGAGAAAAAGTGATTATTGTTGATAGCATACCACATCATGTAAAGGATCTGCACCCCATCCAGGATCCAAATGCATCAGTGAGCAGCAGCAAATGCACACCAGAGAGCAAGAGAGCTGTTGAACTGGATTCCAATGTACCTGTTTATTCAACTGAGGTCAACAACTCTGAACCTGACTTAAGCGCTTCCAACAATCCTTCTGACGACTCAAACAGAGAAGAGGTTGGGGCTGCTCAGCCTCAGAGGACTACCAGAGTAAAAAGACTGGCCCTGACTGTTAACTTTGTGATTACAAGATGGGAGGTAGTGTGATGATTTTCACTAACCTTAAACAGAAAAGTATGTACTGCTTCACATATTTTCAGGTTGGAAGTCATTGGTAATATGATTTGTGTGCTTATACAGGTTTCAGTCCTTAATCACTTATGAATATGGCTAAGTACATTAGGGCTCCCAAGTGACAAACAATAGTCTTGAGTTTATGATCATTGGAAGTGAACCAGAATGAGAGAGACACTTACATGAAGCGCAGAGAGCAGACCTTTGTGAGAGAGGGTGAAGAAATAAATATTGTTGTCAAAAGAACCAGACTGAGTTGTAAAGAAGGAAAACAAGTTCTATCTGCCTTTGTCGGTTAGAGGACATGAGAATCAAGTGTCTTGGCATTGATAAAATTGGTCATAATAAAACTAATAATATGACTAGATTTATTATTCATAATTTATTTAAGTCAAGTGATTTATAGAAATAAAAAAATATCTATTTTGTCAATTAACACACAGGCATTTTTTATGCATAGATTTTGTATGAGCCCAGTCAGCTAGAGCTGTAGAATACATCAACTGCAACTCTGCAGAGGAGTAATACTCTCCCAATGAGTGTCCTGAATATATGACATTAAACAATCTGATGGTGAGGTTCCAGCCTTAGCTAGATTTGGGGAATGTGGTACCCCTTCATTGGCATTGCTCTCAGGTCCACTTTAGCCTGGAGTGGTAGAACCTGATAGGGTTCTATCTATAGGTCAAATAGAACTGTTAGACTATTTAAACTTTTGGTAAAGAAAAGACTTATGCTAAATTGAATTATTAGAAATAAAACTGCTTGATCATGTAACAGTGTGTAAACAAATGACTGATGTTTGATTGAATTGTTAGTGATACATAGCAATACTTGGAACTATTTAACTGTATGCAAATGAATGAATTGTAATGAATAGAATAATTAGTATAACCACTTCATTGTGTGCAAACCAATGATTGATATTGAATAGAATTAAATGTTTTCAGTTATAGCTATCTAACACTTACTTAAAAGTAAAGTTGGCGACCTTAGTTGACGGTGATCTGAAGGCTCTCTCTTTGATAGCTACTACATCAAGGTGTAGGAGAGGGTGCTACTCCTTTCCCTGGATTGCTCCACTTTACCCTTCATCCCTACCTTATAATGCTAACTTTACTTATAGTTAGTTCGGTGAAAAATTTCTGAGTTTTGTAAAGGAGTCATTTTTTTTTTAATTCAATTTCATGGCATTTATGTATTGATTACTAAAGTTTTGTTTTTGGTTCCGACTTAAGTTGACTAAAACTTAAAAAATACATATATCACTGGATATGCAGGGTGTCTACAAGAGAAAACTTTCAAAAATGTATTTACATATATATATATAGGCATGCTGACAGTCAGATCCCTTAAAGTCACTCTTACCATCTGTCCCTATTAAACATTGCTCTTCGCAAGTCTTCTAGATGGTATTCAGCATCCACACAGAGCTGACGAATATAAGTTTTTGCTGGTCAGCTAAGACTGGTGTGTCCTTGTGTAGGAGTCTCACAAATGATTTGGTTTGGTTTGGTTTCTTTGTTTAATGGAATATCAACCTTTCTGAGCTATTTAATCCCAAAGCCATCCTTATAGAAGAACAGTAGTGATAGTATTTAACTGATAGTTGAGAGGATAAGAGGGTTCATACCTTTTCCAAGAGTAGTTATCCGAAAGTGAAAATAATGACGCAATTGGAGTTTAACGACGCAATCCAGTTGTTTAGCCATTACATCATGGGTATTCCCTACTACTCACTTTAGAGTTTTTCCTCCCCCAGCTGTACTCAGCATATCTTGTTCATCTTACATGGATAGTTTATGAGATGGGATGTAAGTAGCAACTGCGATTATGTGCAGTGATGCTTCCAACTTTTGTTCAGAACAGCAAACAGCATCCTTATGTAGTTCCCATTAAGCTTTTTTTCAAGGCTTTTCATTTAAGTTCAAGTGATGCACCCATGCAATAGTACTGACACTGCCACAGCTTGGAAGAATTCCCATTTTATCAGAGAGATCATGTTTCTTTATAGTTGATAACCAGTCAATAGCAGTCCTCTCTTTATCTATATGTATGTTAACATTACTTTCATGAAATGAGATATTGCTACAAAAGTATATGAACTTTATGACTAATTTCAGAGGTTTGCCATTTAATCTGGAGATGGCATCAAACTGATTAAAGCAAATGAACTCTGCTTTATTTGAGTTCATGAAGAGACCAATGCCTCTTGCTGTCTGTTCTAGGTTATGCAGCAGAGATTTGGCTGGAGCAGGTGCATTTGCAAGTAGTGCTAGATTACATGCATAGTCTGCATCATTAATAGTTTCTATGTGTTATCCTCTACTTTTTGTCTTTTTTAGAGTAAAATCTTTTTCTTTCGTTCGATCTATTCACGTTTATAGTACATTATCTAGGCAGATTATAAATAGAAATAGTGCCAATGTATCTCGCTGGAACAATGTCGAAGAAATCAGTGTAACATCAGGTGAGAAAAACCATTGCCTTTGTCTTTGTAGAGCATCATTATAATAGTAGCAGTTTCTTTGGAAAAGTCATATACTCCAAGTATTTGTTCCATCTTTGCACTGTGAATGGAATCAAAAACCTAAGAAAAATCAGTGAACAATAATGTTGTCTTCAGATTTTTGCGCATACTCCTTTGATGATTCAGTGAATTGTCAGAATCTGAGAAGTTGTGGATTGATTTCTCCGAAGAAATTTTTAAACTTCTGGTCAGATATGATTTGAGTAACAGAGCATTATAAACCTAAGCAACTAAAGCTGTAAGAATTATACCTATGTAGTTCTTGGTGATTCTAACATCATCTTTCTTTGGAAAGAGGAGGATGCAGCCTTTCATCCATTTCTCCGTTGTATTGAAGAAGTATGTGATAAGATTTCCTTGTCTTCTATACTTCAGGTGGTATTTCATCAAGACCTGCAGCTTTTCAGAAGTGTGTTCAGTTCATCCTCCATGAATTGTCTGTGTTTATGGCTTCTTGGTCATAAATAATTTCTTTAGATTGATGATCTGTTATTTCAGGAGGATTTCTGTGCAGATTCTTGAAATGTTCTTTCCAATCCTGAAGTTTTTCTTCTTGACTGGCAACTTTGAGTTTGGATCTCAAGGTGCTTTTCCTTCTACTAATTTCATTTACTGTTTGTCATACAAAGTGAGATTGTTTATCGTCTACAGAATTTTTGATTTCATTGATTTGACTTTGAATATATTCTAATTGTTCTTTTTGGTATATTTTAGTCAGCTCTTTCTGAGCTTTCTGGAATTTCTGCACATTGGTGTGTGTTGGATTTCTTCTTTTAAGTGAGAATGCTTTTTTTCAAGTTATTGTGTTTCCTTCATGATTGCTTTTGACTTCTAGGTGACTCTTTATTTGTTTTTTGATTTGGTTGGTATGCACTCTCCTCCGGTTTCTACATGGGCAATAAGGAAGATTTATATGTATGATACATAATATTTAGCATGTATTATAATATCCTCTATAATTATCTTACTTGTCTGGCTTGAAAAGCTACCTATACACCTAATTATTAAATGTGAATAAATATTTTTGTAAGACAATTCATTTTTTTTCTGAAGTTTGAAAATTTAGAAGTAACATTTTGCTGCAACATAACTATCCAATAATTATTGTTTGTTGTTACAAAACCATTCTTAATGAGGATCACTGAAAAAAGAATAACAAAATTCTTTTAAAATCTTTCCCTGAGTCCAGTAAGTAAGTAAACCAAATTTGGTAGCAATATATAAAATTGTTTGGCTATCTATAGAGAACAATCTCCTGCCAATTATTCATATTGATTTTGCAATTATTTTTCATACATATAACTTGGATAGCTGATAACATTGGAACGATTTATTAGTTAAATTTTAAGGGGATCCTAAATTTATTGATGTTTTTGAAATTATGACCATTGAATAATTTTGTCAAGTGATTGACTTTAAAGTATTATTGATATTTAATCTTAAATGTACATTTGCCACTTTTTTGGTGTTTGGCTATTCTTCTGTCAGTTGAACACCTGCTGTGTGAAGTGATGATTTGCCAACTAATTTCATTAGCCTGTGCTTGTGAATTTCCTCTGATAGATTTGTCTGTGCTAAACAAATATCTCTTTCTGTCTAAGTTTGTTTATGGTAATAAAAAAACTGGTAGAATCAAATTCAGAATAAGTTTTAGAGGAAAAACAGTTATTTTTTGCAAAAGTGTTGGTTTCAAGAAATTCGTCTTGGTTATAAAAGGTAGAGAAGGGCAAATTAGAATGCAAGAAAAGAAAAATATTGAGAATTTTTATGAAGATTTCAAGATGATTTTTTTTTTTTTATCTTCAACACTTCAATTTGACTAGTTATGTAATTTAGGCACATTTAAAACATTAAAAGTTGCATATATCACTGAATATACAGGGTGTCTACAAAAGAAATAATTTAAAAAATGTATTTAAAAATATATTGACACTTGCGATATATGGTTTTGTAGAGAAACACTTGAAATTTATTACTGAAACTTACAGTTGACTCATTGCTGCAAATTAGACATTTCATCTTCAACATTTATGTATAGAAATCATGAGTTATGGTTTTGTAGAGAAATGCTTGAAGATTATTATTGCAACCAACAGTTGACTCATCACTGCAAATCAGATATTTCATCTTCATCATCTTCTTTCTGTATTGAAATCATGAGTTAGAGTTTTCTCCTAGCCACTTAGACAGCAATAGCTGTAGTTTTTCAAAGGAAACATTCTACTCTCAGTATGGCTATGAATAAGCTAACTGCTTCCACTCCATGTCTTTGTAATGACATTAAACTGCATCTGGTGGTGACTCTCTAGTTCTGGAGCTATGGAGAATATGGATTACCTCTTCATTGGCATTACACACAGGTCCACTCTGACCTGGAATGGTAATACCAGTTAAGGTCCCATCACTGTGTCAAATAGATTTGAAAAATATTTTAGGAACACATGAAGTCAGGTAACTGTGTGCAAAAAATTATCATTATTATTTTTATTATTATTAAATAGAATTACCTTAATGAGAATGGGATACTTGAAACAATTTGACTGTGTCTAAATCATTTGTATTGAGAATATCTACTTGGAGCTATAATTATTTACTAAGAATTATCATTACTTAGTTGAAATTATAATTGCTTGTGAATTATTGTCATTAGTTCGGGATACTTGAAACCTTATAACTGCAAAAAATATTAAATATAAATAGTTACTTTAAACCATATATTTGTGTATAAATTACTTTTATGACATAGGAATACATGAAACCAAACAAATATATCCAAACAAAAGATTACTGACAAAAATAAATGCAAGTTTTTTTTTAAATGCAAAGGATCATTGAAAATAGAGTTATTCCAACTATTGGTCTACAAATGAATCAAATTTTGGCATTAAATAATCCTTAGGGAGTTGATATGCTGTTAAACCAAACTCAGAACCCAGTCAGCTGAGGCTGTAGAATACACATACTACCTCTCGACAGTGGGGTAAAACTCCCCTGACAAATATCCCGGATATGACACAAAACAATCTTATAGTGAGGCTTCAGTCATTGAGTTTTGGAGAATGTGAAGTACTCCCTCATTGCCATTGCTCCTCAGTCCACATAGTGCTAGCACTTGAAAGGGTCCTATCTATGACATTTAAACTGTGCAAACAAATGACTGATGTTTAATTGAATTGTTACTGATACATAGCAATACTTGAAACCATTTAATTATGTTCAAATGAATGAGTAATGTTGAATAGAATTAATAGTGTTAGATTGCAATACTTGAAACATGTTTAACTGTGTGCCTGAATTGAATTATTAGTATTAAAAAACAATAATTGGAACCATCTGACTGTATGCAAATGAATGAATACTGTTAAATAGAATAATTAGTGTTCAACAGTAATACTTGTAACCATTTCACTGTCTGAAATATTGAATATAATTATTATTAGATTTAAATACTTGAGACCATCTAACTGTATGCAAAAACAAAAAAATGAGTTCAGGCTGTTTAAAAATGTTATCTACAAAATGTGTTTACAAATTAAATATTTGATATATATGTATAAAGAGAATTTGGCATTAAATAACCTGCAAAAGTTGATATGCTATTAAACCAAACCAAACCAAACCAACATGAATATTTTAACCATTTCTGCAAAATTTTCCAGTCTGGTGTGAAATTTTGTGAATCCTGATCTACTTGCCTTATGGATTTCAGTGGGCTGTATAGGTAATTAACACAAACATGCTCCAATTGTTTTTTTTGGATACTAATCAACTTCAAGGACTTTTGCCTTTATATAAAAATCCTCTTATTTCAAATTTTCTACCAACCATAAATGTACTGTCTCATCAATGGTGATTTCCTGAAATGCGTGTTATATAACCATGATAAATGAATGATAACACTTCTCTTTATAAAAATACAAGGTGCATATGATAAATTTCCAGACTTTTTTATATGGGCATTTAAAATTGTCATATACTCTTGAAAATTCAGTATGTTATTGCTGTACATCTTATGCTGTTTTGCTGTACATCTTATTAGAAGAACGATATGCCATAAAGTTCAGTTTTAAACTTAGAAAAAGTGCCACAGAAATGTATCGAATGCTTCAGACTGCTTTTTGACCATCTTGCATGAATTGAGCATCAGTTTTTGAATGACATAAGAGATTCAAGGAAGGCAGGCAGTCTGTAAGGGATGATGAGAGGTGTGGGAGGAATAAGGCAGTCAATACACTAGAGTTGATTGGCCAAAGGGTTTGAGTTAAGGTTACTATGTTGAGGTTTTAAGGGAGTTCAGGAAGAGATTCCGTCGGAAGAGGCCAGCACTATTCAAATTGGGTCAGTGGCATTTCCACCTGGACAATGCATAAGTCCACAACTCCATCCTTATCACAGACTATTTGACCAAGATAGGCATCAAGACAGTTCCTTAGCCTCCCTATGGTCCAGACCTTGCTCCCTGTGACTTTTGCTTATTCCCTAAGCTCAGAGGCTATCGTTATGAGACAATTGAAGAGATGAAAGAGGCTGTGATGAAGGTCATTGATATGTTCACACAAGAGGACTTTCATGGGGCCTTCCAGAAGATGTTGGAACGGTACAACAAGTGCATTGCAGCCAGAGGAGCTTACTTCGAAGGGGACTAGAGTTTCATGTGTGTACTATCAATAAAAGTGCCCATATGAAAAAAGTCTGGAAACTTATCATATGCACATCGTATATCTCTCTTTATTCTTCTGTAGTGTGAGAGAAACAGACATAGGAGGGAGACAACTGAAGGACTTGGACCCTGCTATATTTACTCATAACTTCTTCTCTTGATCATACCACACCATATCTTCAGGGCCTCTTCTGTTTCCCAATCTGGAGCCACTGCAGGCTGTTGCCCCACCAGGTGCCTGGTGACCGAATCTCTTCTGGCTTCAAGACTTATCGTTACTCTGTGGGTATCTGTGTATATATAATTTCATAACATTTAGGCATTTTTGGTTCTACCTACTCATCGCAGTCTTCCTATATACACAGGTGCATCCTGCAATCATTTTGTTTAAAAGCTGGAACATCCGGCTCTGTCAAGGGTCAATATGCAACATGTGTTCTAAAGTGCTATTGTATGACAGTGACAGAATTTGTTTTGGCTAATTCAAACAAACAAAATATTTTTTTAACAGTTACAGTTTTGGGCAAAATGACCAGCAATGGAACATCTGATGACACTGAAAACCATAATAATAAACATCAGGTGTTTCTCTACAAAACTATGTATTGTGTAAATATGTGTTTTTTAATCAATTTCTGAAACATTTTTTGTAGATGCAATATATTTTATTGATATATTAATTCATATTTCAATCAATATATAACAGATATGTCCTTTAATAATTATTTGATCAAATATGATTTTGACACATATTTATAGTAAATATAATTATTCCATGATATATTAGAAAGATAAAATTATATTTATTAGAAGATGTTATCTTATTTGACTGTTTTTTCATTCAAGTCTGTTATTTCTGTTGGAGTATATCATATCTTGTTTTATGATCACTTAAAGAAATCATTGAAGATCTTTTTTCGTGTTTTATTTTTAGTCTCTCTTTTCCTTTTTTTCTGTTTTATCATTTATACTACCCTACTACCTGTCAAAATGATAAGGTTATTTATATATCAATCAGTATTTCAACTTAGGATTAAAGTGTAATATCTTATGTGAAAATCTTCCCATTGGATTTTAGGGTTGTGTCTATTGTACGCAAGAGTCTCAGAATCCTTAGTCATGTGAAAATACAAGAATCCTTTCTCGCCCCTTTTTATCTCTGTTCTTCAAACAATAAAGATATCTTTTTTTTTCATCAATTCTTTGACATGCTGTTTACATTGCTGTTTGTTAAACAGAAGATAGACTTTGTCTCATCTCATCACTGAAATGAAAACCCTCATGGCTTTTTGCACCAAAGAAAATAAATAAGACTTTGTACTAATTTTGGTACCTCTTTTATATATTGCTTGTTCATGGAACAATGTGCACTTTTTATTTGTTCGGATACATTTATGTATCCTGGTAATACTTATGTTTCATATGTATGTGAACTTACCTTGTCTTACATTCTGTCAGTTCAGTGTTAGCATTTGATTGGTGCTTGGTGAGTGGAGACTTGACTAAATATTTTACTTAGCACTAAACTGGTACAAATAACTGGTAAAAAATCCAACATAATAAGTGCATGATCCAACTTTTGTGCTGGCATCTGTTCTTCCTCCTCATAGAGTAAATTCTGTTCTTCCTCATTAAAAAATTATAAAATTCAATCAATAGAAGTATCCTATTAAAAGTAAAAGAAATAAATTTTTCAATAATAAACTTTTAAAATTATGTTTATGCTAGCATAAAGTTCAAATTAACAAAATTTAAACCAAAAATTAATATCAATACAACAAATACAAAATCCAAATAATATTGAAAAAAGATTTTGTTTTTTTAATTTGTTGAATGAACATTAACCCTTTACTTCCTGAGTGCATGCATGTGTGTGTTAGAGTGATTTCAGATTTCACTTTTAAGTTATTCCTTCTTTTCTGTGTGTGTGTGTGTGTGTGTGTGTGTGTGTGTGTGTGTGTGTGTGTGTGTGTGTGTGTGTGTGTGTGTGTGTATTAATTCAAGTTTAATTCAACGTTGGCTTAAATTTATCTTTGAATTTTTTTTTCTTTTGTTTGTAGTAATGTATAGCCATCACTTTGGTGTGTAAGCATAATTTTAAATTTAACATGACTGCATTCCTATAGGTATTTCGATACATTTCATTTTCCCGTTATTTCAATATTGGACTTGTAAAGTGATATTCTGCTACTGAGGGCCTGGTTGCAACCTATTTATATTTTTTACACTTGATATATATGTATATATATTTATATATGTATATATGTATACATAAATATATATGTATAGATGTATGTAAATTTTTATGTATATATATATATATATATATATATATACATATGTATTTATATGTATATATATATATATATGAAGATATGTAAGTATATATATATGTATAAATATATTTCTATCTATCTATCTATCTATATATATATATATACATACATGTATTTTATATATGTTTATTTATATATATGTATATATAAATATTTTTACGTATATTTGTGTGTGTGTGCATATGTATATTTATATATATATATATAAATATACTTGTATATGCATATATATATATGTTGCTGTTGCTACTTAATACCTTATAATTCCTTAGCCAACGTGGTACACTTGTTGGCCAAGCGGTCTCATACTAAGTCTAGCGTAAATTTGGGTGGGTTTCAATCCCAGCTTCAAGTGTCCTACATGTCTAGCCACACTGAAGAGTTGTGATACAATGAAATAGTCTGTCTGTGGATGACAATATGTATATATATATATATATATATACATTTTATTTTTCATCATACAACCTGTGAAAGCACATGTGATACCCAGCCCTCATCAGCTGCCAAACAGGTGGTAATACAGTTTCGGTAGCTCAAGGTGGTACTGCCACTCCTGGCACTACCAAGCAGCTTTTGCCACTGAACAGGATATTTAAAAGACATATATATATATATATATATATACCAGATCAACTAAAAGCAGAGATTACATTGGACGTTCGTCTTCATTTTAAGTGCAGTTTATATATATATATATATATATAAATATATATATATATATATATATATACATACACATATCTGTATGTATTTGTATATATGTGTGTGTATTTGAATATGTATATATGGTCCAAAAGCAGTTAGAAGCATTCCATACATTTCTGTGGCACTTTTTCCAAGTTTAAAACAGAATTTTATTGCATATCGTTCTTCTAAAGTGTCAGATTGCATTTTTGAAATATACCAGCTGTGACAATCAGGCTTTAGTAGGGTGTATTCGAATTCCTGCAGTAGCTGTTCATTTGAATCTGAAATCATAAAAATTGGTCAGTCATCTCATAAGATGTATAGCAATAACATAGTCAATTTTCAAGAGTCTATGACAATTTTAAATGCCTGTACAAAAATAGTCTGGAAACTTATAGAATACACCACGTATATATATATATATGTGCGTGTATTTTTATATATATATATATATATATATATATATATATTTGTATATACATATGTATATATAAGTATATATATATATGTATTTGTGTTTACATATTATGTATGTATATATATATGTATATATATGTAAATATATATTTCTTTATGCATATATATACTTTTGTATATTTATATATATATATATATATATATATATATGTATATGTGCGTGTGTGTGTATGTATATATATATATATATATATATACATATATTTATACATGTACATATGGTTATATATGTGTGTTTTGGGGCAGCATTTCTTCATCAATGCATATTTCATTGAACATTATAGACTTGGTTTGTCTTTTAATTTTCATATATGTCCTTTCCTTTTGCCATATTGATTCTATCGTATCTGGCGGGAATTGGTTGATGAAACTCCCATAACTAATTTTTTACTCTTTTACTTCCCGACCTATCTTGGGCTTGCATCAGTGGTATGTATATTGCAAAAGCAATGTGACTTTCACATATACATTACTACTTTGTCAGTGTTTATTATTTATCCTATTTACCAACCCCTCCGCTCGGGCAGGATATGACACAAGGTCAATTTTTAGGAGGTGCCCGTGGTGTAATAGTTATCATCGCAGGATGTGAACACGACGACACGAGTTCAAGTCCTGGACGAGTCTGATTACATTTCACATAGCACTAATACCCTTGGGAAAGGTATGAATCCAAATATTCTCACTCCAGCTATGGGTAAATAGTAGGGCAGACTAGGTTCTTCAGCCTTGGTGAGGCGACTAGTCTAGGAGAAGGAAAACTCTGAATTCAAACCTGTTAAACTCCGCTTAAAAATTGACCTTGTGCCATATCCTGCCCGAGCGGAGGGGTTGGTAAATAAGTGTTTATTATTTATACTGGTGTGTTGTGGTAGTGTTTTATTCATTTCTCTAAGTAGCAGCAGTAGCTTAAGACATTGAAGTATTTTAGTGCTGGATTTGAAATTGATTCTATTGAGTTTGGGTTGTTTCATTCTGATATGAAACACCTAAGATTTTGTTATTTTTGTTTGTTATTTGGTTGTTCTTATATTGTTGTGTTTTTGTTAGGAATTTTCCAAAGCTACGTTTCTTGGCAAGAATGTTTTTTTAGATGCTGAGCAATTGAACAGGTATCAGATAGATGAATAGTGAGTCGTCTTGATAGGGTAGTTTAGGTTAATTCAACGATCTTCAGTAATTTCTATATATACGACCTTGAAAATAAAATTTTTAAAAAGATTAAAAAGCCTTCAACTTACCTAAAATAAGTCAATGATATACCTATTCTCATTAATGATATTAAATAAACATGCTACAAGAAAAAATATGTAGACAAAATATGTCAATATTGTTTAATATAATATAAGTATATGTGCATAAATATATCGATACATACATCTATCTATCTATCTATCTATCTAAACATATATGTATACATACATACATATGTATATATATAAGTATATATATATAGAATACTTAGTCCAGTTAAACCGGAGTTAGGAGTAATTCCATCAGGACAAGAAATTATTCGTGAATGAATATTTAAATCTTCCTGGTAAAGAGCTCAATGTACCAATTATACAGAGCAATAATTTCATTAAGAAAAAACAACGAAACCAATCACAAAGGATTATAAATTTATTTCCATCCTGTTACGCATTTTTGAAATTTTCAAAAACACGAAAAAAAAATTAACAGGACTTCATCAGATCAATTAGATAAAAAAACTAGAGTAGACACATGAGAGTGGGAGGGGATAGAAGAGTTGGAGGGGATAGAAGAGGGGTGAAGAGTTATCTCTTCATTGAGCCCACTTCCGTTTTAAATTTAAATTTACGGTTGGCAATGTAGTACATTTATTTTAAAACAATTTTTTTTTTTAAATTTTACATATAGACTTAAATTACAGATATTTCTAATTAGATTTAAATTTTAATTAATAATCTCACGTAAAGATGCAGTAATAGATATATTAAAACAAAAACAAATATTTAATTTACTTAAATATTTTAAAATTTCAAAAATTTCAAAATATCAGTTACATTTTTTATGCGTAGTACATATATATTATATGCTTTTTCATAATTTTCTATCTAATAATTTATTATATTTATTCTCAAAATTAACTCTCATTCTCAAATAAATTTATGCTTTATAAAAAATTTTTTTTTTTTTTTTTTTTTTTTTACTTGTTTAATTATTTATAGTTTAAATTTGGCCCTATGTCTACACCTGGCTATTAGTTCATTTCTCTTATTTAGTAAAATTTTTGGCTCAGGAAAAAGCAAAATGTGGATCTTTTCTTCAAGACATAGATTGCACCTACTATCGAAAGATTTTGGGGTACTAGATCTTTTCAATATGGACCATTGAATGTCAGGGGTTAACCCTTTATTTTTTAATCCCCAATAATGTTTTGATAGAGCAGTTTGATTTTTTTGATGCTCATGGGAAAAGGAATATTTATGATTTCCATACCTAATCTTGAAATTAGTAGAAGAAACGCCAATATAATATTTCTTATCACTTATGTCCTCTTTTGGATAAATAATAGCTTGATATACTACATTATCTAAACTACACAAACCATTCATTGGACAATCACTTTGAGATTTACAATTACATTCTATTTTTTTACTATTAATGTTATTATTATTTACTTGGTTATGAATCATATAATTTTCCTTTTTCTATTTTTTTGAACATAATCAAGTAGGTCTTTATAGATATGATGGGTTATTATATATCCCAAATAGTAATGGCCCTCTTAGCTCTAGCATACAAAAGAGGATTATAAGGGCCTTTAAGTTTTTGGGATTTAAAATAGAAATCTCATCTAATATTAAAATAGCCAATTTCTTGGATGTCACTTTAGATCTATCTAATAATTCCTATAAACCTTTCATAAAACCCAATCAGAACCCATCGTACATTAATGTTAATTCAAATCACCCTAAAAATATAATCAAGCAAATCCCAAAAGCAGTAAATTTAAGAATAGGTAAGCTATCTGCAAATGAAAAGATTTTCAAAGAGAGTAGTAAAAGATATATAGAAGCCCTTAAAAATAGTGGTTTTAAGGAGGATTTTAGGTATTTAAAACAAAATATAACAACTGAATTTACTAAAGAAAATAATAATTATGTTCAAAAAAATAGAAAAAGGAAAATTATATGGTTTAACCCCCCTTTTTGTAAACTAGCCAATATAGATGTAGGTAAATATTTTTTGAGACTGATAGATAAACATTTTAAACAAGATAATATATTGCATAAAATATTTAATAGGAAAACCTTGAAAATAAGTTATTCTTGCACTAATAATATTTCTCAAATAATAAATAGCCATAATAATGAATTAATTAATAAATTTCATAACCAAGTAAATAATAATAACATTAATAGTAAAAAAATAGAATGTAATTGTAAATCTCAAAGTGATTGTCTAATGAATGGTTTGTGTAGTTTAGATAATGTAGTATATCAAGCTATTATTTATCCAAAAGAGGACATAAGTGATAAGAAATATTATATTGGCGTTTCTTCTACTAATTTCAAGATTAGGTATGGAAATCATAAATATTCCTTTTCCCATGAGCATCAAAAAAATCAAACTGCTCTATCAAAACATTATTGGGGATTAAAAAATAAAGGGTTAACCCCTGACATTCAATGGTCCATATTGAAAAGATCTAGTACCCCAAAATCTTTCGATAGTAGGTGCAATCTATGTCTTGAAGAAAAGATCCACATTTTGCTTTTTCCTGAGCCAAAAATTTTACTAAATAAGAGAAATGAACTAATAGCCAGGTGTAGACATAGGGCCAAATTTAAACTATAAATAATTAAACAAGTAAAAAAAAAAAAAAAAAAAAAAAAAATTTTTTATAAAGCATAAATTTATTTGAGAATGAGAGTTAATTTTGAGAATAAATATAATAAATTATTAGATAGAAAATTATGAAAAAGCATATAATATATATGTACTACGCATAAAAAATGTAACTGATATTTTGAAATTTTTGAAATTTTAAAATATTTAAGTAAATTAAATATTTGTTTTTGTTTTAATATATCTATTACTGCATCTTTACGTGAGATTATTAATTAAAATTTAAATCTAATTAGAAATATCTGTAATTTAAGTCTATATGTAAAATTTTTAAAAAAAAATTGTTTTAAAATAAATGTACTACATTGCCAACCGTAAATTTAAATTTAAAACGGAAGTGGGCTCAATGAAGAGATAACTCTTCACCCCTCTTCTATCCCCTCCAACTCTTCTATCCCCTCCCACTCTCATGTGTCTACTCTAGTTTTTTTATCTAATTGATCTGATGAAGTCCTGTTAATTTTTTTTTCGTGTTTTTGAAAATTTCAAAAATGCGTAACAGGATGGAAATAAATTTATAATCCTTTGTGATTGGTTTCGTTGTTTTTTTTCTTAATGAAATAGATATATATATATATATGTGTGTGTGTATGTATATATATATATGTACATGTGTATATATATATATATATATGTATTTATGTTTATATATATATATAAGTGTATATATATATATATATATGTATTTATGCTTCTATATATGTATTTATATATATAGATATATGTATATATATATATATATATATTTATGTATATATATATATATATATGTATTTATGTATATATATATATATATATATATATATATACATGTATTTATGTATATGTATTTATACATGTATGTATATACATTGTGTATTCAATAAGTTTCCAGACTTTTTTTGTACAGGCATTTAAAATTGTCATAGATTCTTGAAAATTCACTGTTATTGCTATACATCTTATGAGATAACTTACCAATTTCTATGATTTTAGGTTCAAATGAACAGCTACAGCAGGAATTCGAATACACCCTTCTAAAACCTGATTGTCACAGCTGGTGAATTTCAAAAATGCAATCTGACACTTTAGAAGAACGATATGCAATAAAATTCTGTTTTAAACTTGGAAAAAATGATGCCACAGAAACGTATGGAATGTTTCATACAGCTTTTTGACCATCTTGCATGAATCATGCATCAATTTTTGAGCAGCATAAGAGATTCAAGGAAGGCGCGGAGTCTGTAAGGGATGATGAGAGGTGTGGGAGGAGTAAAGAGGTCAATACACCAGAGTTGATTGGCCAAAGGGTTAGGTTTACTATGTTTAGGTTTTAAGGGAGTTCCGGTAGAGATTCTGTTGGAAGAAGCCAGCACTCTTCAAATCAGGTCAGTGGCATTTCCTCC
The DNA here is from genome assembly GCA_963585895.1 of Sepioteuthis lessoniana. NCBI lineage: Eukaryota > Metazoa > Mollusca > Cephalopoda > Myopsida > Loliginidae > Sepioteuthis > Sepioteuthis lessoniana. The sequence goes on along the minus strand of OY757913.1, from coordinate 58,720,817 downwards.
AGGATAATGCACCAGTCCACAACTCCATCCTTGTCACAGAGTATTTGACCAAGATGGGCATCAAGACAGTTCCTCAGCCTCCTCATAATCCAGACCTTGGTCCCTGTGACTTTTGGTTATTCCCTATGCTCAGAGGCTGTTGTTATGAGACAATTGAGATGAAAGAGGCTGTGACGAAGGTCATTGACACGCTCACACAAGAGGACTTTTGTGGGGCCTTCCAGAAGATGTTGGAACAGTACAACAAGTGCATTGCAGCTGGAGGAGATTACTTTGAAGGGGAGTAGAGTTTCATGTGTGTACTATCAATAAAAGTGCCCATACGAAAAAAAGTCTGGAAACTTATTTAATGATCCTCATATGTATGTATATGTTTCCACTCATTTCCGGTTGAGACAATAACAAAATAATGAAGAAACATAAAATTTGATTTAATCTTTACAATAATTTAAACTTCATTTTAAAGTAACTCTTTAAGTTTAATAATAAAATAAGGAATTACAACAAAATTAAATTATTTCAAATAAACATGAAAAGCAAAGACCACAGTTTAATTAATTACATTAAAACACATCTTAAACTCCAACCTTCCCTAAGGACATTTACTCCCTGCCCACTTTTTTCTTTTTGAAATGTACATAAGTCTCACCTTACATGGTGAGATGTTTTAATTATTTTACATTATCTATCCCAATTCAATATTTTTATAGTTAATTAATTATCATCTTAGATTTTCGGCTATAGTCTAAATTTATTTCTATGCCTACATCTAGCTATTAAATCTCATCTGATTTGATAATTTATCTGGATCAGGGTATAACATAATTTGTATCTTTTCTTCTCGACACAAATCACATCTACTATCAAAGCAGTTTGGAGTATTTAACCTTTTGTGACGGCAAATTGTCTAAAATCCCTAAACGGGACTTTATTTTCGCACGTGTGAAGACGGGGCAGGTTGGCACTTGATCCCCTACAGAAATAAGTCCTGTTCAGAGTTCTTTTCTCAGGCAGATAAGAACTGGCATATTACATGAGGGAATAATTTAGGGCCAGACTGGCCACCGCTGGCAAAGGGGTCCAAAATTTCACACTATCACACACCCACCAGGCCGCTAAACTTCTTTCCCTTAGATAATAGAAGAATACGGGCCTATAGGTCTTAGTTGTAATAATATTAATGTTGTTGTAGTAGTCGGCAACTCCGGTTTCCCGTGTGATACTTTAGGAATTAATAGGACAGTTCTAAGCAAGATAATGCAAGGCGAATAGAAGCTGAAAGGAAAGCATTAAATAATAACATAGACCACATGGTAAAATGAAAATACATAGGTTCTTTACTACGGTCATATATATATATACGTTCAAAGTGTCAAAAATATATAATAGGATAGTCCATGAATATGAATGTCTTTTCTTGGCTTTTTATCCCTTTTCAAATTGAGAGAGTGGTAACAAAATTTGGGTGTAACGGAAAAATGTCCCAAAGTTACTTATCTTATTTTTTTGACGGGGTTCCACTGGAGAATTTCTCTTCTTTCACGGGCTAATAGACTTTGTACTGTTTTTAATGCTGGCTTGAAGGATTTTGGAGTTCTTCGTGTCTCAGTCTTTTTGTCTTTAGCCCGGAGTAAAATGGCTATCGTCCGTCTGCCACGAGCGTTGCTCAAAAACTACCTTTTTTGTATTTACTTCTGCTGAGGGGAAGGGAACCCCACTTCCGTTTGGGGTCCCCGCCAATCATTTGGCTTCATTTTCTCTTTCCCCTTCCGATGTCCGGCGACCCAAGGTCACTTAGGTGCGAACATCTGCGTGACCCACATTCTCTCCTAACGGTCACTTTTTGACTCCTAGATAATGTTAGTTCAACGGGGTGGGGAGTATCATTCCCACCTCCTCGCCTCCGTGAGCCATCATGTGACACCTCCTCGCTTAAGAGAAGAAAGGGGGATGAATAGAAATACCATAGAAAAAAAAAAGGCAATTCAATTCACTGTTCTTTCTCCTTTTCTTTCACTTTTTTTTTTTTTCTCACTTTACTTTTCTTTCATCCCCTTTCTTCTTCACGCTTTGACGAATTCTTTCCCTTTCGTTTTTTTTTTTTTTTTTGTCCTTCCTAATTTTCACTATAGGGGAAAACAATTTCTCTTCTCTTTCTTTCTCTCTCTCTCTCCCTTTTCTTTTTCTTTAATCTTGTTTTCCTTTCTTTCTTTTTCTCTCTCGGCTTTTGGCCGTATCATATTTCAAACCTTGAGGAGGTAACTCCCTTTTTCTTTCTTTCTTTCTTCGTCACTTTTGACGACTTTATAAGCTTAATTATTAAGCTGTGGGGGAAGAAACTTCCTTTTCTTTTCTCTCTTTCCCCTCTCCGTCACTTGTTGATGCATCGCTTTCTCGTCCATCTCATATTTCAACATTGGGGACGAGAATTCCTTATTTCCTTTAGTTTTTCTCTCTCTCTCTTTCTTTCTCTCAACAACTATGAGGGAATATTCTGCTACTACATTTTCGTAGGGTGTTAGAGAAATATATTTGGGTACTTTTTCATTAATTTTTCTAAGCCCTCTCTCTCTGAAACAGACAACTGGCCTAATTTTTCCTCGAATTTATTCGACATTGCCGAGTTCTTAATTTTTCGAGGTTGGCCTTCTCGACGGACATATCTCTTCAATTTGTTTGTGTGACACACTTGTGTCTTCTTCTTTCCCTCGTTGGTATCAATTCTATATGTCCTCTTGTCTATTCTCTGTGATATTACGTAGGGACCTACATATTGTCCATCACAGTGTGGTCCTTTATTTGATGATAGTAGCAGGACTTCGTCGCCCTTCTTAAATTCTTCCTTCTTAGCCACTTGTGAGGGTCCTCTTGTTTTCCTCTTATCCTCTCGATAAGTATTAGGGAATTTATTCCTAATATTCGTTGGACCTTCATCCTTTTTCTGACGACTGGTCCTTTTATCTTCTTGTTTATTGAGGGGTGGAAGGTTCACTTCTTTTCTTTCCACCTTCTCACTTTGCGAGCGACTGTGTCGTTTATATCTCGCACGTGGCTCAGCCGCCATCTTGTCTCCATGCTGGGCGTTCGTTCTTGCCATCTTTTTTTCTTCATTTTTGGCGCTTATTTTGGCCAACTTGCTTTCTCCATTTTTGGTGTTCATCTTCGCCATCTTTTTTTCTTCATTTATGGCGCTTATTTTCGCCATCTTTTCCGGGTGACACTTTTTAGTTTTTACTTCATTTCCCAGTATGAGGGAAATTCCTTTCATAGGTAGTTTATCTACCACCCCAACTTGAATTGGTCCGTTTTTCCACTGGGACTTAAGGGTTATTTTACATAGCGGTATTTTTACCCTCTTTCCGCCGATACCCTCTATCATCACAGTCTCACGTGTTGCTTCTATTACCCTTTTAGGTAATTTATTTCGTAGAAGTAACGACTGAGATGCTCCGGTATCTCGTAAAATTGAGACTTCCACTGGTCCTCCATGTGGGCTTCTTATCACACCTCTCTTCGTCCAAGGTCGATAAGACTGGTTTACTCTAGCGGTCGTGTCCGCTCCCTGTGGTTTTCTCGGCTGGGTCTGGTTTCTTTCAGGACCTTTTCCAAGCTGACACCTTATGGCTATGTGACCAGCCTTTCCACATTTGTAGCAGACCACTGTTCTGCTGCTACTTTGGAAGGTCCTTCTATTTTCTTCCTTAGGTCTTAACTCAGCTTTAAACTTCACTCTGTTTCCCGCGAACGTTTTTTCCTTTGTCTTTCGGTGTGTGAGGATGTATTCGTCTGCTAGTGCAGCCATTTCATAAGTCACGTCGGTTTTCCTTTCACTTAGGTGAACCCTGACTTCTTCTGGCACACAGTTTAAGAATTCTTCAGCTAATATTAGCTGCCGGAGTTTCTCAGCATCTCCGTCTATCCTCTTAGAGTCACACCACTTATCCAGCGCATTCTCCTTTTCTCACAGAAATTCCACATAAGACTGGTTTTCAGTTTTTCTTTGTGTTCGGAATTTCTGTCTATAAGCTTCTGGAACCAATTCGAAGCTTTTAAGAACCGCTGCCTTCACCAAATCGTAGTCGGCGCAATTTTCTGTCGGCAGAGTTGCATATGCTCTCTGTGCTTTTCCTGTCAGCACAGTTTGGAGTAGCATCGACCAGCATTCTTTCGGCCATCCAAGATTTAGCGCAGTTCGCTCAAAATGTGCGAAGTATCCATCCACGTTGGCTTCTTCAAATTTTGGGACTAGCCTCGCTTGCTTCGTTACTTCGAAACTGTCATGGCTTTCTTTGCGTCCTCTTATTGCCAAGTCGACTTCTCGCAGCCTTGTTTCTTGCTGAATTTTTACTTTCTCCAGTTCCATTTTATTTCTCTGTAGTTCCATTTGTGCTTGTATTTTAATTTTCTCCAGTTCAATTTCTTCTGGAGTCATTCTTATCATTTCCGTTGGTAGCTCTTCTAATACTGCTTCCTCGAAAACATTTTCGTCCACCATGTGACTTGCTATCTCTCTCACGAGTTCATGTTTCCTCATAGAATTCTGAACATTTAACTCAAGCTTCTCGCCAATTTTTATTATCTCGCTTTTTCTCAGCTTCTCCAACTTTTCCATGGAGGGTTCTTTTAAAAAGTTTTCTATTTTGTCCATTTTTCTTTAATTTTTCCAAACAGTTATATCAACAAGTAATTTGACTGTTTCAACAATATTCCTTTTTGTCCTTTCACGGTCTCCCAGGGTAGGTTTAGACGGCAGGAATTGTCACACGACTACTAGCAATAAATATTATTAATAATAATCATTCCGGAAACGAGCCCCCATTTTTAGGTCTGCATGGGGTCGGGAATTAAAGATTAAAATATCCCCGGACGAGACACCATTTTAGGTCTGTGACGGCAAATTGACTAAAATCCCTAAACGGGACTTTATTTTTGCACGTGTGAAGACGGGGCAGGTTGGCACTTGATCCCCTACAGAAATAAGTCCTGTTCAGAGTTCTTTTCTCAGGCAGATAAGAACTGGCATATTACATGAGGGAATAATTTAGGGCCAGACTGGCCACCGCTGGCAAAGGGGTCCAAAATTTCACACTATCACACACCCACCAGGCCGCTAAACTTCTTTCCCTTAGATAATAGAAGAATACGGGCCTATAGGTCTTAGTTGTAATAATATTAATGTTGTTGTAGTAGTCGGCAACTCCGGTTTCCCATGTGATACTTTAGGAATTAATAGGACAGTTCTAAGCAAGATAATGTAAGGCGAATAGAAGCTGAAAGGAAAGCATGGAATAATAACATAGACCACATGGTAAAATGAAAATACATAGGTTCTTTACTACGGTCATATATATATATACGTTCAAAGTGTCAAAAATATATAATAGGATAGTCCATGAATATGAATGTCTTTTCTTGGCTTTTTATCCCTTTTCAAATTGAGAGAGAGAGTGGTAACAAAATTTGGGTGTAACGGAAAAATGTCCCAAAGTTACTTATCTTATTTTTTTGACGGGGTTCCACTGGAGAATTTCTCTTCTTTCACGGGCTAATAGACTTTGTACTGTTTTTAATGCTGGCTTGAAGGATTTTGGAGTTCTTCGTGTCTCAGTCTTTTTGTCTTTAGCCTGGAGTAAAATGGCTATCGTCCGTCTGCCACGAGCGTTGCTCAAAAACTACCTTTTTTGTATTTACTTCTGCTGAGGGGAAGGGAACCCCACTTCCGTTTGGGGTCCCTGCCAATCATTTGGCTTCATTTCCTCTTTCCCCTTCCGATGTCCGGCGACCCAAGGTCACTTAGGTGCGAACATCTGCGTGACCCACATTCTCTCCTAACGGTCACTTTTTGACTCCTAGATAATGTTAGTTCAACGGGGTGGGGAGTATCATTCCCACCTCCTCGTCTCCGTGAGCCATCACGTGACACTTTTCTATATACTCCATTGAATTTCAGGGGTTAAACCCTTATTTTTCAATTTCCAAAAGTGTTTTGATAAGGCTGTTTGATTTTTCAAATGCTCATGAGAGAATGAACAATTGTGGTTATTAAACCTTAGCTTCCATTTTATCGATGTATTACTGTAATTCATTAAATTGTAGTCTTTGCTTTTCATGTTTATTTGAAATAATTTAATTTTGTTGTAATTCCTTATTTTATTGCTAAACTTAAGAGTTACTTTAAAATGAAGTTTAAATTATTGTAAAAATTAATTTAAATTTTATGTTTCTTCATTATTTTGTTTGCCCAGTTGGCTGTAGAATACACTGACTGCATCTCTGCAGAAGGGTAAGACACCCCCACCAACGAGTGTCCTGGATATGACACAAAACAATCTGATGGTGAGGTTCCAATAATGCAGGAGCTTTGGGGAATTCGGAGTACCCCTTCATTGCCATCGCTCCCAGGTCCTCTCTGGCCCAGAGAGGTAGCACCTGATAGGGCCCTATCTATGGGTTAAATAGAACTAAACCGTGATTTCTTGACTTTACTGTTTTTTTGCATTTAAAATGCATATTTATGCTAAACTGAATTGTTTAAAATAGAAATGTTTTGACATTTAAACTGCATACATATGCTAAACTGAATTGCTCGAAATAAAACTGTTTTGACATCTTAACTGTGTACTTATGCTAAACTGAATTATCTGAAATAAAACTGTTTTGACATTTAACTCTGTGTATTATCCAGTCGGCTGGGGCTGAAGAATACACCGACTGCACCTCTGCAGAGGGTAAGATCTCACCAACGAGTGTCCTGGATATGATACTAAACAATCTGATGGCAAGGTTCCAGAGATGCTGGAGGTTTGGGGAATACGGAGTACCCCTTCATTGACATCGCTCACAGATCCACTCTGGCCCAGAATGGTAGCACCTGATAGGGCCCTATCTATGGGTTAAATAGAACTAAACTGCATACTTATGCTAAACTGAATTGTTTGAATTAGAACTGATAGACTAAAATGAATTGCTTGAAATAGAAATGTTTTTGACAAACTTGCATTTAAACTTGCATTTAAACTGCGTGCTTATGAATTGTTTGAAATGGAACTGTTTTTGACATTGAGACTATACTTACACTAAACTGAATTGTTTAATATAAAACTGTTTTGACATTTAACTGTGTGTAAACAAAATACATTCTTATACTAAACTGAATAAGCTGAATTAGAACTGTTTGAATAAACTGAATGGTTTGAAATAGAAATGTTTTTAACAAGATGTGTACTCATGCTAAACCAAATTGTTTGAAATAGAACTGATTATTTACATAAAAATGTATTTGGCATTAAATTACCTACAAAGGTTGATATGCCATAAAACCCAAACAACCGACATTTATGGATCTGAGGAAGTCCTGTTAAATTTTTTTGAGTTGTTGATTCATATCAGTGCTCGTAGCATTATAAATTTATAATCCTAATGTGACCGAATTTTTTTTTTTTTTCTTGACAATATATATATATATATATATATATATCATATATGTGTATATATATATATATATATATATATATTCATATATGTGTGTATATATATATATATATATATGTATGCATATATATATATATATTCATATATGTGTATATATATATATATATATATATAAGTATATATATGTATGCATATATATATATATATATATATATATATATTCATATATGTGTATATATATATATATATATGCATATATATATATATATATATATGTATGCATATATATATATATATATATATGTATGCATATATGTGTATATATATATATATATATATATATATAGATATGTGTGTGTGTGTGTGTATATATATATGTGTGAGTGTGTTTTTATCACCACTATCGCTGAGTATCATCTTTGTGATTAAAACAAGCCATAAGTTAGCAATAAAAACAACAATGAAATACTAATTTAGTTTAAATGCTAAACAAGTTTAATTTAGAAATACCATGTAAATGATTTTGATAATGGCTCTAACAAGAACCAAATAACCCCTTTGGAGAAATTATCAACAAATTTCAAGATGTTGATATAAAAAATAACATATGGACTCTTGAAAGAAAAAGAAAAATTCTAAAATAACAAGGATTTTATTTTATCTAATCAAGCTATTTTAAAATCTATATATATATATATATATATATATATATATATATATATATACACACACACTCATACACATAGATGTATGAATAGGCATGTATATATGAATCTAAATAGATGCTTGTATAAGCATATATATATATATATATTAAGGTGTGGATAGGCATGTATATATAGATAGATAAATAGATAGATATATGTATATGCATTTATATGTATAGACATATGAATATGTGTCTGTATATATATGTATAATATACATAAATATATAAAGTATATATATATATATATATATACCTAAATTATCCAGTCAGTGTCCAAGGACAGTATGTGTGGATTATTCTTTACATAGAAGAGTCATCTGACGAGCCAGAGAATATACCAACAATATTCTCCGCCGAAATAAATTTATTATGACGGCATTACCGAGTTTGAGTCTCCATTTAATTGTACTACATATATATATATATATATAAGTCTATATATATATATATATATATATATATATGAATATATATGTATGTGTACATTGGCATAATGGTTAGAGTTCTCACCAATGACCTTGGAGACCTGGGTTCAATTCCACGTTGAATCATACCAAAAACTGAAAAAATGGTACTTGATGCTACCTTGCTTAACACTCAGTATTATAAGCTAAGAATCAAGGATAAAGTGGAGCAATCCAGGGAAAGGAGTGGTGCCCTTCCCCACACCTTGGTGTTGTAGCTATCAAAAAGGGAGCCTTTGGGTGACCCTCGACTACGGTCGCCAACTTTACTTACTATATATATATATATATATGTGTGTGTGTGTAATTATTTGCCTAAATATATGTCTATTGCCATGATATTTTGAGTTTGCAACAATCGTCTAATTGAATGGGTTTCAATTCCAGGTTGAGTCATTCCTTAAGCTCAAAAAAATATTTATTGATGCCACCTTGCTTGATACTCAGCATTATAGTGTATGAATCCAAGGAAAGGAGTTGCACCCCCTTTACAACTCCATTGTTGCTAATTAAAAGGTGTCCTTTGCTTTGGCCTTAACTTCAGTCTCCAGTTTTTCTATTCGTGCATGTGTGCATGTGTATATATATATATATGTATATAATATGTGATCATCTTAATGTGACATTATTTATGTAAGAAGAAATGATATATCTATACTGAGAAATTTGTTAATTTGAAATGCTATTGTTTCCAATCTTTTCATTTTGTCATTTTTAGAATTTCATTAATGTCCTTATGATGTAGCTCTAAATGTTTTGAAATGACAAAAATACATGAATGTATTAGGAATATATTATTAGGAAAGCCTAAATAAAATTAACTTCCACTTCGTCTAGTGACTCTAAAATAAAACAAAAGCCCCCGAAAATCCTGACAACACTACTAATATCTTACTGCACCTTCTGTTCAAAGAAGACAATTACTGCAGTCACTTCTAATACTGACCCACTGACCAGACTGCAGCCACCTGGTCTTCAGAAGATCTGGCCACTACATCTGGTTGACCTGACGCCAACTTTATTGACCTATTACAATCAAAGGAAACACTCCCAATGTTAGTGGTTTATTCTTGTGATCAGTTCTTGTTCTGTAGAATCTAAAATGAATGTGATTCAAACTCTTGAGTCTTTTTTTTTATCATTGTTGCACTAAAAAAAGAATTTTGTGATATCAAACAAATATGCTCTTTTTATTCCTAGTCAATATTTGTGAATGGTTTTAAGGTTGTTTTATTATATCAGCCATAAATAAACAAAGAATGGACGCCAATTAATATTAGATGACAGCAGTTGTCTTTGGAGAAGCCAAAAATATTTTTGTGCAGTCTATCATTAATTCTTGATAGTGTTTTCAACAGAGAATAGAATGTGTAGCATTTTTGGAGTTGAAACATGAAATGTTCTTATTTCCTTCTGATCCAATTTACTTTATCGAAGATTTTAGTGGAGAGTCTCTATGTTGTTCTTGATATCTTGGACAGCGCCATCATAGTAAATGAATTTTTAAGACTGTTACATTCACTTTTAGATTAATACCCTTGGAAAAGATATGAACCCCCTTATCTTCCCTCTCCTACCTAGGAAGCAGTGTCTCATCAACCAAGACAGACATCAACACACGTCTAGCAAAGGCACAGACAGCTATCAATAGGCTATCAGTCATATGGAAGTCAGACCTGACCGATAAAAAATAACCTACTTTTTTTCCAAGCAGCAGTTGTATCGATACTGCTGTATGGATGCACTACATGGACATTAACTAAATGTATGGAGAAAAAGCTTGACAGCAATTATACAATAATGCTGCGAGCAATATTAGACAAGTCCTGGAAGCAGCACCCCACAAAGCAGCAGCAGTACTGCCACTTCCCACCCATCACGAAAACTATCCAAGTTAGCCCAACCAGACATGCGGGACACTGCTGGAGAACTAAGGATGAACTCATAAGTGACATACTCCAGTGGACCCCTTCACATGGACAAGCAAAGGCAGGATGACCAGCTAGAACCTATATACAACAGCTCTGCGCCAATACAGGATTTAGCCTTGAAGACCTACCGGAAGCGAAGGACAATAGAGAAGGGTGGTGAGAGAGGGCAAGGGAGATTTGCGCTGGCAGTGCAACATAATGATAATGATGATGACTGTACTTCTACAAAGATATCATTGCCATTGAATAGTCCCTGCAAGTTGATGTGCGATTAAAAAAAATAAATAAAACTAAGACAATCTTAGGATTTTGGTAGAATGCTTTGTATTTTATCTTTGGCCAAGTGTAAAATAAGTTTGTTCACTTCTGGCATTTTTCTAGGATTTTAATTGAACATCAAGGCATTCTATAGAATGCTTACCATTTTGAAGGTGGGGTTCAGGGAATTATGAGAGTGAAGATGAGGTAGAAGTCAAATTCTTTAAATAAGTTTCCTTTTTCTGACCTTATATATCTTATCTAGGATTTTATTGGAATGCCTCACATGTGGGGGTGCAAAGTATATATAATATACCATACATATATACATATAACACAACAACAGGGATTGGGTACTTTATAAATGAATTTCTATCTGTGAAATGTAAATGAATTAAAAATACAATGAAAAACTAAGATGAGAAAATTTGTTTGTGAACTGGTATTCTGTAATTAGCATTTTGTATTTATTTCCTTTGAGAAATTATAATGATTGGTGTGAGCACAAATGAAGGGCCCACTATTATTATAAAATTGTAAACTGGATTGAAAATGTAAATTCAGAGTTATTTACTGCTGTTGCTGACTACCAAAAATGATGGCATCACTTTCAAGAGAGTTTATCTGTTATTAGCTATATTTTTTTATGTTTATGGTTTCTCTATTATTATCTATATTTATCTGTATTTAACATTTATCTATTATTATTCACTCATCAGAGTTTTTGACATCAGCATCAGCTGATGGTTTTTTACTGGAGTTTGAGTGACAGCAAGTCTCCAGGACTCTTCTCAGTATTCTGGCTGTTCTCAATTATGTAGTAGTTTGGATAGTCTCCACTTGTCCACCAACTTCCAAGTCCTCCAGTCCCTTTAGCAATCCTTTAGTTACTGTTCCAAACACACCTATTACAATTAGTATAATTGTCATCTGCATGTTCCATAGTTTTTTCAATTTCCTAGCAAAGTCAAGGTACTTATCCTTCTTTTCACATTCTTTCAGTTTTATTCTGTGGTCAGCCAGGACAGCAAAGTTGACAATTTTGCAAGTTCTCTTTTTTTGTTGATTATTATTAGGTCTGGTCTTCTGGCCGAGATTTGGTGATCCATGTGTATGACAAAGTCCCATAGGAGTTTATGTGTGTTATTTTCTAGGACAGGTGCTGGGTTGTGCATATATTCATATGGTCAAATTTAAATTTCTTGCACATTATATAGTTTATCTATACTTATTTTATTAAATACCCATCTTTTCAGTAACCTTTTTTTTATTGTAGGTTTTGTCAAACCCAGACTACTTTTGCTCTTGTACAGGATTTTTCTTTATTTTTAAGGCTTTCATTTTCTTTTTACTATCCTAAATGAAAGAATGGTAAATGTCTTATGCTGAAAAATGTACTTTAGTGTCATACCAAGGACACTCTGGTTAGGAAGGGTCTTACTCCTTTTGTAGGGGATACAGTCAGTATATTCTAAGCCCTGCTGACAGGATGAAAAAGCTTTTTAATAAAAAATTACATTTCACATTTTCAGCAATTTTGAATTAAATCCTGGAGTTTGGACATAAATAGACATAATGGGGACTCACCCAATGCCAAATGTATATGCTGTCTAGTTTTTTAAGTCACTATTTGTGGGGAGTCCTGCATGCATGCATGAAACTGTCTATTTCATACAGCAGGCTCATTGGTATGAGGGGGTAAACAAGCATTTTAAAAAAACAGGCGAGTGGATGTGGGAGGGCAGTTTTTATTTGGATTCAATGAACAAGCATATTGAAGTATGAGTTATGACTAAAATCTACAAGGCAAGGAAGTTTGTTGGATTAAAAGCACGAATTACGACTACACCTGAAATCTGCAGTGGTCTACGGATATGGTAAGTTCTGAGTTCTAAGGGTTAATTAGCAAATCAATTGGTATATTTACACCAGCAATGGTGTATTATTTCTTTAAACAACAACTTATTGAATACAAAGACTCATATCTTTATTTTTGAAAACAATTCTCTAAAATTCTCTGAGTTTGATTATTTTAATGCATTTGCAGTAACAAAAATCCATTACATCATAGATATTATGATAAAGTACAAATTTAAACTTGTCAAAGAAAAGAGATTTCCTGATGAATGAAAATTATGAGACAAGTGTGAAAACCATTTTTTGATTTGTGCATTATACTGCTTACTTTACCAGAAGACATCTATAATATTTTGATTCCTCTCCTGTCATATTCTTGTTGTCTTTGAGAAGTGCATTGCCAAATATGTCCTGAATTCTGTTGGGTGTTTACACTTACACTTGATGGGATTCTGTCACACAACGTCAGTAGATTAATGAAAGAAAAATTCCAAAGATACTCCATTTCCATCTGAGGTGAAAATCTTAATTAATAGTTTGTATTGAATCTCTGAAAAGTTTTGCTGTGAAATATAAGAAAAAAAAATGAATATATATATATATATATATATATATATATATATATACTCAATGTAATATAAAACATTACAAACAGTGATTTAGTCTTTCATGAAAGATCAGTGTAAATCGTTATTTTGTACTTGATTTTTTTATTTCCTTTTTATTCCTTCCTTTTTTAAGTTTAATTTTTGTTGTTTTCTTTCTGGTATTTCTCTCTTGATTAAACCTATCTTTATTTCTTTTTTATTCTATATTTTTTATCTATTTCACTCTCTTTGTATCTATCATCCATCTATCTTTTTTAGTGTGTCTATATTTATCTATCTACCTATCTCAGTGTGTTCATATTTATTTGTTGATCCTGTAAACACCTTGTGGAGCATATTTATTTGTTGATCCTGTAAACACCTTGTGGAGCATATTTATTTGTTGATCCTGTAAACATCTTGTGGAGCATATTTATTTGTTGATCCTGTAAACACCTTGTAGAGCATATTTATTTGTTGATCCTGTAAACATCTTGTAGAGCATATTTATTTGTTGATCCTGTAAACACCTTGTGGAGCATATTTATTTGTTGATCCTGTAAACACCTTGTGGAGCATATTTATTTGTTGATCCTGTAAACATCTTGTGGAGCATATTTATTTGTTGATCCTGTAAACATCTTGTGGAGCATATTTATTTGTTGATCCTGTAAATATCTTGTGGAGCATATTTATTTGTTGATCCTGTAAATATCTTGTGGAGCATATTTATTTGTTGATCCTATAAACACCTTGTAGAGCATATTTATTCGTTGATCCTATAAACACCTTGTAGAGCATATTTATTCGTTGATCCTGGAAACGTCTTGTGGAGCATATTTATTTGTTGATCCTGTAAACACCTTGTGGAGCATATTTATTTGTTGATCCTGTAAACATCTTGTTGAGCATATTTATTTGTTGATCCTGTAAATATCTTGTGGAGCATATTTATTTGTTGATCCTGTAAACACCTTGTGGAGTATATTTATTTGTTGATCCTGTAAACACTTTGTGGAGCATAGGGCTGCAACAGCAATGGTACATCCAGAGTACATGTTGCCGTTTCCAGAGCAAGTTTTTATTGGTGGAATTACTAGCCCCATGTCCACTGTAATTGAAAATTCAAAATTTGTCCTCCTAGATTAGTTTGCCTACCTAGAAGACTAGAGAGCCTAATCTGTTTTACTATTAACAATTGCAGAGGCGGGGAATAAGAGGGAGGTTCATGCTTTTCCTAAGGGTGAAACACAAACAGCTTTGTCCAGGAGTTGAAGTCTGCTTGTCCAGTCCATTTCCTGTGATGGTAACTGTTATGTCACCAATACTTAAATTATTTATCTATTTAGTATGAGTTATCTATCAAAGAAACATTGCTGAATGTATTTGAATTTCTATTAGATGAATTTTTAAAAATGAAATATAACACATTTATTAATACAGATATTTACATATTAGTATCATTTTAATATATATTTAAATTTGGACACCTCACATGGTGTAATGCTTAGTAAGCTCGGCTAGTGAGTTCAATTCTTATTGAATCCTTCATATTCTACTTGTGTGTGTGCATATATATATATATATATATATATATATATATATATATGTGTGTGTGTGTGCGCAAGTGTGTGTATATATATATAAATATATATACACATAATATGTATGTGTATATATATATATATATATATAATGTATCTGAATATACATATATATATATATATAAAATGTTTGTGTTTATATATATATATATATATATATATATATATATATATATATAATGTGTGCATTTATAATTTGTATATATATACATATTGCCATAAAACTGCCATGTCTTAGTGAGAGGTTTATTAGAGCAATAGATGCTCTACATTTTATAATGAAGCTATTTCTACTCAAATTTACACCTTTTAATTCTTTGAAAATCTTCAATTTTTGGAATATCTTCTTTTTAACATCTAATTTCTTGATATAATAGTGATAACTATGAAATGCTAATAAAAATTCTCCACTCCTTTGTAAACTGAAGCATCAATATTATCATGCAATGCTGTTACAACAGGTCCATGGGTTATTTTATTATTAAATGTTGATTTTAATAATCTTAGTTTAACAGTATTAATTTCATTTTTGTTTTTGCTGTTATTGTTATTGCTACTTTGAATTTGTTTTCCTCTGACTTGAACTGTCATGTGAAGTGTTAACATTAAACTTTAGTTGACTGAACTAATGTTTGGACAGGACAGAGATGCCAGCCAAAGATGATCTGAGCTGGAATCAGACTTAATGCTTGGCATGGTTTAAAGTCTAGCATTACGTTACTCTCCTTTCTCTTCTTTGAATTCTCTCTCTCTCCCCAACCAATGATTAAAAGCCGCATCATCACCCTGTGAACTTTTATATATGAGAAGTTTTCTTCATATGATGCTGAAATTTGTTCAGTTTCTTTTTAAATCTTAGAGATATATATCTTAAGCTGATCTAATTTGATTAGGGCCTTGTAGCAATTTTCATCATCTTTCTGTTTATTTTTATCACTTTCTTTTAACTTTACATAAATATCTTACTGTGTAATTTCTATTTGCAATGTTTGGCCAGATTCCAACCTCTAAATACCCTCCTGGGACATACCTGTTTGCACTCCAAACCACTCCATACCCAGACATTTGACCTCTTGGGTAAATTTCATAGCTCATCTCATAAAATGTTTATTCTTTAACTTGGAGAACTAGGCTTAAGTCTAAGAATTGGTCTTAAGCAAATTTTTCTGACCTTCTACACAGATTGATATAGTTAAAATCTTGATACCTTCCAGTCATCAAATACACCATTTTCTTCTATTAATGCAGAGATTCCTAGAGTGTGTGCCATGGCTCTTTAGGACACTGCCATTAGCTCCAAGAGACATCACTGGATACTCAATTAAAAAAAGACTCTTAAAAATTGGAATTTAGTACACTGACATACAGTTGCAAAGATAGTGATTTCTAACTGGAACTTTGAGAATCACTGCTCATTTAGAGTTGAGCTTCACCAAATTAACGATAGAAAGTATTCTGTCAATAGACATTCTGGATTATTTCAAAACTTTATCAAATATTTTCAGTATATACTAGTTGCAAATAACCGCAGATTCTCTTTATCTTCATTGAAGATTGAATCTACTGAATGGTGAGGTCATCAAGTTAAATAAAGTGTTTAGATAAAAGTCAGTTTATCTAATCTGATAAAGTTCCCAATATATATTTGTAATTGTTCAGTATTTTTTCAAAATTTCTCTTATCATTAAAACGTTTGCATACCACTTACATATTTATAACGATCATTCTTTATCAATATTATGATCAATCTTAACTGAACACTATTAATGGCACATCACTATTCACTAAAAGTAGTTTATTATGATCCCAATCATTTCAACTGATTGCTTATATTCATTCAGAGCCAATTATTCTTACATAATCACTGTTTATTTTACTTTGCACTATTCATTGAGATTGCTATTTCATACTTAACTGATAACTATTATGATCAGTGTTAACCAATCACAATTTATTAATGGTAGATCAATATTTCACTATTATAATCAATTTTAACCAATTACTATTTGTTATGATCAATCTTAACTGATCATAATTTGTTAATGTCAATGTAAAATGATCACTAATTCACTTTTTACTATCATCTTATGAGATCATTTTTATAACTGATCTCTATTTCTGCCTTGACCACTATTACTAATCATTAATGTCTTCACTGGTTATTATTTCAGATTTGGACAATTATTATAATAATCAATCTTAACCAATCTCTCTAATGATTAGTCTTAACCAATCAGATTTAAGATCAGTGTTAATCTGTCTGTATGATCAGTATTGAGTGATCACAATTTCAATTCAATTTAATCAGTCTTAATCTTTTAATAATTTCATCATTACCATCGGTATTTATTATGATCATTCTTAAACCATTATTCATATATACTCATGTATGTGTTAACCAATCATTATTTATTATCTAAAATCTTATACAATCACCATTCCAGTAATAACTGATTACTATTTATTATCATCATTATCAAGATTAGTCTTAACCAATCAATACTTAATCTGATTCTTCATGTAAAGAGCAAAAACAATTATTGAACCATCAAGTCCTAATATCAAATCCCAGTTTGATACCCAGATCATTAATCTTTGAGTTTATTGTGGGTGCTCTTTGAGTAAAAACAAAAATTACTTAGCTCACTAAACACTTTACCTTGGTATGCCTTAGATATCAAAGATTTTTCTTAACCCAAACTTTTTAAGTGCACTGGAGAGGTGAAGTTTGGTAGCATGGCTCCAAGGAACTTGGCCTTATAATTATATCCTCAGTCAGTACCCAATGTATTCTGACTTGAGTGTCAGGGAAAATTTCATATGCTTGAGTGCTATAAATAAGGAGTTTGGCACCACCAAAAATTCCTGGCTAAACCAGAGCTTGGAAAGAAATGGTGTGAAAATTTAGAATGAGAATACAAGAAGAACCAGGAAAGCCTGTACAAACAATTTTGATGTGTACTGAACATAAACTCATCACTTGATATTAATAAAATTTTCCCGTCATAAAACTGTCACTCACACCTGGGAGGTGGTGGTGGTAAGAAGAAGTGTCTGAGTTTTATTGGGGTCTAAAATATGCAGGCAGGTCAGTGCAGATTAAAATTTCTCTTGTCATTTCCAACTTGTACACCAAATTATTAAGTTACTCTGCTTATTAAAGCAATTTGGAATGAGTTAATTGGTTTCTGAAGTTCTATGAATATTCTTACAGGTTAATAAAGGTCAAGTGATTTGGGCAAGCCTTTCAGTCATCAGGCTGCATGTTGTTATTAATTTTGGTTCTTGTTTATTCTACAAAGAGGATAAAAGTGCTGAGTACAGTAAGGGTAACCAGTGCATATAAAAACTGTAAGGAAATATAGCTACCCATTTTTAAGAATTATATATGATTACTATTATATGTAGAGTAATGTTATATTCTTGTATGATAATTCAATGGAGAAGAGAGAGGAGAAGAGAATGCTGCTCTGATGAGGACATCACTGTACCACTGACTGTTTGTGGTATAGTGATAAAAAAATAATGAATGAAAAACAAAGCTTAACAGACAAGGAAAGGTGAATTTATAATTCTATAAAATAATTAGTTCATATCATCAAGAAGCCTGTGTAGAAAAAGTTCTGTTTGGTTGGTAGTTAAGTTTGCTTGAAAGACAGTTGCAGAATGAAAAAGAAAGTTGGTGCTCAGAGCATAGATTAACTTGTTTCATGTTGCTTCACTACTGAGAAAAAGATCAGCTTTGGAGCATGGCTTGTTGCAGTTCTTTGGTGGTGATGTAATTTGTTGGGTGACCAAGTATTCTTCTTTGGGCTGGTTGCAAATAGAATCATTATGAAGTGTTAAGCATGCATGAATGTGGATATAACTCTGTAAGATTCTTTTATGCTGCATGTATTTATATAGAAAGAGGGCTGTAAATGAGTGCTCTATACAGTTTGTGCAAGTCAGCTTGTGGGATCTGTAATGGAATATAACTGTTTAAAAAGAGGCTTTTTTAATGCATTTGCAAATGTTGCTATGTTAAATGTTTATGTGATTAGGATTATTGTGTTGATGTAGTATAAGACCAAACAAAATTAAAGCATTGTGTCTGATGAAAAGAAATGAATCCACAGAAAAGAAACACTCAAAACTTGAATCTCAAGGAAGAAAATAGTAGTTTTATTTTCGGGAATTACAGCGGAATGTTGGTAAAAAGTTTGTTCAATAGTGTTCATCCTTGCCTTCTCTTTTTTTTTTTTTGTTGCTATCAAACGTCTTCTTTCTTTATCCCTCTTTACCTCCATGCACTTTAGCTAGCATTTGTAGAAAAGGTTCACCTTCCTCTTCTTGGCAATGGTGGCGGCATTTTTATCATCGGCCTGTTGATGTTTATCATATCAGTCAGATTGCTAGGACAGGCTGGGCTCTATATGACATGCATCATGTGGTATGTGCCTCTGTTGAAACCTGTTTGAAAACCTGCCTTGAACTGCTAAAATCTCACTACTTGATTTTCTTATATAGCGATTTGATGGAATCAATTCGAAGGTTCCTGAATGTTTGATGCTCACCAGTGGAACAGTAGTGCAACACATGAAAGTTCATGCGCAATTATATTAAAATCATGCTTTTTCTCTACAGGTTACTCTGCCTGTACTAGCGAGGTTCGTGACATTTTTTGATCATCAGACCTTTGTACCCAATGACTGATGACAGCTGATATGCTCGGATGTTCTTTAACCTTGAGAATGTCACAATTTAATGACGGTGCCCGTCCATGATATTACATTGAGTTTAATCTGTAAATAAGCCACTAAGTTAAAAAGAAAGCTCTAATGGTGCTATGTGAGGTGTTTCATAAGTAGTTGCCAGTTTAGCTCACCAAAAAAGAGGGAGCTAGAGGAAATTACAGTGTATTTATATGCTTTGAAAAACCATTTGTGGCACCTTCTAATTCGTCAAAAGGGGCTATGTGACCTACCCACCATAACATCCATAATGTATGCAGTCAACTAGTGTTCCATATGGGCAAAAAAGTACTTACTGACCTGTTGGAACAGTGAACATGGTCAAATGATGCTTGCTGGCATGCTATGACTAATAAGAAAGCCAGAGGCAACGAGAGGTGGCTTATTATAGGAGAATGCAATGCATTGTGGGTAAGTGGGAAAGGCACTGGCTGGTCATTCTGTAACATCAGAAGCAATCCGTGGGTGACAAAGGAAAGTGATGAGAAGAGTAAGAGAGCAGGATGAGAAAGGAAAGCAGGTGGAAACAAAAGAAAATTAGACAGAGAAGGCCAAAGGAAAACAACAGGAGGAGGTGAAGAGAAAGCAGCAGGAGGAAGAGAAAGTGACCAAAAACATAGTCACATACCATCCTATTTTTTTTTTACCTAACTGAAAAAGATGAGATTTAACTCAGAGTTTTATAGTAAGAAGTAAGGACTTCAATCAAAGTGTGTCTGCTAACACAGATTTTTCAAAAAAATTCATAGACATTTTAGGACTTCATATATCTGTAAATCTGCACAACTTGACTAACGAAAACAACACTTACCATCTTCCGATCAGTTATAAGTAATTATTTTCATTTCATGATAACCTTCTTTGAACCAAGTCTAGACTTCTGACTTCTTACCAGGTATAAACAGAGACCTCAACCAGCCCCTTCCAGTTTGCATATCTGTGTATATATATGTATATAATAGTTGCTACATGACATAATTTTGTAACAATACCAGTATATCAAGTAATACCTACATGATATAACATTGTAACAATGCCAATATATCAAGTAAGACCTATATGATATAATATGCCTAAAGATTTTTATAGTGAGAAAAGATGATGCATTGTATCAATCCATGTCACTAACCTCCACTAACATTTAATACGGTTCAACCTAGATCAGTTTGACTCGACAGTTTCAGCTGTAGAATGCAATGACCTCAAAGAACAAGCCCTGAAAAACATCAGAAAACTAGACATTGATGATTCCATCAAAGGGATTCTACTAGAATTCCCAGACGTTTTTGAAGAGAGAGTTTGTGAATTTGAAGGTGAACTAACACTTCAAACAGAGCCAGGCACAGTTCCTACACAACAACCCATAAGAGGTGTCCCCTTTGCACTGGAAAAACAATTTAAACAAGAACTAGAAAAAATGATGAGGGACAATATAATTGAGAAACTGGAAGGACCTAGCTCATGGCTCAACAGCTATGTGATTGAAAGAAAACGCAGTGGAAAACTTCGGATATGTTTAGACCCCAAACCATTAAACAAGGCACTGATCAACAACTACCACTGCCAGGTACCAAGCTTGGAATCCATCACACACAGGTTTGCAAATAAAAACGCAATAAAATTTAGTAAATTGGACGTAAGAAGTGGATACTGGCATTGCAAGTTGAACGACAAGGCAAGAGAACTGACCGCCTTTGGAACACCTCAGGGCAATTATCGATACAAAAGATTACCCATGGGTATCACACCAGCCAGCAAAGCATTCCAAACAAAAATGATCGAACAGTTCCAAGGGATAAACGGGGTTAGCATTATTCAAGATGACTGCCTGGTGGAAGGGTTTGGAAAAAACTCAGACCAAGCCATCAATAACCACAACCAGAACCTGCGGGCATATTTGCAGAGATGCAGGGAAAGAAACATAAAAATTAACCTCGACAAATGCAAATTCCTCAGAGAGGAAGTCACTTACATGGGTCATACACCGACTAACACAGGCTTGAAGCCTGATGAAGAAAAAATACGGGCAATCATAGAGTTCCCAGCACCTCGCGATTTGCATAATCTAAGACACTTCATAGGAATGGTTAAATACCTCTCGAAATTTGATCACACACTGACGACAAAATGTGAACCTCTAAACAGGCTAACGTGGAAGGACCAGATTTTCCAATGGGCGGAGGTACAACAAAGAGCATTCGAAGACATAAAGAAAGCTATAGCAAACACACCTATCTTGTCTTACTATGACTTAGAAAAGCCAGTCACGATACAGACTGACATGTCAGATGTAGGTGTGGGAGCTGTCCTCCTACAGAATGGAAAACCAGTATCATACACATCAAAGGTGTGGAACGACTATGAAAAGAACTACGCACCAATTGAAAAAGAGATGAGAGCCGTTGTGTTTGGACTACACAAGTTTAGTGACTATTGTTACGGAAGACATGTGACAATAGAGTCAGACCACAAACCATTAGAAGCAATCAGCAACAAGCCTCTAAGCGAAGTACCAAAAAGACTGTTAAGAATGGTGCTTTCAATACAAAAGTTTGACTACAAAATAACATACAAAAAGGGCAGTGACATAATCATTGCTGATGCTCTTTGGCGAGCCCCAGTAGAGGATGACAATTTCCAGTTTAATTTCAGTGAAGTGAATCTATTAGAATTTCTTGCTGTAAGTGAACAGACCAGAGACAGGCTAGTTAGTGCCACCAAAGAAGATATGGATCAACAGAAGCTCATAAAACTAATTAAACAAGGCTTCCCAATGCAATATAAAGTCCTTGAACCTCAGTTGAAGCACCTGTATAAATTCAGAGACTACCTGTCAACAAAGGATGATCTAATATTTTATAAAGACAGAGTCTTTGTACCTGCCTCAATGAGAAACGACATGAAGAAGAAGGCACACACAAGCCATTTAGCAGTTGAAAGTAACATGAGACGTGCCCTAGACACAATCTTCTGGCCAGGAATGAGGCACGAACTACAGGAATGTTATATCAACTGTAAACAGTGTAGCAGATATTCTGCAAGAAATAGCAAAGAGACACTAATCACAAGACCAGTGCCGGAATACCCATTCCAACGTATTGGCCTCGATACCATGACACTGGATGGAAGGAAATACCTAGTCTGTGTGGATTATTTCTCCAATTACACCTTGGTTGATCGACTTCACGGAACATCATCATGGTGCACAATCAAACTGATAAGGAAACACTTCATGAGATATAGCATCCCAGAAGAAGTTGTAAGTGATGGGGGCCCTGAATTTGATCACAAAATGATGAGAGAATTGGCCCATAAATATGGATTTAGATGGAATCCCTGCTCACCAGAGATGCCAAACTCCAATGGAATGGCAGAATCAGCTGTAAAACAAATAAAAAGCATCATAAAAAAATGTAATAATGAAAACAGCGATCCTTGTCTGGCCATACTAGAATTCACCAACACACCATCAAAATCTATAGGAATGTCCCCAGCACAGAGATTCTTTGGAAGACAATTGAGAAGTGTACTGCCTACGATGAAGAAATTTCTATCCCCAGTTAATGTGGAAGAAACAAAAACTAAAATACAAAAGGCAAAACAACATCAAAAGAAATACTATGACAAAAATGCCCATGACCTGATAGAATTAAGAGAAGGTGACCAGGTGACTGTGCAGCCATATGGCAGGAGCCAATATTGGAAAAGGGCAGTTGTCATAGAAAAGTTTGAATACCGACGATACATGATCGAACTGGAAAATGGGAAAAGACTAGTGAGAAATAGGAGACACCTAAGACTCACAACTAAACCAAAACATAGCAACATGACGAAAACAAACCACAAACAAGATATCACCAGCAATGACAGTGAACAAAACATCGAACAGCAACAACCAGACATGACTGAAAGACAACCACGTCTGAAGAGAGTCAATGCAGGCAAGACACCCAACCGATATGGTGAATGGCAACTCACATAAAATGAACATTTCAGACTTTTGTATGTATGGGGGATGTTGGTCGACTTATATACATAAGCGGCCCAATATTGGTAATGCCTTAAGGGGCCTTTTTACTGGGACACAATCAGAAAAAGATGGCAGCAATAAAGCACGTGTGTCGTCACACATGAGTCTTGGAGTTATTTCGACTAAACACTACCACTGTAGATCAAAATGAACCTGAGAGTAATGATAATGAAGCTGATCTCCACATTATCCTAACTTCTGGTCTGGAGACTCACCATTAAATACTGTTACATGTCATACCCAGGACCCTCAGCCACTGCTTTCTGGCACCCTTAAGATGAAATTGTATTGGATGATTGTTTGCTACAAGAGCAATTTTAAGAATACATTTGGGACAATCTCCAGTTTATGGGATGAAGTTGAAATAATTGATAGAGAAGAACATTGGAGGATTAGATGCCTTAAGGAACCAGCTCATATGTTGGGCTACAATGACCTGCTGAGTAGACCAAGTATAGAGATGAATACAATATGGGAACTGATAATTAAAAAGGTTAGATAAAAAAAAAAAATTTGAACATGAGCACAGGTAAAAAATCATGCATAATAGTAGTAATCCCTGTCAAGTAAGAACATTGAGTTTATAAGTCCCAAAAATTCACTCTAAACTGTCCAGCAGGACACATAGCGTAATGGTTATAGGTATTGGTTCCCTAAGCTTCTAAGGAGACAATCATCTGGAGGTTGCAGCTGCAATTCTGACTGCAGGCAAGTAACTATACAGGAATTCTTTACATTTGTACCCGGAATCAGAACAGGCAACCCCCCACCATGGATTCAATAAAGGATGTAGATTGAAGTTCCGTGTCGGTTCCCAAGTTCGACAAACACCTGAAGAAAGTTGGAGTACATATCAGCGAAACATTGTGGAAATAACAATAAAGATGAAGACAATAGTCTAAAAACCCTTAATGATAAAAATCATCAAGCTTTGTCAGAAATTTAGACGACTAATACCCCATTATATATACATATACATACATATATATAGCCATCCACAGACAGATTTTTTCATTGTATGACATCTCTTCAGTGTGGCTAGACACATGAGATGCCTCAAGCCAAGATCGAAATGCGGCTGACTTTATGTCAGTCAGATACCTTACCTCAGATTTTACTAACTAAGCAGTGACTCTATCAATTTATTTTCAACCTCCAAATTGTTAGTCCTAATTAAGCAATAATGCTATGTCATTATTTTACCTTTCCAGCTTGAAAAACAGCCTCCAAACCGAATTAGTAATATCTAATTAAAAGTGAAAAATCATTTCACTGTAACAAATAATTTATCAGTTCTTTTTCTTTTAGAAACTTGAAAATTTAAATTCTGTAAAGTAAGTCAGATTTTGCAGCAACATGGTTTCTCACTGATTATTTTTTATAGTCAGAGACTTCCTCACAACCAGAGCCCCTAATTTTTGCATATGTTACACTGTTCTGGAGATATTCATATATACTTCTGCTCTTTGAATGATTATGCAGAAAATATGTAGTTCATAACCATTTTATTTCATGTTTCTGAAAATTAAAAACAGCTCAGTGTCAATAAATATGGTGTCATCATGTGCATGATATGGTAATCTGAAAGCGATCCTGATGTCATCAGATGCAAAGTAGGGTTGTGTAGGTGTTAATAAAAAATGCTTGTTGAGGTATTGTAGAATAAACATGATGTCCTGTACTGGGAGCTGAGCATCATAACTACAAAACCCACATGATAGGTATGAGACAGAAGAGACTTTATACGGACCAAAAACAATGGGTGAACTAGTGACACCTGTGTTGCATAGGGGTATGAGTTTTGCTCTGGGTTAGAATTTGTGATTAACAGAAGTTTCCTCTCATCCAGACAGCTAGCCTCACAAACCTGGATCAGCCTCTGAATATCATAAAAGTTATACAGTTGTTGAGAAGACTTGGTGACTTTTTGTTTCATACCATGACACTATCATTAAAAGATGATCACCCCATTCCATGTCGGAGTAACAACAATATATGTTGATAATCTTTTTAATATATATATATATATATATATATATATATATATATATATATATTGTAAGCTGTTAATAAACTTGTGCAAAGTTGAATGTTGAAATCATTATGTTTTAAAGTTCAAGTTTCATTCCCATGTAAAGCCAATCCTCTGGGATTCATACATCTTGAATCTTGAAATATAAACAGTTATGTAATAAACATATTCTGATGATTGGCCAAAGGAATTGATAAATTTATATATTCAACTTTTCTTTATACCATCATATTTATATGTATTCTTTCATACATAACCTATACATATATATGTATATATATATATACACATGCATTGAGATTGTGGGGAATCTGACAATATGATAGAAATATGTGGAAAATTGGATAAAATTCTTAAAAAGAAATAAAAGAATGAAATATCGCACTTCTAAATTGGTTTTAAGTGTTTGATTTATCCAACTTTCCACATATTTCTATCATATATATATATATATATAGATATGTGTGTCTGTGTGTGTGTGAATGAATATGAAGATTAGATTTCAGCACATCTACTATCAGCAAAATGATTTACATCATATTGAAAGCAGTTTAATTTGGGTGGCATCACAGGAAGCAAGCCTTTTGTGGGACAGATCAAAAAATTGCTCAGTTCCTTGGACATTCCTCGGGTACCAGACGTTTAAACCCAGCTCTTTCACCTTTTAGGCCAGAGAGCAGGTGCTTCCTGGAAGAAAGGCCTCTTGGAACATGAGCTGTTAGCAATGTCATTCTAACCACCTGACATGAATGCCGGGCAGAGCATTAATATGCAGGATTTATCTGTGGCTAGTATTGTTACATTTTTACAAAGAAAGTATGAAAACAAAACTGAAACCAGACAAACTCGTAGTGTACAACAAAACTATTAGGCTTATTCAACCATAAGCAGAGACAGGCATACATCAATTGAGTAGGAAAAGAAACTGCTTTAACTTTGAATGTGCCTGTCAAATGTACATTCATGTGTCATTGCTGATTTTCAAGTCTGTCTTTATTGTCCTTCATATGTATCCATTGTTCTGATCCATACAATCCCACAACGCACTGTCTTTGGGAGACAAGTCCCACTTTATTCCTCAGGAGGATTAACTGGAATAATTTTTTTGTTAGGTCTGATCCCTAACAAGTATATATATATATATATATATATATATATATATGTGTGTGTGTGTGTGTGTGTGTGTGTGCTTATTTTATAGATAATTATTTGTATATTTGTTTATAAATGTAGATATTTATATACCTTTATTTTTTCTAATTTTTCTTGCTTGTAAATCCTTATTTATTGAGGGATTGCAATTATATAGGAACATTTCAAAGTTCATTGGGTTTTGAGTATTTTGGTTGGTTTTGATTATTATCAAGAAACTTTACTTTTGATAATTTTATAATTGAAGTCCAGAAAAATTGTAGTGTCATCAAGACATGAGCATTTTTAAATGAATGCTTTCATTTTATGTTAATGATGTTAACTTTATGTTCAAAAAAATATATGTACATGAGCAAAATGTAATAACATGTACACATTATATCTGTATTTATGAAAATCCTTGGTGACTCCAATTGTAAGAGATTATTAATTATTGAGGCATTCTTCATTAGACCAGGCAGCAAACTATTAATAAAATCAACTACAAAGATACATGGCCAGATTAAAACATCTTGGGTTACCAGTATCTGCTCTCAAGAAATAGTACGATGCACAGATTTTCATATTGATCCCTGCTGACCCAAAGACAGAAGTATTAGGCAAAAAAAAAGAAAGGTATCTAATTATGAATATCTGAGATTTTAACAATAACCACCATTTTCTTGGCTGTAAAAATCTAACAGCATTAGGTGATACTTTATAGATATAAAAACTACTACAAATATCACAAGATTTTCCTGGTGTTTTTTCAGACATTGAGCTTGGAATTGGAGTTTTAGATATTTACACATGATGTCATAAATGCATCAGGAAAATGTTCAGGTGAAAATTTATGTCTTTCAATAATATGCCACATTTCAGACTTCAAATAAAGTACTGCTACAATTTATTTCTTCATAATAACCAAAGATGATCGATGAACTTTGGAATGTTTGACCTAACTGTGACCCTGTGATATTATTTATTTTAACTAATATATTTGTGATATAAATAAATTATAAATGAATAAAAATAAATAATAAATCTGTTGGCAAACCAAAAAAATTAGAGATAAAAATGGACAGAAGAAAATGACTGTTATATTTAAGGAAACATACTTAAATTAGAAGTTGATGTCTAAATATACTATATAAAAAGAGAGAGAAAGAGTTGCTTTATTTTATGAATACTTGTTGGTGTATCGATGTTTGTATATATAAGGGCTGGATCACTAACACCACAGCCAGAAACATTATTATTTTCATCTACAGCATCTGAAACCAGAAATATGAATATGTGGCAGTCCTAAAATAATGATAGACTTTAATGGCATATCAACATGTCTTGAGTTATTTTACGCCTAAATGTTAAGGAAGCACATTCATTGTATATTCATATTTACGTTTTTTGTATAGTTGTTTCTTAAGAGTTTTTTTATGGACATGGTTCTATTGAATATGAATAATTTTTAAACAAATCTTTTTGACCCATAGATGGGACTCTAACAGGTACTATTACTACTCTGGGTCAGAGTCGATCTTAGAATAATGGCAATGAAGAGGTATTCCACACTCACAAGATCCCTAGAACTGGAGCCTCACAATCAGATACAGTTTAGCATCATACCCAGGACACTCCCTTAGTGAATATCTTACCCCTCTCCAGTAGATACAGCATATTTTAAACCCTGTCTACCAGATAGTGCAAAAATACATACATCCGATATATGCAATTTTATTTTTAATTGCTTAGTTTCGGTCATTCTTGTTTTAGACGTAAATTTTTTTCTTTTCTTTTTCAAAAAAGATATCTTTGTTTTGAATTTGAAAATTTTAAAAACATTTTCAGAAATTATTGATTTTGCTTTTTTCAATTTTCAAAATTAACATTTGTAGTTTTCAAAAATATGTTAAATTAGGTTTTTGTTTGAGGTTTACCATCTAAATTTTAGTTTAGAAAATATTTTAGTTAACAATCATAGCAACGATATTTCATATAAGTATAAATTATTATTAATTAATAAAAAAACTAATTTGAATTAGGGATATTTAACTATTTAGAACTAATTTAATTAAAGGTTTGGTTTGGCTTGGTTTCTTTTGTTTAATGGCATATCAACCTTTGTAGGTTATTTAATGCCAAAGCTATTCTCCTAGAAGAACAGTTGTAGTACTATTTAACCCATAGCTGGGAGGATGAGGGGGTTCATACCTTTCCCAAGGGTATTTGCCTAAAAGTGAACGTAATAGTGTGACTGGAGTACGAACTCGCTTACTACGGTTCTGCAGTCCATCGCTTTAACCATTACACCACAAGGACACCCCACTTTATTAAAGGAGATAAGTTGAAAAAAAACAGGTTTTTGGTGATGTTATAGTAAGAAATAATGCTAAATTCTACAATCTTTGTGTTATTTATTATGTATATAACTAAAATTCTAGATTCTTTAAAATTAAAACTATGATTGTAAATTATGTTTTATTAGCAGATTCTAATTGTCAAATCTTGGATGTGTTGATAAATGCATTTTTTGATAGATCTCTAATGTAAATTTTACTACAGCTGTTACCATGAATAGTATCTATGCCAGCTTCAGATTTTATCTGATTCTTCTTATTATTATTATGTTCCTGATTGTTTTACAACAGTTTGGATTCTATGATTGCTTAGATTTTTATGATGATGTATGGTTGAATTGATTGGTAAAATAATATACTTATGTAATAGACTTTTATTTGAAAAACTGTGAATTGGCACATTGTATGATAGATTTGGGATATTAAAGTTGTGCAAAGGAATATTCCATCTAATCTAATTCATCATTTAAAAATTTGAAGCGACAAATTCTAAGGGCTCTCAGGTTAGAAACCTCTGAATATTCTGCTTTTTATTTTTATACTATGATGTGAATAAAAATGGATATAGTTATTTCTATAGGCAGATTTATTATAACCTTTCAAGTCAAATTCGTTCTTATTTATTAATAATATAACAAAAAAAAAGTAAAGTGTTGTTAGTTTTTATTTCTTAGGTAAAATCTATGGTAGGTTATGTTTTGTTCTATTTATTTGTAATTTTTAATTTTTTATAGATATGAATAATATATGATTTGTATAATGGAAATACCAAGAATCTTTGGATATTAAGAATTTAAAAGAAGCTAATTCAAGAAATTCAAGGTAAAAACAAGCAAAAACATCACTAAGTGTAGAACCTATAGGTAAACTGAACTTTTGTTGATAAAAAATACCAATATAATGGAAAAAAGCAATGCTTAGTTAATAATGTGCAAATTTTCATTATTTTGTTAACTTGTAATTGTTTGGTTTGGTTTCTTTGTTTAATGGCATATCAACCTTTATGGGTTATTTTGGTAAAGGTAATGTCATCATCATGTCGCGCCGCCTGCGCGGATATCCCTGACCGTCTCTCGCCATTTCTCCCTATCATTCATCGCCTCCGGCAGGTCTTCAGGATTACAACCCGTGTCCTCACATAGCTGCTGTATGTAAGTTCGTGCTGGTCGTCCCACTCTTGCACATCCATGTGTGGGGGTCCACAGGAGTACATCGCTTATGAGCTCGTCCTTGCTTCTCCAGCAGTGTCCTGCGTGTCTGGTTCGTCGAACTTGTATAGTTTTTGTGATGGGGGGCAAGTGTCCGTATAGTTGGAGTCTCGTGGGGTGTTGTCGCCAGGACTTGTTTAATACTGCTCTCAACATTCTTGTGTAATTTCCGTCCAGCCTCCTCTCCAGCCGCTTCGTAAGCGTCCATGTGGTGCATCCATATAGCAGTATCGACACAACCGCTGCCTGGAAGAAGCTGCGTTTCATTTTATCTGTTAGGTCCGACTTCCATATGATCGAGAGCCTATCGATAGCTGTCCATGCCTTCGTCAGTCGTGTGTCGATGTCCTTCTCGGTTGATGAGACGCTGCTTCCTAGGTAGGTGAATTTGTCGACTAGTTTCAGAGAGGCTCCGTCTAGTGTGGCAA
This sequence comes from Sepioteuthis lessoniana, assembly GCA_963585895.1. Lineage (NCBI taxonomy): Eukaryota > Metazoa > Mollusca > Cephalopoda > Myopsida > Loliginidae > Sepioteuthis > Sepioteuthis lessoniana. The sequence continues at coordinate 58,690,057 of OY757913.1, read as the reverse complement.
TGTTGCCTGTTTGGTTGTAACACATATATTCGGTTTTGTTTGCATTGACATGTAGGCCAATGCCAGCTGCAGCTCGTTCCAGACTATGTAGTAGTGTCTCTGCTTGATTAGGCGTATTCGCTAGTAACGCCAAGTCATCAGCGTAGTCGGCGTCCGTGATTGTTTTTGCGGGGTACCTTTTGCTTCTTCTCTTAGTCAGCTCAAAGCCATTTTCTCTGATTTTGTCGATCGAAGTCCTAAGCACATAGTCTAGACAGATGATAAAGAGGTACGGGGCTAGTGTGTCTCCTTGTAGTACTCCTGCAACAATGTCGAAGTATTCCGTGTCTCCATCTGGTGAACGTACTTTTACTTTGGTGTTTCTGTAGAGAATCATTATCGCTGCTACGGTTTCTTTTGGTAGGCTGTAAGCTAGTAGGATTTGCTCCATCTTCCCTCTGTGTATGGAATCGAAGGCCTTGGTAAAGTCGACAAATAGTAATGTCGCCTGTAAGTTTTTTGCCCGAACGCCTTCCAGGATTCTACGGATGGTCAGTATTTGTGAGGTTGTGGATCTATTTCTCCGGAAGCCATTTTGGTTTTTCCTAAGGATGTTTTCCATTTTGGGTTCTATGCGGTTTCGTAGTAGGGCATTGTAGATTTTGGCTGCTATGGATGTAAGTGTTATCCCTCGGTAGTTCTTGGCTAGTCCGAGGTCGCCTTTTTTAGGGAATGGAAGGATGCACACCTTCGTCCATCGTTCTATCCTATTTTGACTATAGACTGCGTTGCATTGCCGGAGCAGTATATCGTCGAATTGTCTCGTCTTCCACACTTCTGGGGGGATCTCGTCTAGCCCCGCCGCTTTCCTATTTTTAATTCTTCTGAGAACCGTGTCGAGTTCTTCTTTGGTGAAAGGACCTAGTTTTACGTCTAATTGCTTACTAATAATTCTGGTGATCGGTTCATCCGTTATTTCCGGTGGGTTTCCTAGTAGATTTTTGAAATGCTGTTCCCACAGTTTTATTCTTTCTTGTTGGCTTGCAGCTTTCAATTTTGCTTTGGCTGTGCTCTTCCTTCCACTTACTTCGTTTATTGTTTGCCAGGCTATCCTGGATTGCCTATCTTCCACCAAGTCTCTAATCTTATCTATCTGATTTTGTACGTATTCTGCCTGTTCTTTTAGGTATATTCCTGTTAATTGATGTTGCGCCTTTTCTAGTTCTCGTGCATTTGTATTTGTTGGGTTCTGTTGATAGTTTTTGGAGGCAGTCTTCACAAGTGCACGTTTTTCTCTAGCTGCTAGCGTTTCCCAAGGGACTCTATATTTAGTTCTAGGTTTTGTTGGAATACACTTTTCTGCCGCCTCCAGGTGTGCTTCTACAAAATTTTCATATTCGTCATTTGGGGTGCCTATTTCTACCTTCTCTTGTAGTGCTTCGAATCTGTTTCTTAATTCTAATGCATATTTATCTCTAATATCTCTGTTGTTGAGTAGGGCCCAGTCATAGTGCTTGGTCGTCGCTTTACGTGTGGCGTTTTTTCTTAGGCTTAGTCGTACTTTGGCCGTAACTATTCGATGATCGGAGGACACACCCTCGAAGGAGGAGTATGCCTCGCAATTCATCGCACTATTCTTCCATTTCCTGTTTATAAGGACGTAGTCTATCTGTGCTTTACTCTTATTCGCGTATGTGTAGGTCCATAATTTCCCCTCCCTTTTTTGAAAGTTTGTATTGAGGCAGGTTAATCTATTTTCTATCATGAAATCTATTAAATGCTGTCCATTCCTGTTAGACGCGTAGTGTAGGCTGTATTTGTTGTGTCTGTTTTTCCCGATTTGTGCATTCATATCTCCGCCAATGACTAGCAGGTTGTGTTTCGGAATGCTACGTACTAGGGAGGATAGATCTTCGTAGAAGGTGGCTATTTCGTTTTCTTCGCTAACATTGGTAGGGCTGTAGCAGGAGATAATTGTTGCTTTGGGGTTGCCATTAAACGTTGCGGCCATCATCCTAGGTTGTATTCTCTCAATGCTGTTCAGTGTTTTTAACGCTCTCGGTCCTAGGAGTATTCCCACCCCTCCTACCGATGCATTGACAGAGTTTTTCCATGCCGATACAGTCACCAGCATCCATCCATTTCCAGTTTCGTGATACTTGATATCTTCGGTGTGCGTGTATCGGTGCTCTTGTATGCAAATTATATCTATCTTATGTTCTACGGCTGATGCAGTTAGCTCTGATAGTTGACCTATTCTATTTAGGGTTCTTACGTTAAATGTCGCTATCTGTATTGTTTGTTTGCATTTTAGTAGTTTTTGTTTGTGTTTGAGCTCTGTAGCTGATTTTTCGAACACCGAGGCCAGGGCTCCAACCTCAGCAGGACGCGCCCCTTTTTTACCCGCGCGAAGAGCGATGCGGTTTATGGATCTGGTTTGAGTACTAGTCATGGTTATCTTTCGATGGCTGTTTTTGTTCTCATCTATAGAAGCCACTCTTATAGATGAGCAGCAGTAGTTCCCCGATCGAACTGGCAATCTTGAGCGTTAAGCCGCAAGACTCACACATACAGCATGCTGCTTCCCATGTGTACGCGGTAGTAATAAAAAAATAAAAAAAAATTTAAAAAAAAATTCTTTTTTTATCTTAAGTTTTAACTTAGTTAAAGTCCAGGACTGCTGGATGTTAAAAATTCAAAGAAATTTTGTGGTATATTTCATGGTTATCTAGTGGTGGACAGACAGAGAGAGAGAGAGAGAGAAAGAGAGACACACACAGAGAGAGAGAGAGAAAGAAAGAGAGAGGAGGAGTCAACTCTTTTATGGCTTTCGTCTTTAGCACGTGTTAGACTACATTTGAGGTGTTTTGGATTTTTTTTTTTTTTTTCCTTTCTTTTCAGGGGGGGGGGAATTTTGGGGGTTTTCTTTAGCAAATTTAGAAGTTCGCCTTCCAAAAGTAAAGTTTTCCTGAAAATTAAGTCGCATAAGTCTTCATTCTTCATTTAAACAACACATAATACAGCTGAGATTTAAGACATTACTATTTTAAATCAAATGTGCATTTTTAAATGAATAGTTTAGTAGAATAAATTTACTGACCTCTGTGAAAAAACTTCTGGAAACGGAATCACTTCCAAACGTATGCATACTATTTCAACAAATGAAGGATTAAATTATTACTAATTTTAGTATTTATATTAAAGGTTCCACTCCTATATCATGGTCAACTGGTGGTGGACAGAGAGAGAGAGAGAGACACACACACACACAGAGAGAGAGAAAGAAAGAGAGAGGAGGAGTCAACTCTTTTATGGCTTTCGTCTTTAGCACGTGTTAGACTACATTTGAGGTGTTTTGGATTTTTTTTTTTTCTTTCTTTTCAGGGGGGGGGGCAATTTTGGGGGTTTTCTTTAGCAAATTTAGAAGTTCGCCTTCCAAAAGTAAAGTTTTCCTGAAAATTAAGTCGCATAAGTCTTCATTCTTCATTTAAACAACACATAATACAGCTGAGATTTAAGACATTACTATTTTAAATCAAATGTGCATTTTTAAATGAATAGTTTAGTAGAATAAATTTACTGACCTCTGTGAAAAAACTTCTGGAAACGGAATCACTTCCAAACGTATGCATATTATTTCAACAAGGTATATAATAATTTTATGTCTAGACTGGCCAAAGACTTATTTCTCATATTTATATTATTTATTTTGTTGAGTAAATAATTAATAAAGACCACGATTTGTCTTTTATAATCAATTTTTATAAAACTTATTGAAATTATCTATATTTTTAGTTATAGTTTGTTGTGTAATTTATTCATGTTTTTGTCATCTAATAATTCTTTTAGATTGTTGTTATATTACATAATCTCCAAAATGATAATCCCTCTGTATTTATCTGAAGGTGTGAGGATAACATTATTTTCGGATAAAACCCTTAATGCAGCTAAATGTTTTCTTGATAAAGCGTGATCATTGTCATTAAGATTCATTGTCATAGTGATTAGTTTTTGCTTGAATCCCTTCATGAAATCTAAATTATTGTCTACTGTTCTTATCTTTTTGGTTCACTATGTTGTGTTTTTTTTTAATCCAGTGGTGAATTTTAGGCCAAACTGAAGGGTCTTCCTATCAATCGATATATTATGAACAAGATCATTCCTGCTAACATGTTTTCAGTTGCTGTTTATACTGTACCACCACATGGCAAATGGATTTATACATGTTTCCCTACATCTTAAGTGGTAGTCAGACTCAGTTGTAACCTCACTGTGGGAAAAGGTATCAAACACACAAAACTCTGTCTTAGTTCACTAACATAAAAGTTCATTCACTATTACACTTTAGTAGTCATTGAGAAAAAGAAAGTGTATGAAAACTGAATCGCCTGTGATAGCTGGACAAAGAGAAACAACGTGTCATGGGGAGAGAAGGAGAGTAGACATAGGCCTTGAATTTTCTTTCTGTTTTCTGTTGTAGTTCTAAAGTGCTTGTTTGCTGGTTTCATCTCCACAGCTGTGCATCTTGTGTGAGACCCCTTTTGGGAACTCAACCCAAAGTGGGGGCCATAATCTTTGTCTGTCTTTACATCTTCATGGCTGGTGTTCAACTGTAGTCTTTACCTCCTCATGTCTAGCTGCCAACTAACTTTCAAACCCAAGTTGTCCCTTACTTCCACCTGATGTTGGAGGAAGTACATATCCATTTCTGTGGTTCTACACCTTTGTAGACACTCTGTCTTCTTTTTCTTATAATTCTTTTTTTATTCTCTCTCCTTCCCCAGAAATTATCTTTACAACTTGGACCTACCATATCATGTTACAATACATAGAGATTTCAGGTTGTGTTGTAATTTGGAAAAGTGAGCATTATTTGGATATTTTCATTTTGAGTTTATCAGCCATTTGATGAAACATACATTTTTTTGTTACATGGTTCCAATTCCAATTTTCTTGCTTTTTTAAAAGTAAAACTTTCTGAAAATTTTAGATCTTTAGCAGAAGTCTCAGGGAAAGTTATAAGGTGTCCTGGAAAAATGCGAGAAGACTGGAGAATTTTGGATACATTATTTGCTATTACTTTTTCGTGAATAAAGTTTGTTACAGAGGTTTTCCAGTTTTCATAACAGTGTATGGGGAGTAATAGTTCTAAAATTTTTGAAACAGCTTTAAGTCATCCATATTTGTTTTTTCAATTGACAAGATATATATATATATATATATAACACACACACACCTATGTACACACAAACACACACACACACACGTATATATATATATACACACACACACACACACACACACACACACACACACATACACAAACAAACAAACACATACATTCATATATATGTGTTTTTGTATGTTCACCCCCGCCATGCACATATATAGTAGTGTGTTTGTGTGCATACACAAACATACACAAATAATTGTAAATGTGATCAACTAGTGTATATTAGCATATATGCCCTTGTACTTACTCATGAGAGCCTTGCACATGGTTGGTATCTGATGGCTCTTATAGGTAATTTCAGAATGGAAATTAAATCTTCTGTCATTCCCCTTATTTACCTGAAAATAATTACCCATTTCTCATGAACTGACTTATCTATAAATTTAACTGTAAATCAATCACTGCAGACAGTATCTTCTCAATTTGTATGCAATTCAACATTGCTTACTCAGTAAAATTTGAAGAAATTTAATCTTATCCTATAGGGCAAACCATAAAATTTAATCGTACCATATTTGTGAGATGAAGCATCATTAGAATTTATGAGTTTATGCAGATTATTACGGCCATATTTATTGTATTTGTGATCATAAATTTGCTCCGTGAACTCCTTCTATGCCTTTAGGTGATCAATCTTTCTGCTTACATGTTCTGTTCAATAATCTGACTGAAAATCAAGTTCTCTGTCGTATCCAGTGCAAAATTACAATAGTGTATTTGAAATCAATGTGTGGCAGTAATGTGTCACTGAGTACCAATGTAAATGAATGTGAATTTATTAAAAATTTAGAAGTCAAAAGTGAGTTGAAGGTATATATCTCAATGGTTCTCTCAAAGCATCAAGGGAGATCACTCCAGTCACTTCCTACTTTAAACAAGAGAATGAATTACAGATATCTACACTTTGTTACTTCGCTAAAATGAGTTTCCCAATTGCTTTTTCTTTTTCTCTCTTTTTTTTTTTTGAAGATATTATCATGAGCATTAAAATTAATGAGGAAATATTTAGACAAAATATATATCATGGTTGATTAACTTAAAATATGTTTAATAAACTGAAACATATTTAATTGGGATCACTATTTAAAATAACCAATTTTATTTGTTACAAGAGGGTAAAGAAATCAAATTATGCTGGAAGAAATAGGAAGAATTCTAATAAGAAAATTTGATAACCAAAAGATAATAACAAAAAGAATACAATTGTTAGGGTTTAGACTTTATCAAATTGACAAGGGGGTGTCCTCACGGTGTAATGGTTAAAGCGATGGACTGCGGAATCGTAGTACTCGAGTTCGTACTCCAGTCGCGCTATTACGTTCACTTTTGGGCAAATACCCTTGGGAAAGGTATTAACCCCCTTATCCTCCCAGCTATGGGTTAAATAGTACCACTACTGTTCTTCTAGGAGAATAGATTTGGCATTAAAAATAACCTACAAAGGTGGATATGCCATTAAACAAAGAAACCAAACCAAACCAAATAATACAAGGTTTGATCAGAAAGTATCAAGAGTAAAGCTTTAAATTTTTTAAATTTAAAGCCATATGTACAGTTGAGTAACTTATCTGATAAAGTGATGATACATAAATATCTAAACTGTTATCGAGACATCTAGACCAGTTTGTACCAATTTACAATATTTTAAATCAGCAATCTTTAATAAATCACAGTACTGTGCAACCACTCTGTCTTCAAAGTTAAGAATAATAAGACTGTATCATCTGTAGAAGGTTAAGCTACATCATAAAATAGGGGTCTTCTTGGTATGACATTAAACTATATCTGATGATGAAGCTGGAAATCTTGTGAGTGTGAAATAACCTCTTCATTGCCATTACACAAAGATCCACTCCAACTTTGAAATGTGGTACCTGTTTGGGTCCCATCTTTGGGTTGAATGGATCTGTTGAAAAATTATTTGTATTCAACAGAATCATGTGACAAAAAAAATATCTCAAGAAACATCTACACAAAAATTGTAAATATGACTGTACAATGAACACCATTCTGTAACCTCTAGGCATAAAATAACCTTTGACAAATTGACATGCCAGTAGTGTCAATCAATTCATCAGGATTGTGCAAGTACAGAAACTTCCACCCTTACTCGATCTTGCTTCATATGACTTTTTTCTATTTCCTCAAGTAAAAGATTCATCTCAAGCAATAGTGGCTCATTTATAGACACAGCAAAACCCCATATTTTGTCACAATATATACTGGGAAAAAAATAGACTTATTTATATTTGTAAAAGATATTTAATACTATTGTCAATAATGTCTCAGTGTGTGTTACACAATACTAATATACTTTTTACATATTTTCTGAAGCAGCATCTCCACAAATTAATGTCAGAAGCCACAACTGATCTCAAGAAAAAGAATTGAGGATGTATGGGACATTAAAAGAAAGAATATAGTGTAGCTTCACAATATACGAAAAATGGAGTTTCTGAAGGGCTTCAGCCAATGGAAAATTAGGTGGAATAAGTGCTGAATGCCAAATGTACTATTTTGAAAGAAAATTGAGGCTTCATTTATTGTTTATTTCTGTCTTAGTAAAGTTCAAATTCAATACTTTTTGCACAAATTAATTTTAACTAAATTGTGGGAATCAATTATTACATGTACCAGTTAAAAGTTCTTTTTTTTTTAAAGATAGTTCACATCATTTAAAACTCTTTGTATTTTAAAAGTCTCTTGATATTTTTGACTTCTTGAAAATGTTAATTTTGAATTGAGTTAGTATGTTTGTTTTTCTTTTCTCAGTGGAAAAATATACAATTGATACTTGTGTATTTGCATGCAACTATCAATTGTGGAGGTGCCCGTAGTGTAATCGTTATCGTTGTAGAAAATGAGCATGGTGATACAAGTTCAAATCTTGGACAAGGCTGATTGCATTTTACATAGCACTTATACCCTTGGGAAAGGTATGAATCCAATCATTCTCTCTCCAGCTACAGGTAAATAGTAGGGCAGACTACATTATTTAGCATTGGTTAGACAACCAGTCTAGGAGTAGGAAAACTCTGAATTCAAACTTGTTAAACTCTGATAAAAAACTGACCTTGTGTCTCATCCTTCCCATGCTGAGGGGTTGTTAAATACTTACTTGTGTGTTTGCACAAATCAAAATGTAAACTTTTTAAATCTTACTTTTTTATCATCTGAAGGAAAGAGAGAAATATTTTGGCAGGCTACAATTTAAATAGTGCAGCAGAGTCTCCGATGACTGCCGTGTTGGTGATAACTAATCATTTGATAGGGGAGAATAAACACAAAAGTATAACTCATCTTAAGCATTAGGGACTTATTGCTTTATTCTTTCTGTTCAGTCACTGAGGCCATGGAAGTAGGAAAAATGATTAATGAGCATAACATAAAATAAGCTTCTTAGTTCTCATTGGAACTGACTTTTCTCATATTTATGATTTGGTCTTCATTCTCCATTCACATAAGGATTCGTCTCCTCACACCTTAGCAACCAAAACAGAAAAAAAAGGGGGAACCATGAAATTGGTTTTCACAGAACACCCCACTCTCACCTCTGCTTTAATTAAAAGACATCATCTGGTCAACCCTTGTACCACTTTGAGAGCCATTGCTCAGCAAGACCTGATCCAGGGTACTAAATTAAACATGTCTTGTTACACCTAGCCCAGTGAATTTGTTTTTCATCCGGCTGTTGATGTTTTTGATAACTTACTTATTTGCACCCCTGTACCATTTGCTTACAATGTTACAATAGCCTTTGGCAATATCATAGTGGTAAATCTAATTTTCTTTTTTTTTAGGGAAACAGCAGAAGTTCTAATCTAAAATTTTATTTTAATAATTTAGGATATAAAAAAGGAACAAATTGTTTATAGCTTTCAAAAACAAGTCATTATCATTTTATGCTTTGTTTGGATAACTGAATTCCTTCTCTGAATTGTAATTGATATTGTTATTTCATTAGTTAGTATATTAGAAGCCATCTCGTGCCATACAAAAAGATACTCCTCTTTTTTTCTTTGGAAATTATACACCTGAAGAAGGCTGTAAAATAAATTGGCCAAAACATGGCAACAACAACAGATAGAAGTTGATTTGTTTAAAGAAATCTTGGAAAGAAACAAATTCTTACTCATTTGTTTTATCTGATATAGAGTTTAGACAATGCTATTTCCAGTTTCAATCTCTTGATTATATTTATTCATGTTATAACCAAAGATTACAACTATTAAAACAGTGGAATAAAACAACAAATAAACTATCAACTTTTGCTTTAACAATCAAATTATCATTTAAAGTAGGTGTTTCATCTGTAGTTTGTGACAATTTCTGTCGTGAATAGAAGAAACATAAAAAGAGTTATTCAAAGGAAATTTGAAATCTTGTTGCTGTGTAAAGTGTGAAATGCTCCGTTTTGCCTATAGCAAACAGTTTTTTTTTAAATTAGTCGCTTTTCTTGAATAAACTAAGCTGACTTTTGTCTCTGTCCTTTTCATCAAAATATCCTTTTGGGATCACTATCAGCTACATTGCTGTATTCTTGTTAATCTTGTCCCGTGTTTCACAATTGATTGTAACTTAGGGAAAGCCCAAGTGATTCAAGAATTATAAATACAGACTGTAGTTTGGGGGACAGTCAGAGAACTGGAAAATAAATTTTATAAAAAAAAAGAACTCTGTCGAAGATTTCACTGATGTGTGACCATTGTAGTCACAATAACAGAGCAAGTTACTGTAAATGCAACAGTCTCACAGTACTTAATCTCACTTAATGGGACAGCCTGTTTATTCATGCATGTACAGTAAAGTATCCTTTGATTGGTTGCCAAGTTACATTAAGGCTGCACAACTAGATCTCAAGATATTTAAAATCGTTGAAAACATTGTATATGTAAAAGAAGTTTTTTAGGTTTGTATATCAACTATCTCATGAGTTTTGCACTTTTATATGAGTTGCCAGTTTGCTGTTTAAACCCTTGGACTAACAATAAAAATATAAGTGGTTGTTAATTTCAACCTTATTTGGTTTGATTATATCACAACCCACATTAACAATGATTTTCTGAGGAGCAGGCCTGGGCAAGGTTATAAGAAAAACTGACTGTAACAGTCTCTTCTCTACATTCCATCAATATTGTCAAAAGGAAAGTCAAAAATCAATACAGCTTGGCACCAGTTTCTTTATAGGAATTGCCAGAACAATATTCAAGACATTGTTGGACTGCATTGGAACTGTCCTTATGGCTTATTTTTAAAGCCTTTCCGTTTTAGTAGCTATGGCAGTAAGGCTCTGAAAATTTTCTTCTAGACTGATTCCCAACCAAGGCGAGAGAGACCAGCTTGCTTTGATATTTTACCTATAACTGGAGAGAGAAGAGATAGTTTTGAAACACATTCATATAAAGTGAACACAAACTGTCTTTGCCAGAAATGGAACTCGGTTTGACAATTCCATTTTCTGTAGTTTTAACTGTTTGACCAAGCACATCTCCCCAAGGTTTAATACATTTCTTAGAAAGAAAGTTCTATTCTTGGAACTTACAAAGGCATGGGCATTGTCTTTTGCAATTTGTCAGATGGTTATTTTTACTGCAAGCATGACAAATTCTTTGCATGTCCCAAACTGTTTTCTTCTTTTTTTTGTATTCCTCTTTGCAGTTAACATTGATTTCTATTGATTGCAAAAATTGCTGAGGCTACTTTTACAATTCAGTGAGCCTCCTGTACATGAACATTCAAAGTGATCATTAAAAGTCAATTTGATTCATTGACTAAGCAGAATCAAACTCAGACACATGCTATTATTGGTCGATTCAATAGTAAATTCAATTAACCATCATACATCTTTTAATCATTAGTTGTAAACAAATTTGTCAAAGCAAAAATGGTGAAATGGGGCGTAAACATTTGAATGAAATTTAACATGACTATCCTAAATACCAAAATGAGAATCAGCTCTTGGCTTCTGTGACTAGCATAAAAAAATTATATCATTATAGTTGTCTTTCTTTCAGATTCTAATCTTGAAAGTAGAAATTTGAACTTTGAAAATTGTCTTCCAGCTCCAAGTTATTTCCACAATATTGCATCTCTGTTTTGATAAAAAAGAAAGTAATGATGATGAAATATAGTTGAAATTGTACTTCACCAAACTCAGCAGTTCTTTAACAAAATGCATCTTTGATATCATCAAAGAATTTTTTATCCGACCAAGGTCTTGAAGAAAGTTATTTTAAAAATTCAAATGGTACAGACAGATTGATTGCAAGGCTTTGCAAAATGGTGCAGCTTTTAATAAATACCTGCTTATCTCAATAGTATGAGATAAAGTTTTGGTCAGGTTTGATTTCTTTGTTTAATGGCATATCAACCTTTGTGGGTTTTTTTAATGCCACAGCCATTCTAGTAGAAGAATAGCTTTGGTGCTATTTAACTGGTGGGATAAGAGAGTGCATGCCTTTCTCAAGATAAACTGATATGGATCTTTACTGATGATAACTGACCATATGTGTATCATTATCTTTAATAATTTTGACTTGTATTTTCTTTCATCTTTTTTATTGTAAGTCATTCGGGGTTTTATTCTTGGACAGCAAGAAACAACACATATCAGAAACAGGAAAAAGTGAATTCTCTTGGCCATAGTTAAACTCGCATCCCTTTTGCCTGGCTTTACATCACAGCTGTTTATCAGCTTAGCTAAAAGGACTATCAATATTTCAGAAGCATAAACCATACTTATAACTCATCTGGTATTTTGTCTTTTTGTTTTTTATAACTGTTTCTACAAATTAGCAATGTATTAGCAAATTTTCATTTTTCGATAAGGCATCATCAGTCATTAGTAGTACGTTGAAAAAATGCTTTTAACACAACTAGTTGTTTTAAAACAATGACAACAAAAAGATCAAGGGACAAAGTAAGAAATGAATTATAGCTTTATGATATTTTCAATCACTCTCATGGCTTAGTTGCTTATACTGGAGCCAAAATTTAAATGTTGATTGAAAAACAAATTGATATAAAATTGCAACAGATTATCAACATCATATTCTTTAAATGTTGTAATCGATAATTTTTTTAAAGGATTTATCAAAATGTAAAAGCAAATACAAATTTACTTTATTCAGTTAGATAAATGATTTTCCGTCAACTGATTGTCTGGCACCTATTTTAATCTTGGCAATTTTATGAGTACGCGACACATCTATCGAGTACCAAGAGGACTGAAAAATTTTTCTTATTAATCTATAATTCTTTATTGAACCAAACCACCCTCAGGAACAAACTTAAAACCTGTCTCATCATCATGGTGCACCAACAGCACAGATTCCTTTGGCTTTCTCTTGCCATCATTTCTGTAGGCAAGTCCTCTAGATGGCACCCAATGTTTGCACAGTCTTGAGGAGGATGTCATTTGAGTTTGTCCTTACTTCTCCGAAAGAGCCCAACATGTTTTGCTCATCTTAGTTGGATGGTTTGAGAGATAGGATGTAAGTGGATATACAAATACTGTTTTGTAAGGTGCTGTTTCCAGATTTTGTTTAAAACCATGTGCAACATCCTTGGGTAGTTCTCATCTAGCTTTTTCTCCAAGGGTTTCATTAGAGTTCAAGAGGTGCAACCATACAGTAGTAATGATATAGCTACTGCTTGGAAGATATATTCTCACATTTTAATAAAAGATAATAAAGCAGTGATTTAATTCAAGATGAAAAAATAATTGCAGAAAAAATAGTTTTTAATCATTTGCATTGACTTAAAATGAAAATTAACATTTGTTTCTGGCAAATGTTTTGGCACTCGCTCCATATTTTACAAACTGGTCATATCATATTTGAACTAGATTGGATTTTTTAAACTGCATCTCATTCTTTTAACCAATTGAATTGATGCTAAACTGAGAGGCAATTAATTGAAGTAAATAATTACCAGAATAACTTCAAGTAAAAGTGTTGACTTCTAGGCTGATTACACTGAAAAACAAAAAAATAATTTTCCATCAGTTACTAAAGGAAATTGTTCTTTTCTTAACTGAATTCAGACCACTAAATTCAAATATGAAGTCAGAATTTTGCAATCACATCACGTTTTTAAGTTATACACATTTAAATGTTTCTTGAACTGAACTGCTTTCAGAGTATAGATGCAGTAAATTCTGTCAAGAATGTTGAGACATTTATAAAATAATTTAATAAGAGAAATATTTCTTTAAGTTTCTAACAGTTTTAATGCTTTCAAGATATAAGATATAATATATGTGCATAATTAGTAAATCAGAGGTGTATAATTAAATTAAATATCAAATGTTCTGTACAGTTCTGAAATTAAAGGTGCCAGAAAATCAGTAATTATAAGATTTAAACATGTATATACACAGTAAGTGATTTTCTATTTACCCAATTAAAAAGCTTGGCTATATCATCTAGAACTTTGGCAGTTAAAAAAAATCGAATGCTTTTAAACTTGTACACTCCCAGTGTAACTGAATTTATTAATGAAATAGAATATTGCTAAATTATTGCTAAGTATAAACTATGGAAATGTTCACTTGAATTTCTTTCACTCATTTGCAGGAAGGCATGAACTCACTTTTCCTCCCAGCTATGTGCTAAATAGCACTACTATTTTCCTTTTACAAGTATGGCTTTGGCATTAAATAACCCACAAAGGTTGATCTGTCATTATACAAAGAAACCAAAACCAGAAATCAGTGGTGAACATGAATTAGTCGAAGAGCAACAAAGGACTAACTTGTGAGGCATTTAAAGAATAAATGCAAATGTGGCAATAAATATAAACCCAAGTTAAGAAATATATTCCAAAGAGTTTGATTTTAGTTTTATCTTGAATTAATCTCTGGTTTAAATCTCAGTTTTTGGATTATTTTTCTAAAAGTTTTCTTCACTTAACATACTTTTTTAAGTATGTATTTACTCAACCTCTCTATCATGAGGAGGATGTGACACAAAGAAAATGTTTAAGTGGAGTACAGATGATTTGAATTCAGAGTTTTCCTTCTTCTAGATTGGTTGCTTTGCTAAGACTAAAGTCTGCTCCAACTATTTACCCATAGCTGAAGGCATTAGCATGAAGTGAAAGACAAATAGCTTTGTTCAGGGTTTGAACTTTGATAACCATTAGGCCACAACCATCTCCTATTAGTTTTTTTAAATATCAGTCAAATCAAAATTCTATATGGTTCTCTTGATGACTGATAGAAAGCACATAAATATCTGCAGGCACACACTCATGCAGACACTCTCTCATATATAGGAGGGGAGGGCTAATGATTTAACATTTAGCTTCATATGAAATGGAGTTGATGACCAGTGTTCACATCTTGGGTGAAGCTGTTTGTATTTTACTTGGTGCTAATGCCCTTGGGAAAGGCATGAATCCTTCTCTTCTTCTCTTTAGCTGTTGGTAAATAGTAAAGTAGCCTGAGCTTTCTAGCTTTTGTAATACAACTGGTCTGGGAAAAAGAAAGACTGTGAACTCAAAAACCTGAGCTGTGTTGTTTAGACATGCTGTAGCATTCTGGTACACCTTTTTTCTGCTATCAGTTTATCCAAAAAGTCTACCTGCTTGTACACAAGCCTTCATCTATAAACTATAAACAAATCACTTCTGTAGCCCATTTTGTAAGCTTTGGTTTAGTTAATGGCACTCATCAAATCGATAAACAAACATTACATTTATACATATATAAGTAAAGTTAGTGACGATAGTTGAAGGCAACATGAAGGCTCCCTTTTCTATGACACTAAGGTATAGGGGAAGGCCCTGTTGCTTTCCCTGGATTGTTCCACTTTACCTTTGATACGTACCTTATAATGCTGAGTGTTAAGCAAGGAGGTATCAAATACCATTTTTTAGGTCTTTGGTATGACTCAACCTGTGATTGAACCCCAGTCTCCTGGGCCATTGACAAACATTCTACCCACTAGGCCAATATATATATATATATATATATATATACAGAGGTGCCCATGGTGTAATGGTTATCATAGAAAACGATAGGACAACCTGAATTCAAATCCTGAATGAGGCTGTTTGCATTTCATATAGCGCTAATACCCTTGGCAAAGATATGAATCCAATGATTTTTCCTCCAACTATGGATAGATAGTAAGATAGATATGGATTTTTAATCTTGATATGACAACTTGGTCTATGATGGTCTAAGAGAAAGAAAACTCTGAATTCAAACCTGTTAAACTCTATTTAAAAAATTGACTTTGTCACATTCTGCCCATGCAGAGGAATTAGTGAATATATATTTAAATATAATCATATACCATCAAGCGACATATATTCTTGGTATGCTAGGTGATTGCTGTACATCTTCCAAAATGGCTAAATTCATTATAAATATTAAGCTCATTCTGTAATAAAATCATTGATCATAATGAGAAACTGATTTTTCTGTCCTCTGTTATTAAATATTTTGGCTGGCAGTTCAGAGATAGTACTGCACTCTGCCATAGCTGATTATAGCAAGATATGGCACTGAGGGAATATTGAATAATGTGAGAGTGACAAGAATAAAGGCTAAAGGGTGAGTGACATTCCACTAGTGCATATCCTCTGTTCATTTCATGGTAAGAAATTGTACAATAAATTCATTTAATTGATGTTGATGAAGATAACATTTGTAAAGGAAAAATTTTGTAATTGATTCAGTCAATCACTCCATGTTTCATGTATCCATATTTACCAACCCCTCCGCTCGGGCAGGATATGACACAAGGTCAATTTTTAAGCGGAGTTTAATAGGTTTGAAATCAGATTTTTCTTTCTCCTAGACTAGTTGCCTCACCAAGGCTGAAGAACTAAGACTGCCTTGCTTTTTACCCATAGCTGGAGGGAGAATAATTGGATTCATACCTTTCCCAAGCATATTAGTGCTATGTGAAATGCAATCACCCTTCTCCAGGACTTGAACTCGTGTCGCCGTGTCCATTTCCTACAACGATAATCATTACACCACGGGCACCTCCATGTATCTACACTCTTTATTTTATTTTTATGAAATCTATGTAAAACATCATCTGAATGTCTAAATTATTTTCTTTTATATAAAATTTATTTGTGAAAAATACCTATGCCAGAGTTATGTGTATAGCATTGTTGCACACTCGATGGCAATAACTCCCACTGATACAATCATACTTTCCTCTTTGATGGTGTTGTCAAAAAGAGAGTGACATATATATTCAAAACAGTTTTAGTTATAAATAGAATTTAATTTTTCTCAAATATTTTGTACTTTTGGGAAATGTATAATGTACTTCTGACAGCAATCTTTTCTCGA
The DNA here is from genome assembly GCA_963585895.1 of Sepioteuthis lessoniana. Lineage (NCBI taxonomy): Eukaryota > Metazoa > Mollusca > Cephalopoda > Myopsida > Loliginidae > Sepioteuthis > Sepioteuthis lessoniana. Next base: position 58,673,528 of record OY757913.1, on the reverse strand, counting down.
GAACTTTAAAAAAAAAAAAAGTAAATTTCATAATCAACTCAACATTTTAATTTCTCTGAAAAAAATGGAGATATTTAAGATATGCTAAGAAATTAGTTTTTGGGACAGGATCATTAAACAATCATTATCTTTTATAAATGATTGTTGTTGTTTGCCATAAAGTCAATCACCACACCTTTCCAAAAAAAGATCTATAATCAATTCCAAATATTCAGCTTGGAAAGTTTCTTTTTAAATGAAAGAATTATTTGTTTTAAAAATTTTTTTAAATTTTTTTTAGGATTTCTGAGAAAATATTGTTATTCAGGGATGATGTTTTTTTTTTCCAGAAATGTCAAGTATTTTGTATCATAATAAAAGCTTCCATTTTCCATGAATATGCATTTCTGATTTTGAATATATAAGAATAACAGAGGAAAAGGAGAAATCTTTACAAAGTTTAATGACTTAGTTTTCTTTATAATTCAAATATATTCTAACCCTTGGAATGGAAGCAGCCAGCATTTTTACCATTACTCAAAAGTGTATATTTACCTAACCTGTCTGTCAGGAGGAGTCCTCGTGGTGTAGTGGCTAACTCCAATTATGCATTTTCAGACTCTTGGGAAAGTTATAAATTGAATAGTACCACTACTGTTCCGCTACAAGGATGACTTTGGTAGTGAATAACTCACAAATATGCCATTAAACAAAGAAACTAAACCAAACCAATTCCTCTACCATGGGTAAGATGGGGTATAAGGTCAATTTTTGAACAAAGTGCAGTTTTCCTAATCCTAGACTGGCTGCCTTAACAAGACTAAAGAACTTCAGTCTATCCTACTATTTACTCATAGCTGTGACAGAAAATGAATAGATTTATGCTTTTCTCAAGAGCAAATTAGCCTTTGCCTCATATGCTCTACAGCAGTTTTGAAGTTATAATATATTTAAAATGATACATGAATTATTCATGTTCTATCAATAAGTCTTGGCTTAATTCTTGACCACTAATAGTCATGAAATATGTAATCCTATGAGTAAATCTAAGTTATGATGTGTATATTTATCAAATTCTATGATGTTATTAGTTACATAAACAACTAAAGACTGCAATAATTTGCTGGAGCTAGGCTAATTTTTTTTTTTTTTTTTTTTGGTAAGGCATTTTTACATTTAGAAATCTTTGTGAAAGACAGAGCCATACTTTGATTCATATCAGAATAGAATCTGACTACAGAGAAAAAAAAATGTTCTGAGAAAAGAATTTTCAATTATAGAGCAAATGGGAAGAATTATGCATTGTTAGATATTTCCTCTTAGATTCTACCTGCAGGTAGAATTTGCCGTGTTTGAATTGCACAAACTTGTTTGGAAGCATTTGCTACTCTTCAGGTTAATTACCTATAAAAAAAAATGTCTCCTTCATGTCTGGAATGCTCAGAGGCAAGCATTCTGGTATTTTCTTATTTCTTTATATTTTATTATAGTTTTAATAATCTACACCATAAACTGTATTAATTGATTTTCCTTCAACCAGTAACCTATCTTCAAAATGCTTTTACCCACTCAAATTAAAATAAGTTAGCTTGGGCTATAGAATACACTAACTACATCTCTGCTGACCACACCCTAGCTGAGTGTCCTGGATTTAACACAAAATCATCTGATGATGAGGCTCCAGTCTTGGAGTTTGGAGCATGTGGAGTAACCTTTTATAACCATTACTCTTAGGTTCACTTTGAATCGGAATGGTTATAACAGTTTGATTCCTATCAATGGGTAATAGAACTGTTCACACATTTACTAAGGATTATTATTATTGGTTATGTGAAACCATACAGCTGTATGTAAAATGTTAATATTAGATTAGAATACTTTATAAATAAAATTACTATTTAATTAGTTAAAAGTCCAACTTTTTTGTGTTATACAAATTTTCCCTAGGTTATGTATTTTGTACTTTTAAACATCCATCATTGATTTAACATCACGAAAATCATCCCTCACAGTTGATTTGGTTTCTTTGTTTAATGGCATATCAACTCTTTTTAGGTTATTTAATGCCAAAGCCATTCTCCTAGAAGAACAGTAGTAGTACTATTTAACCCATAGCTGGGAGGATAAGGGGGTTCATACCTTTCCCAAGGGTATTTGCCCGAAAGTGAACATAATACATCCCTCACAGTCCCGATGATGGTTCATTAGAACCGAAATGCTATAGTGTGGACTTTGCTTCTCAGTAAATCTCTCCTTCTTTTTGGATTAATTACCTTGTTATCAATTTCTCTCTCTCTCTCTCTCTTTCTATATATATATAAAAGGATATTTATAAATCAGTGAATAATTTTTGTTTTATACTTGCCTAATATACAAGGCTCATTAAATAAGTTTCCAGACTTTTTTTGTGTGGGCACTTTTATTGATAGAGCACTCATGAAACTCTATTCCTCTTTGAAGTAATCTTCTCCGGCTGCAATGCACTTGTTGTACCATTCCAACAACTTCTGGAAAGCCCCATGGAAGTCCTCTTGTGTCAGCATGTCAATGACCTTCATCACAGCCTCTTTCATCTCCTCAATTGTCTCATAACGACGGTTTCTAATTTTTTCCTTGAGCTTAGGGAATAACCAAAAGTCACAGGGAGCAAGGTCTGGACTATAGTGAGGAACTGTCTTGATGGTCATCTTGGTCAAATAGTCTGTGACAAGGATGGAGTTGTGGACTGGTGCATTGTCCAGGTGGAAATGCCACTGACCCGATTTGAAGAGAGCTAGTCTCTTCCAAGGAATCTCTTCCTGAACTTCCTTAAAACCTCAACATAGTATTCTTTGTTGACTCTCAGTCCAGTGGGAACCCAGTGCATGTAGATCATGCCAGTGCTGTCAAAAAAGGATCATCAAAAGTTTGTGGATGGATTTGCTCTGTCTAGCATTCTTGGGTCTGGGAGAGTCTGGCATGCTTCCACTGGCAACTCTGTCTCTTGGTCTCAGGGTCATTGCAGTAGATCGAGCTTTCATTCCTGGTCACCAGAGCATCAAGAACTGCGGGATCTGAATTGATCAGCTCGACCATCTCCCTGCTATCATGACGTCTTTCTTTCTGATCTTCTCTGAGCACCCTTGAGACAGCATTTGTGCAAATCTTTTGCATCTTCATTTCTTGTGAATAATTGTGTGTACAATTCTCACACTGACATCAGACTGTGCACTTATTGTCTTTATAGACATATGACGGTCCTTATCCATGAAATTCTTTATTTGGCCAATCAACTCTGGTGTTCTGACTTCCTTACTCCTCCCACACCACTCATCATCCCTCACAGACTCCCTGCCTTCCTTGAATCTCTTTTGCCACTCAAAAAATGATACTTGATTCATGCAAGATGCTCCAAAAGCAGTCTGAAGCATTCCATACGTTTCTGTGGCATTTTTTCCAAGTTTAAAACACGATTTTATTGCATATTGTTCTTCTAAAGTGTCCTCACATACAGATTGCATTTTTGAAATTCACCAGCTGTGACAATTAGGCTTTAGTAAGGTGTATTCCAATTTCTGCTGTAGCTGTTCATTTGAATGTGAAATCATAAAAAACTGGTCAGTCATTTCATAAGATTACATACTGAATGCCTGTACAAAAAAGTCTGGAAACTTATTGAAGGTACCTCATATTTTAAGGGAAATGATTGTAGTTTTATTGAAATGATCATCTTCCCTATTTACTGTACCTTATTTACAGAATTCTCTTGCTAAAAAATTTATATGAGAAAGAGTGTATTTTTTAAAAAAGATAATGCCTATGTGGGTATTCACTTTCAAAAAGATTGACAATCTCTTTTAGCTTGTAACTGCTATGGACAAGCATACATTTTTATGCTGGGAAATAAAGATTTTACCTTTCTATAATTTATTGCTTAAGTTTGTTATTTTTTCTCAATGTTAATAATACTGGTTAATTACTAAATTATATTTGTACTAACTTCAGTGTAATTATTGATTTTATAACTTTGGCCTTGATCAACTAAATGTAAAACTAATGTTTTGTATCTTTTATCTTAATATATTTTAAATTACTTTGCAGAAAAAATGTTACTTGTATAAATATCTTTGAAATTAGTGATTTTTTTCTTTTTATCCACAGGCAAAATAGTTCAGAATTGTCATTACATCTAATTTTAGACAATTGGACACTTTGAATAAAACTTGCTTTAATTTGACATGTGAATAACTTATTTCATTAAGATTTTACTTATTGAATTTAATGGGTGGAACTGGATGTAATATTTTCATTCATTAATAACTTGTTAAACATTTCATTTTATAATAAAATATAATTCTAGTTTTCCCTATTGTGAGCTATTCATATATATTTTTCTTTTTGAAAACATGAAAAATTTGTTAGCATGTCTGTAATAAAAATATAGTTAGTAGCAAAGAGCACAGTTTCTTTAGGCTTTCACACAATAGAAGAATAACAATGACAATATAACCAACAATCATGAACTGAAAGAAAAATATTCAGATATTTGTGAGGATATTGATAACAAATTCAAGATAATGATTTTACTTTTTGATGATTGGATAATTTAATGCAGATTTAGAATCTGTATAAAGTGAGAATTTTATGCCAATGATTTTAAAAATTACA
>OY757913.1:58569714-58668702 GCA_963585895.1 Sepioteuthis lessoniana | reverse complement strand
GAGGGGGACTTCACACTCTTCAGGGTTCCAGAACTGGATCTACACCATCAGATGCAGTTGAGTGTCATATCCAAGACACCGTTTTTTATTCTTACCACTCTGCAAAGATGCAGTAGATCTTTTCTAAGTCTTGCTCTTAGGGTGAACATGTCAGTAGTAGTTATGATGATGATGATGATAAAAATGAGAACAATGTTGTTATTGTACCTACCCTACATGGTACTATTTACCAACCCCTTCGCTCGGGCAGGATATGACACAAGGTCAATTTTTTAAGCGGAGTTTAACAGGTTTGAATTCAGAGTTTTCCTTCTCCTAGACTAGTTGCCTCACCAAGGCTGAAGAACCTAGTCCGTCCTACTATTTATCCATAGCTGGAGGGAGAATAAGGGGGTTCATACCTTTCCCAAGGGTATTTGCCCGAAAGTGAACGTAATAGCGCGACTGGAGTACGAACTCGCGTACTACGATTCCGCAGTTCATCGCTTTAACCATTACACCACGAGGACACCCCCTAAACCACGAGGACACCCCCATGGTAATGGACTATTCCTCCGCAGTATATACCGATTCTACTTGACACTTGGGGAGATGACGTCCAAGCTACCTGACAGTACCAGAAGGACATTCCTAACTGTTGTATAACACCAGTATCCTGTATATTTGTTCTGCTATTGTAACATGAGAATCATTAAATAAGTTTCCAGACTTTTTTCGTATGGGCACTTTTATTGATAGTACACACATGAAACTCTAGTCCCCTGTAGAGAAGAGGAAAATCTCGTATTTTGTTTTGGCGCGCTATTTAATTCAACACTGAATTTCACCCCAATCAGGATGACTTATCCCATTCAGCCCGGACCTTCACTTCCGGCTAGAAAAACGGGTGAGCAGCCAAAACCACTCTCTTCGGCTTGAGACGGCGACCAGAACAGACGTGTCTCTGGTCGCTCCTGCTTAGTGATGCTTTTTAGCTAAACAAGCCACCCAGTGGGACATCTCACTGTGGCTTTAACCCTAGCAGCAGCAACATGGACACTCAGCGAGGGAACCATCTAATTTATGGATTCCTTGCGTCTAATATATTTTAGACCAAGGAATCCCAGTTGAATATGAATTAGATACGTTCAACATGCCTTCCACAAGCACCACAAAAATTTACTATGTCGATCCGAGCGCCACTTCGCTCTCGACAAGCTCCCATTTCACCTCTGGTCACATTAATGGAGATAACGCCTACTCTCCACAAATACCAGACACACGAAACTACACGGTGACCTTGAATACTTCCCTCACACGTCCAACGACACGCTGCCATCTCAACATCCCGCTAAACCATTTCGTCTCAAACATCCAATAAGCCTAACCATCACGAGTCTTGCAGCACCAAGAACAAACCGCCTCAAAGCTGCAAATAAAGTACTTTCGTTATTGTGTGTTACTAAAGAAAAGTCTCGTAATTCATTTATGTTGCCTTAAAAAATATAGCGCTAAACAAATAACAATATCACAAACCACTATACCCCTTCAAAGTAATCTCCTCCGGCTACAATGCACTTGTTGTACCGTTTCAACAACTTCTAAAAGGCTCCATGGAAATACTCTTGTGTGAGCGTGTCAATGACCTTCATCACAGCCTCTTTCATCTCCTCAATTGTCTCATAACGATAGCCTTTGAGCTTAGGGAATAAGCAAAAGTCACAGGGAGCAAGGTCTGGACTATAGGGAGGGTGAGAAACTGTCTTGATGCCCATCTTGGTCAAATAGTCTGTGACAAGGATGGAGTTGTGGACTGGTGCATTATCCTGGTGGAAATGCCACTGACCCGATTTGAAGAGTGCTGGCCTCTTCCAACGGAATCTCTTCCTGAACTCCCTTAAAGCCTCAACATAGTAACCCTAAACCTAACCCTTTGGCCAATCAACACTGGTGTTCTGACTTCCTTACTCCTTCCACAACTCTCATCATCCCTCACAGACTCCCTGCCTTCCTTGAATCTCTTATGCCACTCAAAAACTGATGCTCAATTCATGCAAGATGGTCAAAAAGCAGTGTGAAGCATTCCATACGCTTCTGTGGCATTTTTTCCAAGTTTAAAACACGATTTTATTGCATATCATTCTTCTAAAGTGTCCTCATGTCCAGACTGCATTTTTGAAATCCACCAGCAGTGACAATCAGGGTTGAGTAGGGTGTATTCTAATTCCGCTGTAGCTGTTCATTTGAATGTGAAATCATAAAAATTGGTCTGTCATCTCATAAGATGTATTGCAATAACATAGTGAATTTTATTGCATATCGTTCAATAACATAGTGAATTTTATTGCATATCGTTCTTCTAAAGTGTCAGATTGAATTTTTGAAATTCACCAGCTGTGACAATCAGGCTTTAGTAGGGTGTATTCCAATTCCTTCTGTAGCTGTTAATTTGAAGCTGAAATCATAAAATTTGATCAGTCATCTCATAAGATGTATAGCAATAACATAGTGGATTTTCAAGAGTCTACAACCATTTTAAATGCCTGAACAAAAAAGTCTGGAAACCTATTGAAGGCATTGTGTATATTTGTTTCAACCTACTTCTCTTGTCAGCATGTCTCCATTTTGACCCCTAAATGCCACAACAAATGTATGATATGGATTATACCAAAAAGTGTGATCATGATAATAATAATAATAATGTAAAACACAATATTGCAACTCATACAAGATAATGGTATAAAGAATGATCAAATTGACACAAACAATCAGAATAGGGATAGTAGAATAGATAACATAAAACAATGACAATACAAAATAATTAATGAACCTGGTGAATGATAGGATAATGATTGGTTTGTCAATGATGAAGACAATATAACAAATGATGACATTTCTACTTCAAAGTATAATAATGTAAAGAATACAATCACTTCTGTGATTTTTCTCTAGACTACCACTGCTATGATGGTAATGCCACCAATTCTAAAGAACACAATAATTACTAGTCATGATGTGACTATAACTGAGAAGAAAGACGACAATGCTGTCACTTACAGGTGAGAATGTCATGTTGATGAAACAGTTTAATTAAGTTATTCATTATAATCATGCTGAATATAATAGAAGTATTACTGTCACACTAATTTAAAATAAGTTAGAAATATTCATGATGATGGAATCTGTATTATAATGCTTGCATTAATTTCTGATCAATGATATTACTCATATTCTTGATTTTCAGAACATTTACATAGTATAATCAATAGCAATGCATATACATTATGCATTAGAGTCCTATTCTATTAGTATCACATGCATTAATTCCTGGCAACTGCCAGTATCTTTCTTGATTTTCAATGTTTTTCTATTGTTAAATCATTAGTAATGCATTTCTATAAAGAATTATTTACAATTTATTTCTGTAGTAAATTTATTTGACAATACATATAAATGTATTTTCCTTTATTTTAAATTTATCCAATGTACACACAGATACACACACACACACATATATATATATATATAATTGAAATATATAAGATATGACTACTTATGTTGTCCTTGCAGTCTTTCTAGTTACAGGGCCCAATTGCCTGATGATCCTGTAAATAAGAGAGTGGCTGTAACTCTATGTCTTTGTATTTTAAATTTGGTTTTAAAGTTTACCATACTATATGGGTGTGTGTATAAATCTAGAATTATTTTCCTTATCTTAAATTGACCTTGAATATTCAATACATATACATAATAATGGATAAAGTATATTTTTAGTTGATATAACTGGAAATAATAATTGTTGTAATAAAAATAATAATAGTAATAAGAATATTATTATTAAGGTGTTTCTGTTCTTGATGTTACAGTCCAACCACTTCTATTAAACCACACTGCTTACTAAATTTCCAAGTTAAGTGCTAGTTATAGCAAAGGCCAAATTATGAACAAAAAAAAGAATGAGTGGGCAAAATCTAGAGCAATGATGAGCAACAACAATACTTTGAAGAGCTGAAAAATAAAGCTGAATAAACAGAAGGAAAGAAACTTCCCTGTCTTTATTCAATAAGTGGGGGAATTCTGTCTGATGGGCCAATGGCTGCTGGCAGTCTGAATTTGAAAATAAAGCAAACACAGGAATCATGTAGACATATTGGTAAAAAGTCCAAAAGAAAACATGAAAAACAAAAAAGACAGGACAAAACCCAGTAAAGTTCAGCAATTCATGACAAAAGGAAGACACTCAGGTTTGAAACTCTCTCTTGAGCCATCTTTTCTCTGTCTGTCATTGACAACCCACTCCTTAATACTGCCTTAAAAATGCTCCCTTTTTTCTGACATTTCCTGGTGAACAGTTGACCTTCTTTTTTGAAGGGGAGTGTCACTCAAATTGCTCTCCCACTTCCTCCAATGTGAAAAAAGAGGAAAAGAATTCACAGGCATAACAATAATTTTCAAAGAAATGTTAATGAAGATGTAAAAACTCATAATGGTGGTGTGATATTATCTAAATACTGACTGCCAAGATTCTTTTATATAATTATGATCATTACACTGATGCTAACTTTCATAAAAAATATTCATGTTTTTGCAGAGAATATTGAAAAAAATAGAGAAGTAAATGGATAATAATGATTATGATGATATTAGCTAAAATCATCTTTCTGTATTGTCACTGGTCATCATCATGATGGACTGGATGCAAAATAAGTATTGATGACCTTGTGTTCAGTACTTCCAGTATGTTTAAAGATGCTGCTAGCCTTTTTGAGCCCTCCTTCCAAAAGGAAGTGTCGATCAATTTCTTTTTGATGCCTTTCCCAAGGGCATGAGCACAAAAATGAAGCACAAAAAGTTTTTCAAGGATTTGAACTTAGGTCTCCATATTCATTTCCTAAGATAATAACTATTAAACAGGTGGAGTCGTTGTAGTATAAGGGCTAATGTGTTGGAATATGACATCATGGTAACTCCAGTTGTACTATAACATTGACTTTTGGACAAATACCCTTGAGAAAGGTACTAACTCTGTTATGCCTCTATCTATGGGTTAAATAGTATCACAACTGTTTTTCTTCAAGGTTAGCTTTGCCATTAAATAACTTAATATGCCATGAAAAAAAACCAAATCACAACCATTAGGCCACTTACCTCTCTTTATGTTTAACTCAGGAAATGTGAGAGAGAGGCTAAAAGCTGCTCTGTCTTACAGATATTACATTTTGCCCAAAGCTGATCTGGGTTGTGTAAGACAGTGACATTCAGCTTCCTAAGAAATTATACATACCTAATACCTGTATATCATTGATTTGGTTTCTTTCTTTAATAGCTTATCAACTTTCGTAGAGTATTTTATGCCAAAGCCATCTTTGTAGAAGGACAGTAGTGGTACTGTTTAACCCATAGCTAGAGGGATAAGGGGGTTCATACCTTTCCACGGGTATGTAATAACACCACTAGAGTTTGAACTTGCTAACTACAATGTCTGACTATGTCACAGTCCAATACATTAACCACTATGCCACAGGGAGCCCTCTGTATATCATTCGTATAGTAGTTCTTTACAACAATGTTATCAGATCAATATTATCAAAAATTGAGAACTAAAAAATTAATAATAGTGAATTTGTAATGAAAGAGATTCAATATTCATTTTAATGATTATTACACTTTTCAGAGTAGTACATTGTGTTTAGTACAAACTTTCGATGAATTTAGTTATATCATCATATCAGGCAAGTGATAAAAGGGTAACATATCAATATTTATCTTTGTATCTTCAGAAGGTAAATTTTATTATAAATCTATGGCATGGATGATATAATAATTAACATAAAAGAAAATGGACTCAGCAAGCCAAATTTAAATTCTTGGTGAGACTGTTTGCGCTTCCTCTCATGCTAATGCCCTTGAGAAAGGTATGTATCTCTTCTTTGCAAGTTATACATAAAATAATAGAACAGACTTATCTCTTTAGCCTTGATAAGAAAACTCTGAATTCAAAACCTGAGAAGTGTTGTTTAGAGAGTAGTAATTTATTAAGCTTTTTGCTCAGATGTGACACAAAGTGATATGAAAGGAGCTCTCAGTGAAACTTGAACTCACCCATGAAGGTTTCCAAGTCTTGCTTGGTAACCATTACACCACCTGAGGTATCATGTCCTCTTTTTGTATAGTAATTTAGTAATCTTTTTGCTTAAATGTAGCACAAAGCTGAATGAATGAGTCACCCAATGAGATTCAAACTCACTCATGAAGGTTTGCTAGTCTAGCTTACTAAACATTACTCCATTTAAGGCGCCCTTGTTGTTTCGAGAGTATGTGCAAACTAGTACATCATTCTTCTTTAATGAGCTCATGCAAAAGAACTGGTTGGCTTTTACAAGCTTACACCACTATAAAAAAATCACCTGTGTAAGTAGTCCAATAAATGGTTTTTATATTTGATCAAGCTGTCAGTCATTCATATTGTATTTGACAGAAGAGAGTTGATATTAAAAAATAAATGCATGCATAAATAATCATTCCTTGACTTTCTTCTCATCAAGTTAACCCAGTTTTTTTAAGTTGTCTAAAAGGTCACAAGTAAAGAAATTTAAAAAAAAATTAAAATTTAGTCATGCTGGGGTTTCAAAATTGGCCCAGTTTGCTATCTGTAACTAAATATGCAATCTTGGTCTACATTATTATATCAAAATGGTGATAGAGAGAATACTACAACTAATCATGAAGATGATGATCACAATGTTTATCAGATAGTAAGAATAATAATGTTCCTAGGAAAAGTAACAATATAATGGAAGAGTTAATGTCTATAATTATGATGATGATCTAAGCTATGATATATTAAAAGTGGAAGCTGTGATAATTAGGATGGTTAGAAATAACATAATAATATCCTGGGAAAGAGATTTTCTTCTTTTTTTTCACATATCCATTAAAATTGAAGGTGACTAAATATCAGTAAGTAAAGTTGGCGACCGTTGTCAAGGGCGACCAGTAGGCTCCCTTTTCAATAGCTATAACACCAAGGTGTTGGGAAAGGCACTACTCCTTTCCCTGGATTGCACCACTTTACTCTTGATATGTACCTTATATTGCTGAGTGTTAAGCAAAGAGGTATCAAGTACCATTTTTATATTCTTTGGTATGATGCGACCTGGGACTGAACCCCGTGATTAAAACATAAAATAATACTAATGATGATAATATTTTTAAAATAACTGGAAAGTTCAATTTGATGAAAATTTGGCTATATTTATGGTGTAGTTTACAGAGAGAGAGAGAGAGAGAGAGAGAGAGAGAGAGACAACTGATTATAAAAGCATTTAACAAAACAAAGCTCAAATGTCAGTCTCATAATAGAAATTCTAAAGATTCATCTGATTATGATGAGGCAAAAACAAACCAATGAATAAAACGTGAATTTTCTTCAAAATAGTCCCCCTTGGAACTCAATGCATATTTCAAATTATATTATTCAATTGAGTTTATCATTCCATTGAGTTTTCCATTGGTCAAAGCACCACTGAAACTTTTCTTTTGAAATGGCAAGAAGTTTTCTGATTGCATTTTTTTACTTTCACATATACAAATTTTAGCCTTGAGATGAATTTCCTGTCTAAAAATCAAGAAAAAGTTGTATGAAACTGAAGGTCTCATGAGGATGGAGAGTACTGTACTTGCACAGCCCTGTGTTTCACAAAAACTGCTGATGAAAAATATTTAGATTACTGACTTACCTAAAGAAAGTTTAGACATCATCACACTGTTATTTGCTCAGCTGTGTTCATATCTTCATTTGAATTTTAACATTAAAATATTCAGTATTGATACTTTTTTGTCACACCTTATAAATGTAAAATAACAACAATAAAGAAACTTAGATTATTTGTGATATAGGCTACTTATTTACTTTCACCTTTTGTTAAACTTAGTACCCACTAGCATTTTACAAAATAAGCCAAAGTTTTATTTACACTGTTATGATTAACTAAAAAATAAAATGGTGTCGACAGACTGAAGCTGATGGCTGTGACGTGGGTGAGTAAATGTGATAATATCAACTGGATTATTAGCAGAATTTATGCCCACAGACAAGTAAGACAAGATGCGAATTTATTTTAAAAAATGGAGGAAAAGAAAAGACGAGCAGAAAAAATGGCAAAAGAGAAAGAAAAATTGAAAACAAAAAAAATGGTTAATTCCTTGGTATTTTACTTTCTCCATTTTTGTCTTTCGATTCTGAGACAGACAAGAAAACAACATTGATTCTTTTTATTGTCTTTTTTTGTTCTGTTCTATTCTCAAGTTTTTCCTTGTTTTGTTTTTTTGTTTTTTTTTGGTGTTTTTTCCTTTTTCTTTTAGATATTCATTTTTTTTCCTCTTTTCTTTTATAATTCTTTTGTTGTTTTTTTATCTTTTGACCTTATTCATTTATTCATTCTTTCTTTTTTCTTTCATTTTATCTTTGCTTCTAATTTAATCTGTTTTTTAATTCTTTTTCTGCTTGCACAACACTTGGACTCACTACTGCACTAGTAAAGAATAGTGCACTTTTTTGTGCATATATAGAATTGTATATATGGCTATGCAGGATTTTATATGCATATTGTATAAATCAATAGCATAAATACATAAAGGAATACACACTTGCACACACACACACACACACACACACACACACACACACACACACACACACACTTGCGGTGTAATTGTTATCATTATAAAAAATTGACTCATCAAACCAAGTTAACCCAGTTGGTTAGGACTGTACAATACACCAACTGCATCTCAGCAAACAGGTAATACTCCCCCTCCAACGAGTGTCCTGGATATGACACAAAAAAATCTAATGGTGAGGCTCCAGTAATGCTGGAGCTTTGGGGAATGTGAAGTACTCTTTCATTGCCATCACTCCCAGGTCCACTCTGAACCAGAGTGGTATCACCTGAATGGCTCAAATAGTATTGTTTGACATTTCAAGTGAGTGCAAACAAATGACTTATAATAAATTGAATTGATTGAAATAGAACTGTTTGATCATTTAACTGTGTATAAACAAATGACTGATGTTTGACTGAATTCTGAGTGATACACTGCAATACTTTGAATTATTTAACTTTATTGACTTATGTTTACAAATTATTAATATCTAATATATATATATATATATACCGGATGTGGCATTTAATAACCTACAATGGTTGATATGCCATAAAATCCAACCAAAACAAATCATATATATCTAATATCTATGTATAAAGAGGATTTGGCATTAAATAACCTAAAATGGTTGATATGCCATAAAACAAACCAAACTGAGTTCAAATTCTCAAAAGGGTTGTATGCATTTCAGCTAGTGCTAATACCCCAGCTATGGGTAAGTGGCTGAGTAGACTGGACTCTTTAACCTTGGTATGGCAACTGGTCTAGGAGAAGGGAAATTGAATTCAAACCAATTGTACACTACTTAAATAAAATTAACCTTATGTTGCATCCTGTTCATGGTGGAAGAGTTTGGTTAGATATAACCACATACACATGTATATATCAATCAATTGCACACTTAGACATATAAAAGAATGCGCACACACTATATATATATATATATATTCATGTTTTGATTAAATTTTGAAGAGCCAATTTCTAGGCAAAAATTTTGTAACGATCTATATATGAGTTATAAATTTTTCAGATTGAAATTGAAACAATGAAAAGGACTAGGAGCAGCCCTTAATTCTATAAATCATTGATTTTTTAGTAATAAAGAGTTCTTATCAACCTTCATATGTGTGTGTCAATCTATCTATCTATCTATATGGAATATTCATAAAAAAAACTTAAAAGATGTTTTGTGACCCATGACATCGGTGGTTTAAGTTATTGGTGCAACCTAAGTTACCAGAGGCATATATGTTTTATAAACATTCCCCAAATGTATCATAAAGTTCTTCAATAACATCCAATAATCCAATAACAGAAGTAACATTCATTGAATTCTTGTATGTGCTGCCTCTAATTGACCACTATCAACAGATTATTATTGTAAATACTGTACATAATATAATTTTTAAATGTTTAAAACCTGAATGAAACCCATAAACTATATGGTACAATAATTACTTCCAAAAAATGAATACTGCTGATAACAGTAAAACTCTTAATTTTTAGTTTGATATCTTGTTGTTTATACCACTGCTCATTTTCACTTTAATATTTTCTATAAAGCAGCAAGAACCATTTTATCATGCACAACATGACAGTTCACTCTATATATTTTTGTTATAAATGCAGTATCAAATTCTCTAATTATCTTAGAGGATTTTGGTAATAATATTTAACTGATGACTCAGAGATTTTTAAAAGTATTTTAACATTATTTTGATTTTTAATGATAATTCAATCATTTATAATTATACATTCTGGGATTATCAGGAGTTTAGTGTTAAACAGGTGCTTAAGTGCTAATTTAATACCATGAACCTCTACCTCAAATCCAACTCAAATCTATTCATTGGAGTATAAGATGTAGCATAATTTTTAGAGTAATTGAAGGATGAAAAATTATGTCATATATGGTGGAAAATATGGTGAAGAAATATGACTGAAAAAGTGAAAACCAAGTTTTTGAAATTAACAACTTATATGTATAATATATTTTTCATTTCAACCATTTTGTTTTCATTTTTGTCATATTTCCAAACTGCATTGTCAGATATTATCATCCAAATTATATAATTGCTGTGTTTAAAGGTTCTGGTTTCTAAAAAATGTTTGATATCTGGGATAGCCATCACCAACTTTCCAGGACAAAAACATTAAAGATCCAAATCTGACATGGAACTAAGTTTTTACTATTCTATTCATTTAATGAGTCAAAACAGTTTAACAATTGATAAACATTCCAAAATTGATTATTCAAAATCTAGAATTTATCTTTAGGGATTTTGCTGGCAAGTTAACAAAAATGTAA
Source organism: Sepioteuthis lessoniana (assembly GCA_963585895.1). Classification (NCBI taxonomy): domain Eukaryota; kingdom Metazoa; phylum Mollusca; class Cephalopoda; order Myopsida; family Loliginidae; genus Sepioteuthis; species Sepioteuthis lessoniana. The sequence continues at coordinate 58,657,748 of OY757913.1, read as the reverse complement.
TGCCAGCATAGATGAAAATAAGTTTCTACTTCACTTGTTACAACACCACCATAATGCTCCTGAAAAAATAAACTAACTTAGAATTAAGAGGATTTGAACTTTTTAGTAAATCACTGTCAACATTGGATTTCAAAAGGCTATCTTGATCAAGACTCTTGTTCTATTGGCTCCTTTACTATGGAATTTTTTACTGGTTCTCTTTTATATTCCATGCTTTCTATGTATCACTCTATCATCCCACTTTTAAGATTGAGACTCTTCAGAATATAGTCTTGGCTAATGATTGTGAAAATATTAGTAATGAACAGTTCTGATTTCTGTGTTGTTCTGTCGATATGTATATGGTAATATGTGTATCTGTTAATCTCTCTTTCAAGAGACACACAACTATAGGATTTACTAAGCTTTCCTTAGTCTGGCAAACAGTCCTTAGATTACTTATGATACCTGCTGTTCTTAAGTGATTTCTCATCTTAGCATACATGTACACAAAATGAAATGAGCATGTAAATGTAAGTAGGCACATATATAAGTTAGATTTTATATATTTTTGTTATTATTTAATATGTAATTATATCCATTCAATTTATATATATTTTATGTATTTCAAGATTGATATATATATATATATATATATATATATATATATATATATATATATATATATATATATATATATATATTGTCATCCACAGACAGACTGTTTCGTTCTATCAGAACTCTTCAGTGTGGCTAGACATGCAGGACACTCGAAGCCGGGATCGAAAACCCGTCCAACTTTACGTTAGACTAAGTTTCAGACCTCTCGGCCACCAAGCGGACCATGTTGGCTAAGGGAATTTTAAGGTATTTATCTTAGCAGCAGCAGATGAGAGAGAGAGAAAGAGAATGTTACTTTTCTTTGATCAGAAGCACTATATGGTATTTAGATATACTCTGTGTATCAGAGACAGAGAGAGATCATATATATATTAATCTACACAACAAATATAACTTATTGATAAATTATTAATTTTTTCAAACTTTTTAATATATATATATATATATATATGTGTGTGTGTGTGTGTGTGTGTGTGTGTGTGTGTGAATAAAGAAGAGGCATGTAATTCAATCTTACCACCTACATACTAATAAGCATTTCCACATAAATACACAAGACAAAAAAAATCTTCATTTCAAGCCTTTCCAATCATGAACTTCTCTGAGCTCGGTGGTCATAATCAAGATTCTTACTTTAAAGTGGAACCATTACATTGTATTTCCATTGAGCTGACCTTTGAAGATGCTCCACATGCAGGCGACTTGGGGGAATTATTCTGTTGAATCAGGATTTGCACTTGCATTTACCTCTGGCCATGTTTTTAAAAAAAAATGCTTTGGTTCTCATTTCATTGGTACAGAATGAAGACATTATGCTACTTTCCACACACCAACTAGATGTGGGTTGGGCATTAGGCTATCACCAACAAAGGTTCATAAAGAAATATAATCAGTTGAAATATCTGACATCATAAACATACATACTTAGATATATGTGCTTATATATATATATATATATACACACACACACACACACATGTATATATATATATATATATTGGCAGTTGTTCACCAGGGAATAATGGCAATTAAGGTGGAGAAAGAGTGTACGATTAGGGGATTCTCTATGTATTTTACTCTCAGATTAGATTAGCCAATAGAGAAGTGTCTGTGGCATGTATTTACCCAACCCCTCCACCACAAGCAAGATGTTACATGTGGTCAATTTTTAAATAGATTACTGTATGTTTTCTTTCTTCTGAATTGGTTGCCTTACCAAGGCTAAAGAACCCTGTCTTCCCTACAACTGATTCATGCTTTTTCCACGAGCATTAGTGTGAAGTAAAATACACACAGCTTTGTTGAAGAATTTAACCTAGGTCACCAATTCCATTTCTTATAATGATAACCACTGCACAAAGACCACCTCCAAAATATAACATGCAGACATACACACACAAAGAAATGTCTAATATAAGATGTCACAAAAATATATTTACACAGGATTCAATATATAAGGGTAGTTGAATAAGTTCATAGTCAGACATGTATGTAATAGCTACATTTTTATCTGAAATTTTCACTCTATAATGTTTGATCTATGTAAATTATATTCTCTGACAAGAAAGGAGGAGATATTAGAAAATAAATATTTGTCGTGTGAAATATTTTTTTGTTTTTTTTTCATCATTAGGCTAAAAATCTATTGATGTATATACATACATACTTACATAAAATGCTGAATACTTTTGCACATACCTAATATTTATGTATACCCATATTGGGTGTCTCATATAAGAAAATATATGCATCAGTACATTTGTCATATATTCATAGTTGAAATGTTATTAGTTCTACCATCAGAAACTGTACAATATATTGGAAATTTCAAAACAGAATCAAAGAGACTTTCTATAAATGCCTCAGTTGGTATTAATAATAATCACAATATTCACTCTCTTTCTCTCTCTCTCTCTATATATATATATATGTACACACACACACACAGCTAAACACACTTATGTGCGTCTAGATAGAAATCAATCTATATTGAATGATACACTATCTTGTATTGGTCTGACATTAGATAGCTAGTTTAAATAGAAGGAAATGTTCAACAAAAGTCTGAAATTGATTCATCAATGATTAGGTTGATTAATAAATTTTCATTGAAGAGCTGGGGGATGGAGGAACTCAATTTCTTCTTGTTGCCATGTGTTTATGAATAAAAATAACATTGAAACAAGCAAATATCTTGGTGAGAAATTTCTAACCAATTTTTTTTAATAAGATGTCCCAGTGGCAATTTTGCCTGTGCTACAGTGAATAGTTTTGTGCTGACATAAAGAAGGGATAAAAGTCTATTTTTTCTTTCTCTATCAATCTTTCTCTTTCTTTCATGTATTTAATAATCTTTACTCATAGTTATTAGCTGTAACTTGATTTAAAATTTTCACTGTATAATGTCCAGTGTATGTGATTAATATTTCTGTTTGTGACAATATATTTGTGGGTTTGGCTTTCTTTGTTTAATGGCATATCAACCTTCATTGGTTATTTAATGCCAAAGCCATTCTTGTAGAAGGGAAGCAATGGTACTATTTAATCTATAGATGGTGAGGGTAAGGACTTGTAGACTAATACTCTTGAGAAAGAGCATTTGTTCAAAAATGAATGTTGTAACAATCCTGGGGTTCAAACTTCGTACAATGTTGCAGTCTAGCACTTTAAACATTATGCCATTGGGACTTCCTCATATATATATATATATATATATATATATATATTGGTCTAGCTGTAAAATATGTCTAACTCTAAGGTAATCACCTCACCTGATGAAGACTTCGAGTATTCTAGTAGGTGTTTATCAAAGTTGTGTGTGTGTGTGTATATTTTTTTTCATGTATGGTAAAAAAATATATACATGTATAATAAAAAAATAGAATAAAAACTCACAATTCAGAGTTTTACATTGCTGATCCTCAGGTGAGCCTACCAATTGACATGCTTCCATTACTAACTTCCCTGAGGATCGACCATATGAAACTCTGAGTCATGAGTTTTTATCCTGTTTTTTTATTATCATGTTTTATACTTGAAACATATTGGGATATTGCTCTCCATTTTTCATGTTTTGAGCATTGTAAATATTTTATGGATAAAAATGCTTTTAGAATCAAATTTTAATCATGATTATGTGTGTGTGTATATATATATACACACACATTTGTCTTACACAAAAATATTAGTTGAAATTAGATCTATATAATATGTGATTAATGTTCACAAATGAATTAAGTGCATGAACAAGAAAGGAAATTATATTGAAAATATTTGTGTAAAATCCTTATTTCTTCATCATTAGTTTGTTGACTTCTCAATTCAACAATGTGCATTTATCAACACATATACACTCCTACACACATATATATATAGAGAGAGAGATAGAGATCTTGAGTTGTATATGGGTATTGATATAAAGTTAATCACTTTCTTTTTGCCTTATTTTACTTTGCTTTGTCCTTTGCATTGTCGTATATTAATAATTTTTCCTTCTTTTACTTACACTTCTCTTTCTATTTTATATTCTTTTCTCTTGTCTTTTCTTCAATCAATACATTATAACAATGATATTGGTAAATATATAATGTTGTTTTGCTTCTGTCTTTTTCTCAGTGTCTAGTTTCCTTTCATCTTTCTCTTCACGATCATTTCTCTATCTTTTTCTCTCAATATTTTCATTGCATTCATCATTTTTTACTTAATTTCTATTGTACTCTTTCTATTTAAAAAAAATTTCTTCTTAGTTATTTTGCTTCTTTATATTATTAGTTGTGTGTAAAAAGTTTTTGGTGCTCTCTTTTGAAAACTAGAGATAGAATTTTAATCTGAAAACTTCCCCTTCACCAGAAACTTTTGTACACATCATTTATAAATATATACATGTATATATATATATGTGTGTGTGTTTTGTTCACTTGTGCTCTTCTTTTTGGATGAATCTTAGAACTTTTTGAATGACCCACATGTGTGTGTGTACACAAGGGTTTTTCAAAAAATTCTAAGCTTCACCCAAAAAGAAGAACATAGCTAAACATTTTGTTTATGGCAAAACACACCACATCTTATAAAACTAGAAAAACTGAAATTCATTTTTCTAGTTTTATAAGAAGTAGTAGAGAGTGGCCACAAGGAAAATTTTCATTTATGCTCTTCTTTTTGTGTGAGTTTTAGAACTTTTTAAATGACCCTTATGTGTGTATATATAAATAAGTATATAAGACAAATTCAAACTATATATTACGATTAATAACTTTATGTTTTCACAATCATGAAATTCTTAAGAATTTTACAACTATTCCAATAGGGTTGTACATAAAAAGCATGAAATATAAGATAGAATCAGATTTACATTACAAAACATTAGAGTTGTCTATTAAGCAATACGCTTCAGTAGACTTAACAAAGATATCTTTAAAAAAAACTTATTTTGGGCTGTAATATCCTCATCAATATATGCTTTCTTCTAAATATCAAACATGCATTGTCTCTCGAGATGCTGCAACTTTAAACACAGGAATTATATATATAAACATAGTATACAAAAAAATTTGATAGGTTCATGAATGTATGGATTGCCACTTCTACTTATAATCCAACCATCTCTGAATTAGTGTTTGATAGTACTGCTTAAAATCATTTAACTGTGTGAACAAATGAGCTCTGGCATATTTAAAAGTTACCTACAAACTGTTTGTTTACCAATCATATATATTAGATATAGATGAGTAAACATGATTTGGCATTAAATCGCAGACAAAGGTTGATATGCCATAAAACACAACCAACTTGCCTCTCCACCATTTTCTTTTATAAAATAGGCACATATTTCATCATCATTAGTCTTTCTTTCTTTCTTTCTTTGTTTTAATGGCATATCAACTTTTGTGGGTTATTTAATGCCAAAGCCATCCTTCCGGAAGAACAGCAGTGGTGCTATTTAACTAATAGCTGGGAGGATAAGGGGGTTCATACCATTCCCAAGGGTATTTGTCCGAATGTGAACGTTATTGTAGGACTGGAGTTCAAACTCACTTACTTCAATTCCACAGTACAGCACTTTAACCATTACACCATGAGGACATCCCCTTCATTAGTCTTTAAAACTTAATGTTAGGTATAAGCTTTTCCCAAGTTTTGTAAGACATGGAGAGTTATAGGTCTTACTCTCAATCAATCACATGTCTGCAAAGTATCCTTCCTCAGCAAAGCTACAGAGCCCAGCCTATCCTACTTTTCACCAGCCCAGTTGGCTAGGGCTATAGAATATGTTGACTTCAGCTCTGTAGAGGAGTAAGATCCCTCTCAACAAGTGTCATAGATATGACACTAAACCAGCTGATGGTGTGGTCCAAGAGTGTTGGGAAATGTGGAGTACCTCTTCCCTGCCATGATTCCTAGGTTCACTTTGACCTGATGTGGTAGCATCTTTTAGGGACCCATGTATAGGTCAAGTAGAAACTGTTTACCCATTTAACTGTGTATAAACAAATGATTGATGTTCAGTTGAAGTATTAGTGTTACATAACAATACTTGAAACCATTAACTATGTGCAAACAAATAAGTAATGTTGGATAGAATTTTTAGTGTTAAATAGCAATACTTGATTGCCTTGTTTTAGATGTTACCTATAAATTATTCATTCACACATTGTATCTAATATATTTGTATAAACAGGATTTAGCATTAAATAATATACAAGATTTGATATGCCACAAAAACCAACGAACAAACCTACTGTTCATCTATAGATGAAAGAAGAAGATATTAATGCAAAGTGAATTTTGATTTCTTTCAACTGAAGTTTGAACTTAGCCAAATTTTTATCTTTTTAACTATTAAACCACCCACACCAAGTGTATGTAAATATAACATCTATCGGTCAATTTACTTGCTCTTTCTAACAGGGAGTCTCCATAGTTTAGTGGCTAATATGCTGGACTGGGACATAGTTTTGAGTGAGTTCAAACACCAGTCACGCTATTAGGTTCACTTTCAAATTAATACTCCTGAGAAAATTATGAACTCTCTTATCTTTCAAGTTATGAGTTAAATAGTATCACTACTGTTCTTCTAGAAGGGTGGTTTGGGCATTAAATAACTCATGAAGGTTGATATGCCATTAAAGACAAAAAATGATAATCATCATTGCAGTCTTTAACTCCTGTTTTTTTTTTTCTGTTGTTGTTTTTTCCTTCCTTTTCTTCTCCTTACAAAATGCACAAACTTGCCCATATAAAACCAGAAATATTGTCTGGAGCTTTGCAATTAAATAATGTAATTATCCCATGAATTATTCTAACTAATATCCTCATCTTAATTCTTTTCAATCATTAGATTTTCACTGGTGTGTTTGCCAGCATGCCTCTTGTGTATATATAGTCTTTATGATCCTATGAAAATATTCACATCATATATATGCATATAATTTACAGTTTTCTTTTTTTCTCTTTCTCACCTTCTTCATTTCTCTCTCTCTCTCTCTCTCTCACTGATTTTTTATATTATTTTCTTTTAACCATCCTCCCACACATAAATATGTCCATTTCATTTCTCTTTTTTCAAAATCTTTTGTTTCTTTTCAGCTTTCTCTTTTCATTCATTTTTTCTTCTTACTGGACCAACACATGGTTTTCATATACCTATATATACACACAAACACATATGCTTATTTAAAAGGGACCACAAACGAACTCGAGGGTGGGGAGTCCATGTGACATAGTGGCTAGCATGTTGGACTGCAACATAGTAGTAAGCAAGTTCAAACGCCAGTCATGTTATAGACTCAATTTGTGACTTAAATAGTATCACTAGTGTTCTTCTGCAAGGATAGCTTTGGAATTAAATAACTCATGAAGGTTGATATGCTATTAAACAAAGAAACTAACATATGCATATTTATATATATTCCCAGATATAAAGTCATGGTTAGTACGAGTATTTGTAAAAAAGTTTTCAGCATGACCAAAATGCAAATGACATAAAGTAATGAAATGTGCATGCTCTTCAATATATTCATGCTATAGTTCAAAACACTCATATTTCTCAAACCTTTCCAAAAAAATTAAATAAGAAAATCATTCCCTTCTTGTTTGGGTCAGAACTTTTCAGCATAGAGATTAATATATATATATATATATATACAAATCTGGAGACAAACACTCATATAGACAAATGACCACATCTCTCTCTCTCTCTCTCTCTCTGTATAAATATATATATTTGCATATATATATGTAGATATAGATATAAAAGTAAAGTTGACGACCGTAATTGAGAGTGACCCAAAGGCTCCCTTTAGCTACAACACCAAAGTGTAAGGGAGGGTGCTACTCCTTTCCCTGGATTGCTCCACTTCATCCTTGATAGGTACCTTGTAATGCTAAGTGTTAAGCAAGGAGGTATCAAGTACCCTTTTTTGAGTCTTTGGTATGACTCGACCTAGGATTGAACCCTGGTCTCCCTACACATACATAAATACACACACACACACATATATATATATATATATATACACACTCACACACATGTATACATATATATTTATACATACACACTTATAGACAAATGACCAAATCTCAATCTCTATCACCCACTATATATATATATATATATATACACACACACACACCGTTCATTCTTTTGTGCCTATTTCTCCATCTAAAGAGTCTGCTGGCCATAGCACAGAAAGACAGACAAAAAGAAATGAAAAGAGAGAGAGAGAGGCTGGCGTCTCCTACATAGTTGCCACTTTTTTCTTTTCTTCTTCCTTATCCTCTTCTCTTTCCCACTGCCTACCAGTTTCCCTTCACCAACCCAGGCCGACTTTCCCTGGTCACAGAGAGATCAATATTCCCAGTGTCGTTGATGTACCAACCATGAAAGATGATGCACCAAGGCAGAGAGGACACATTCTGTATCAATTATGCTCAGCTTGCAAAAGTCTACCGGCAAAAATCACTAACATCAACTGTCTGCTCTTCTCAGTAACAGCGAAAACAAAAAAAAAATGAAAAGAGCTAGCTGGGAGGAAGGTGTAATGGGAGTGGATGGAGGCCAACGTCTGTTGGGGGTGGGAGTGGCGATATGGAATGGGCTGGGTTGGCTGTGTGTAAGCGTCTGGGGAGACTTCAATCCTTCTCTCCATATGTTTTCACATGTGTGCAAAACTGTGATTATCTATCAGACTGTCTGTAAGTGTGATTGTAATTTCTATGGACAAAAGTTTGACAATGTATAAATATGCAGGTTGTGTATTTTGGAGTGTGTATGTGCATATGAACTAATACATGTACACATGTTTCACACAATTATATCTATATGTTTGTAAATGTGTAGTATTCTATATGTGTGCACATACACATGTATATGTAATTTAAATTGAGTTTATTAATAAAATGTTGTTTTGTTGCATGTATATTTCTGCACATGTGTGTGTGTCTACCATTAAAAAAACTTGGTTGTTTATATCTGAATATGTGTGTGAGAATTAGAGGTACATATGTACTTTATTTAGCAAAGTCTGGTACAAGGCTATGGCAGTAGGAAACTCAAGCTATGGTCTGCAAATTTGGCTTGTCTTTCTCTTTGGCAGGCATCAAATTTAGTTAAGCTGTCTGGCACAAGGTGATAATAGTGGAAGTATTCAAGATTGTGCTCTCTAGCAATTAGTCTTCTAGATTATTGCTAACCAACTCTCAATGACAAAAATTTGTGAATTCATATATATATAACAATGTACAAAAATGAAAAAACACAAGGTCTTCATATATAAGTATGTGTATATATATTTACCCAACCTCTTTGCCACCAGATGAATGTGACACAAGGTCAATTTTTAAGTATAGTAAAACTGGTTTGAATTCAGTTGGCCTTCTCCTAGACTGGTTGCCAAACCAAGGCTCAAGAGCCAAGTCTACCTTACCCATAGCTAGAGGGAGAAGAGATAGATTCATGCCTTTCCCTCATGCATTAGCACAAAATGAAGTACAAACAGCCTTGTTTAGGATTTAAACTTGTTTCAACTATTCCATTTTCAATAGTGTGTATCTATGTGGTGTCCCGAAAAAATGCTTCATATTTGATCATTGTTTTTAGAATTGGTTGTTTATACTTACACACATATTTTGCAGTATTATATAACCTAGTAGGTGAAATATCAGCCAGCAGAATCATAAAACACTTTTAATCCAGGTGACTAAAAAAGAGTTAGTTTATGCAGTTGGATTTGGAAAAGAACAAACCCCCAAACACTCCTGAGTAAAAAATCTATTTTTGTTCTGGATATAAGCATCAATAAATTGTAACCTATGTTCATCATTAAAGATTATTGATTACATATGGTATTTGTTTGAAGTTGCAAAAACACATACATAGATAGTTTTGAAAATTCTTTTTTGTTTGTTTTACATTTTGGCTATTTGAAAAGTCATTTGCTTTACAAAGTTTTTACATACATATACATATATACTAGATGTGTGCAAAAAGTAACTCTTTTTTGACCACTCAAGAGAGACTGACAATAGTAGGAACAATTTTTGTTGTTTTGATAAGAATGTTAGAAATACACCCACTTATATGAAAGTGGATGCCAAAAAGTTCTTGACCCAACCAAGAAAGGAATGATTTTTTTTTGAGGGCTGAAGAAAGTTGAGAATCAGTGTGGCAAGTATGTTGAACAGTGGTATTGATATATAAGAATAGCATGTATATTTCATCATTCAAGGTGATTCTCTTATTAGTCAGGCCAAGAACTTTTCATCAGCATCAACTTATATGATAGATTGTCATAGAGCAATAGTTAACTTGTTTTGCAAACAGTTACTACTGTGTAGTTAACTTGATTGTCGTGGATGCTCACATTTTTTACCTTGTACCAGACTAAATTAAATTTAATAACTATATGGTTGTCTGTGTTGTATTATTTCTTTGTAGTTGAAAAAATCCTGTTTTACAATTTACTTGTATGTTTTTACACTTTGCCCATCCAAAAAACAACTTGTATTACTGTGATTTATATATATATATATATATAAAAGACGCAAATTGATATCAAAGTAGGGAAATATTCATAAAATTCTCATGTGCCATTTACTACTTGATTAATTCTATCTTTATTCTTCTTTTATTTGAACAGTTCTATTGCTGTATATATATTTTCATTTTTTTTTCTCATACCTTTGATGTCACATGTACTTCCATCTTAATATGTGACTTTACACCACAATATAATTACGATTGATTGGTCAATTTTCTCACTTTTCCACCTGATGATTGTGCATATCACAGGAAACTTAAATAACGGACTTCCAGTGTTTGTAATTTGATATTTTTCTTGGTTGTATACCTGTTCTGCTGAAGTAGCATCAAACACTTTTTCTTGCAAAAATTTATCTTTTTATATTATATACATCTGTGAGTGTATATTGTGATATATGTATATACATGAGTTATATGTGCAGGTAAACCCCATGTATGTACACTATCTGTAAGTTAAAACAGTACTTTAATGTGATGGCAAGTCTAAAAATATACTAACAATTATGTAATGATAATATGTATTAGTATTTTAGCATTGGTGTTTATATGTACATGAACTGTTTATATACAGCATCTCTGCAGAGGGGTATAGACCCCCAACAAGTGTCCTGGATATGGCAATAAATCATCTGGTGGCAAGGCTCTAGCCTTGGAGATTTGGGGAATTTGGAGTACCCTTTCATTGCCATTGCTTCCAGGTTCACTCTGACCGGGAGTGACAGCACCTGTCAGGGTCATATCTATGGGTCAAATTGAACAAACTATGAGTGCAAACAAAAGAATGATGTTAAATTGTGACTGTTATATAGCAATACTTAAAACCATTTAACTGTGCGCAAAAAAGAGCTCAGGCTTATTTAAGAATGTTATCTACAAAATATGTTTACAAATTATATATATATTTAATATATATGTATAAACAGTATTTGGTATTAAATAACTTACAATGGTTGATATGCCATAAAACCAAAACCAATCAACAAATACATCAAAACACTCTAAGTTCAAATCCAGGACAAAGCTGACTACATTTCACTTTATGCTAATCAACTTGAGAAAGGCATAAAGCTACCTCTTCTTCCCCTAGCTTTTGGTAGATAATAGGATAGACTGGGCTGTTTAGCCTTGGTACAGCAACCAGTGTAGGAGAAGCAAAACTCGGAATTAAAGCCAACTGTACTCTGCTCAAAAATTGACCTTGTATCATATACTGCCTATGGCAAAATGGTCTAGCATATACATATACTCACATTCAGTCTACTGATATATACTGACACCGCAAATAGAAAAATTATACATAGAAATGCACTGGAAATTATCTTATTGAAATGTGTTTGAAATGATTTTTCAATAGTAAATGGTTGAAGGTATGATTTAGTAAACAAAATCTTCTTTCTAATGAGTATATATAAAACACAAATGTAAACCTTGAGAAAAATTGGTCTGCTGAAGTACATCATTTACAAAATTTAGGAAAAATTCTTGAGCTTCAAAAATAGATTCTATCTGAACTTCTGGAGAGAAACATTGATTAGCATTTAAATATTAGTCTTTCCTTGCTTGTTCAATGTAGAAAAAGATATTTTTGAATAAAGCAGTCATTGCAGATGAAAAAGACATTTATTATGAGAATCCTAGTTGAAGAAAATCTTAAATACATCCAGGACTGTTTTCACTATCTAAAGCTAAATGGAATTTATTGGGGAGAAAGTTCTTCTCTGTGGTGATATTCCAAAGGAAGTCCTAATTACAAATTGCTAAAACCTTCACAAACTATTAATATACAGTGTGAATGTGAGCAATTAGCTCTTTTGAATGACATACATAAGAAAAAACTTTGATAAGAAAGTTAATCAGTAATTTTATTGCATGACAGTGGGAATCTTCATGTTATAGATGTGGCAGAACAAACAATGATTGTGCTGGAATGGGAAATGTATTTTCCAGACTTGTTATCTCCATGCTGCATTCCTTGCCGGGTCAGTGGTTCCAAGTTTGGGCTTTCAACAGAAGTTTCCAAAAATTAATTGAGTCAAAATTGTAATCATTCTCTTATGATGTAATGCACAACTAAAAGGTAGTATAAGGTCATAGAAAGCCAGAGAAATACTGTGATGACTGAATAATGATGTTATGAATTTATATGAAGAAAAAATTGTGTTTCTGAACTAATTGATTTATATTCCATTGATCCAAAGAAAAAATATCACCTGAAAAAAATGTGAAATAAACTAAAAGATGAGAAAGAAAAGTCTGTGTCACTTTTCAAATACTACTTTTGGGATAAGTTATTTTCAATAAATAAACATGTATGCATTTACCCAACCCCTCTACCATAGACAGGATGATAGCACAAAGTCACTTTTTAAGTAGAGTTCTAATATTTTGAATTCATTTTTCCTTTTCCTAAACTAGTTGTCTTAGCAAGATTAGAGAACCCAGACATGGGGGAGAACAGATGGATTCATGCCTTTCCCAAAGGCATTAGGAAAACACAACGGCTAGGATAAGGATTTGAACTCAGTACTCAGATTCCATTATGTTAAAGTAAATGATGGAAACTTTTTCATTGACCAATTATATCTGCTTGGGAAAGGTATGAACTGCTTTTTCCGCCAGCTATGGGTTAAATAGTACCATTGCTACACTTCTACTATAAGTGTGATTTTGTGTTCTATAAAAATTTACATGCTTACCAAATTATTTTATCTACAGTGTGCAATGGGTTAATTGTCATCTAAATTAGGTAAAAATGAAAATAATACTGACACCTCACTTTATCAGATGTGGTTACCAAAATTATATGAAAATATCTTAGAATACTATACATTGAATTTATTCAAAAAAATCGTCACTGACTTCAACCATATCCTTCTGACAACTTCAGAATATCCTGCAAACCTTTCCCACTGTCTTTTTATTCAAATTTATAAATACTACTGTTATCCTTGCCTTCAGTTCATCATTGGTATTGCACAGAGTTTTGTTAGTCTATTGCTCAACCAAGCTCCACTCATAATCATTTATAATCTGTGGAATTCAGTAGCCTGATGTTAGTGCTGATGTGGTGGCAGAAATTTTCCGACAGCTAATACTGGGTTCTCTCTTGTGGCATGGTGCTGATTCCAGTTGCCAGATGTAAGGTCTTCCAGCAGCCATCCAGGACAGCACTACCTCCCCCAGGTGCTTGATGGAGGCCTCTATACTGAAACTGAAACCATGCAGGAAAATGAATAGACATAATGTCAAAATCACTAGTGACCACACCAAACACCATGATGTGAACTGGGTGTTTGCTTTTCATCGCTATCAGTACATCTTGTGAGGACAGAGCAAGCCAATGGTAGTTCTATGAGTTCATGATCTGATCCTGGTAGAATTTTTCCTCATCTGAGGAAAAGCAAAGCTGGTTCAGTTTGAATTCAAATTTTGTTTTCTCCAGGATTGGTTGCCTCACCGAGGCTAAAAAAAACATGCCTACAACTTTTTCATGGCTGAAGTAAGAACAGATGGACTGATGCCTTTTTCAAGATTTGAATACAGCATCTTGAGTAAAAAAAATTATATATATATTTGGTTTTGTCAGAGAAGGCAAAAATGAAATCTTAGAGAAACGCATTACCAGCAGAATCATTTGTTTAAATAATACAAATTAAATGGCTGTTATATCCACTGTCAGTCATTGTAGAATTCACGTTCCAAATAACTCACCCATTTTTGACTCTTCATTTTATGTCACTCATAGAAGAGAAAAAAGTCATTTTAAAAGCTACCCACTCTCAGTAGAATCAAGCGATAAGTTAAATGACTGTTATATCCTAAAACAATTTTGACAGAATTTAACAATGCTGTGTAGATTAGTATGTATAACTGTATGATTATATTCACTATATATAGAAATATATTCCTCTGTATGAATAAGGAGTTGTGAATGTACTCAGAAAAGAATAAATACATATTGATCTTATTCCTTATATAAACAACAGTGGATCAATAAGTTCATAACTTGACAGTTATTAGCAACATTTTGATCTGAATTTTTTTTGTTCAATCTATGATGTATGTGTTGGGTGAAGTGCATTGATAAGGAAGGAAATTATACTGAAAAATAAATATTTGCTATGTAAAATAAATGCTTTTTTATCATTAGCCTCCAGACATTGATTTACTTCTGTCTATTATATATGATAAAGAACAGTGTGACTTTTCCTGTAGGTTTCTTTGTTTTTCTGATAACCTCAGCTTTAATCACAGAGATGGTAATTATCTCAAAGTTGTAGAAACAAAGAACCTCTGTGTCATTGTGTTTTCAATTCCAGAATCTTTATGAATTTCAAGAATTTATTTACTTTGATATCTTATAGAATAAAAACTGAGGCAAGACCAAACAATTCTATAGGAACGTTATTTGATATGCAGTTGCTAATTTTCTTTTAAGGTTGATAGTTTTATCATATTTTTAAAAACAATAATAATTATTTTCAAATAATAGCCTGTTTATTGATATATGTTAGTATTTATTTTGCAATATCATATATGCAAATAGATATCTATTATGATATTAAATCTCTGTGTTTGCTACTGAATTATTGGGAGAAGGGGACACTTTACCATAAACTTTTCAATGATAAGATATCCCTATATTTGCTTGACAATAAAAGTGAAATTGGTTTTTAGTTGATTTCATTACTAGGAGTAGAGTTATTGGTACTGTTTGGCTATCCCAACTGGGAAAATTTTCAGATGGCATGCAACACAACAATTGTCTTTCACTCTTTTGAAATCAAATCAAAACAAGTTAGTTGTGTTGTGAGCTGCCTAATTTACATATAACAGGAAAACATGAACAATTGTTTTGCCTTGTCAGCAGGGATTAGAATACACTGACTGATTTCACACAAAACAACACCACAAAGTAGCATTCTGGGTTTGATACTTAAGTACATCTGATGATGAGGCTCCAGCTCTAGAACTCTGGGAAATGTAAAGTACATTTTCATTGCCATTTCTTCCAGGCCCACTCTGATACAGAGTGGTAATACCTGTTAGGGTCCTATCTATTGGCAAATTATTTGTATTAGATAGGAATACTTGATATTATATAACTTGTTCAAAATAACTCTTAAGAAAATGCACAAAAAAAGTAAATATAAACGTACAATGTAAGTAATTCCCTAAAGCATAAAATAACCCTAAACAGGTTGACATGCCATCAAAATCATTTAATAAATCAATTATGGACAAATGTTATTAAGGGCATGAGCAGACACATGCCCACACACTCATAACAGAGAGACAAAAGAGGTGGAAATTGTATATTAGTATAAAAGTTTCATTGTGGCTCTAGTTCTGGAACTTTGGGGAACATTTGTACTTTCTAGTCCTCTCTGACTCAGAGTGGTAGTACCTGTTAGGGTCCAGTCTATGAGTCAAATAGACCACGTGTCTTGGTATGATACTAAACTGCATGTGATGGTGAGGCTCCTGTCCTAAGGCTTTGGGAAATGTAGAGTACCCCTTCATTGCCATTTCTCTTTGGTCCACTCTGATCTGGAATGGAAGCACCTGTTAGGGTCCCATCTATGGGTTAAATATTACAGTTTAACCACTTAACTGTGTGCATGCAAATAACTGATTTTAAATGGAATTGTTGATATTTCAGAGCAATACTTGAAAGCATTTAACTGTGTGCAGACAAATGATTAATATTAAATAGAGTTATTAGTGTTAGGAATACTTGAAACCATTTAACTGTGCAAACAAATCAGCTCTGGAGGCGATCATGGTCTAATGGTTACTGTTGTAAGAAATAGATACAGCAACATGAGCTCTAGAGGCGATCATGGTCTTATGGTTACTGTTGTAAAAAATAGACACAGCAACATGAGCTCTGGAGGCGATCATGGTCTAATGGTTACTGTTGTAAGAAATAGACACAGCAACATGAGCTCTAGAGGTGATCATGGTCTAATGGTTATTGTTGTAAGAAATAGACACAGCAACATGAGCTCTAGAGGCGATCATGGTCTAATGGTTACTGTTGTAAGAAATAGACACAGCAACATGAGCTCTGGAGGCGATCATGGTCTAATGGTTACTGTTGTAAGAAATAGACACAGCAACATGAGTTCAAATCCTGAACAAGACCATGAACATTTCACACAGAGCTAATACCCTTGGGAAAAGTATGAATCCAACTATTCTACTTCTAGTTATGGGTAATTAGTTAGACAGACTAGGCTCTTGGTATGGCAACTGGTGTAGGAGAAGGAACATTCTAAATTGAAACCTGTTAAACTCCACTGAAAAATTGACTTTGCATTGTATCCTGCTCATATGGAGAGGTTGGTAAATATATACATAGCCATACTTGGAACCATTTAACTGTGTACAAACAAAGAATTAATGTTAAATAGAATTATTAGTGTTAGATAGCAATACTTGAAACCATTTAACAGTGTACAAACAACTGAGCTCTGGTTTATTTAAAATGTTATGTACAAAGTATTTGTTTACAAATTATATATATTTAATATATACATGATTTAGCATTGAATAACCTATGAGTTTTGATATGCCATAAAACCCAACTACTCATTTGAAAGTATATGACATGTTTTTTGGCTTAGCTTGAACTCATGAAGTGAAAATAATAAAAGAGAAGATATAATACAAGAGTACATTAAATTTGCATTGCTGAAAAGATGACATGTCAGGTGAAAGAGAACAGAAATAATTAAATAACTTTCCCTTATTTTCTTGTTTTGTTTTTAAATAAATATCAATTTGCAAAAAATAAATAAATAACTATAAAATAATCTCTGGTTTTTCATATTTTTTCTTGTATATAAAAAAATTCATCTTTTTAAATTGTTTTTCTTTTTTTGAAAACTGCCAATAATTTTTTTCATGATTTTTTTATTTTATTTTTAATTTTATTTTCTTAATAATGACATAATTTTCTTAGTAATAGTATGACTCTTTCTTTGTAATAATTGTTTGTATTTTCTTAATAAATTGCATCAATTGTTAATTAATTTTTCTTTTCAATAATGATTTATTAAATGTTTTTATTCGAGAAAAACTTTGCAGAAATTTTTTTTTAATTCTGTTACTCACCTGTATATACACCTTATCTATATTGACATAAATATGTATATCCTGTGACTTAGGCATGTTATTATTATTTGGATTATTGATCTTTGATTCTTTTTATTGCAAATAACAATGTTTCAACTGATCCATTCTCAGCTTTTCCTCATATTTATGGAAGATAATTTCTATAATTTTGAGTTGTTTGGATTATTGATCTTTCATTCTTTATGTTGTTATCCCAACATTTCCTCTAATCCATCCTTTAGAGAGGCTAATAGTATAAATAATGTGTACATGATATATCAGAGGAAATGCTCAACAAATCCAAATGATTTACATGCATTACAGTAGCAAAATGGTTTCCATTAGCACAATTCATCTCAGCATTTGTTTGTTTTAATTTGATGAGATAAAAATTTAGACAATACAAAAAAGAGACAGCAACTAACATATGTAGTTGTGTGTATATACTTTTTAAGAACGCCCATTTGCTTATATATCTACTGTTAATAGCAATAAAAAATTCAATTCAAACAGTTGCATGTAGTGAACATAAGCAATGACTAACAACATACAAACATAGAATTTCCCAAAAAGAAAAGTGAGGGTGGAGCTGGATATCTGATGTTAAATTTCCAATGTCCGTAGTTTTTTCAACTATAGACATTGGAAATTGATGAGAAAAATAAGTGGAAAAGTGGATAAACCAAGTACTGACAACAGATTTAGCAATGAGATTTCATCTTTAATTCAAAAAAGAATTTCAAATTTAAAAAGTTGTGAAAATTGGTTGATCTGATTAGTATATTAGCCTTTTTTCCCACTGAAGACACTGATGGCATAATGGTTATCATCAATAGAAAAGGACCCTGTGACCCAAGTTTAAAACC
Source organism: Sepioteuthis lessoniana (assembly GCA_963585895.1). NCBI lineage: Eukaryota > Metazoa > Mollusca > Cephalopoda > Myopsida > Loliginidae > Sepioteuthis > Sepioteuthis lessoniana. The sequence continues at coordinate 58,639,124 of OY757913.1, read as the reverse complement.
TGGATGAGACATTTTGCATTTTATATAATGCTAATACTCATGCGTAAGGTATAAATCAAACTATTCTACCCCCAGCTATGGGTAAATAGTTGAGCAGACTTGGTTTGGCAACAGGTCTAGGAGAAGGAAAAGTTTGAATTCAAACCAGTTAGACTCTACTTAAAAATTGACCTTGTGTTGCATCCTGTTCATGTTAGAGAGGTTGCCTGAGATCTCATTCTTTATGCACCTGAAAAAGATCATAGAAATGTATTATAGAGCAAATATGAAACTGTGTATCACAAAGACTGCTATGAAGACAAGCATTTAAGGGGTTGGCCAGATCAATGTATTTTCCATCATTTTTTCTTGCCTGGCTACCTTTCTTTTTTTTTAATTTTGTTGCATACTACTAAGAAAACCACAAAAAATACATCATTCTTTCCATAAACGTGTATACCTGAAAAAGGCAGGAAAATGGACCAGTTGAAATTTAATTGCAACAAAAAATGCGTAATGGTCCAAACAACCTTTGAAATAAAAGTGTGTGTGTGTGTGTGTGATAGTGAAATAGTTATCAATTAGAAAAAAAGTAGTAAAGTTCAAATGCAGGTTGAAATTATTTATCCCATTTTTGAATTAGTGCTCTTGTTAAAAGTCATTAACTAAACTTTCCTTTTACTCTTTTTTTCAACATCAGTTATCTAGACTGTGGTCTTGTTAGTAGTGTATTACAACAATAACACTCCTCTCTCTCACATTTACCTTACCTATCCCGGTAGAGGCAATGAAATGGCTGCAGTATCCATTATATATCAATTCCTTTTTCAAGAAAAAGGTCTTTTCACTTTGAATAAACATTTAATTGAGCTCACGATAACATTATATACAAACAGTTTGTCTTGGTCAGAAATTCCTAATAAAGAATAGACATTTAATCCCAACAAACACTAAGAAAAAGTTGATTTTTTCCCCAATAGATTCCATTTTGGTTGAGATGCTGAAAGGTGTCCTGAATCTAACCATAATTTTCTTCATTTGGTATTCATGTAACAAACCCATTTTTCTTGACTGACAATTTTTTTTTTTTCAGAAAATGACTTTTTTTCCTATACGAAGTTGGAAGCAAAAGATGTGTTTTAAAGCTCATCTGTGTTCCTTTCCCTAGATTCCTTTTTAATCAATTTTCATAGTGTTAGACTCCAAGTCAGATCTCATTATGATTCATCAACACTTCATTGCAGTTAAAAAATAGAACTGTCTGTAGGCTGAGTGAGGACACTGAGTGTGGCAGACATATTGATGAACAATGATGAGACAAGGAATTAAACCTTTCTTGGCCAATCAGAAGGAATCACAAACTGAAGCTGTGGACACTTTCTTGATCCCATCAAAAACATAATTAACACCCCGCATTTCACAATGAGCAGCTCTTTTTCTTGCTGTCCCTTTCGTGTCTTCTGTACACAGTAGTTTCCTTGCTCACCTCAATGGCCTAGTACTGAGAATGCTTGGAAAATATCCTATTGGGACTGAGCCACTTTACCTCACACAGGCACAAAGGACAGCACACAACAAGTAAGTTGATCCTTGAATGCTTATCAAGAACTTAACTATTGTAGAATGGACTTTTAACAACTCAGCTTCTTTGTAAGCCCTCCGTCTTTATCAGGAAACAGAACCCTCTCATACTTTTCTACATATAAATTTCACCTTATTTGTTGATTCTATTGTTCTTTCTTAGCATTTATTTCATCCTTTTCATATAGCAAGCAGTACAATATTTCTGATTTAATCAATAGCTTCTCTTTCTCTCTTTATTTTCTCTCCTCCCCTACACAAATATAACACAAGCTCTTAAATTTTTCCTTGGGTTTGTAAGCAACATACAATGGTTGATTGGTTCACCTCTAATTTTTCTGAAAGTTCACGTCTGTTTTAGTACTATCTCTTCCTTCAGAAGTTCCAATGCATGGATTTTTGAGTTTTATAGTTTTCCAGAATATTCTTTGTTCTTTGGCTCAAAATCTTTTCTTTTTTTTTTTTTTTTTTTTTTACAAACCCCTTCTGCCACAGAATTGCACCAAACACATCACTTCTATAAGCTTCAGTGTGTAGTTTCTACAGTGCATCTTCAGAATTTTTCTTAAGGTTTCTAAACAATACACTACTTTTGACTGATTGTGTAATCAGTAAACACCAATGATGCCTTCTCTAATATTGTTCAGAAGATATCACTCAGAAATGTTTCTACTTAAGTATTTAAGTTCTATCTAAAAGCTGTAAATCTTGATAAAAGTATCAAATCTGAGCAATATATGTCGACATCAGAATCTAACTTCATGCATATGTGAATATACAAAGGTGAGTCAAAAGTTTTGCAATATTTTTGTAATGTGAGGTATAATTTAGCAGTTTCAGGTATTTTTGTCAAGGTCATGAAGGTAGCAAACAACTCTGAACTATGAGATGCTTAGATTACCTGATATTCTCTGAGTGCTACTCACTGGATTTGCCTCTATTGCTTGGAGTACGGCTTCAGAATCCCCGAATTTAGGCCTACCTAACTTTGTCTGATTGTCAAGTTTATTGCAACCCAAGCAAAATTTCTTCAACCATCTGGTTACTCTATTGCAATCAACTGCACTTTCACCTTTATCACAACAAATGTCTTTGTTTGCTCCCACAGCATTCTGGCTCAGTTTGAACTTGTAAAGCATAATTTTCTGAATTAGACTATATTGCATGTTCATCTGGAAGGCTTTCAAATCATACATGGAATGAAGCAATGTACTAAGAGTTAGTGCACTAACTACCATGATTCTACCAAACCATAGTTGATTCCTCTTACAGCTTGAATTGCTTTGGCCACATGGTATATTGCATATTCATCTGTGTGGCTTTCAAATCCTAAAAGTTGTTAGTGCACCAACTGCCATGATTCTAGCAACCATAGTTGGTACCATCTAAAGCTTGAACTGCTTCAGCCACATGGTATATTGCCTGTTCATCTGTGGATTTCAAATCCTACAAATTGTTAGTGCACCAACTACCATGATTCTACCAACCATAGTTAGTACCTTCCACAGCTTGAACTGCTTTGGCCACATTGTACATATACTGCAATCTAGTTCATACCAAAATATTGCAAAACCTTTGACTCACTCTCATATATATTGTTATCCAGTACTTAACAGTTAAGGATAGATCATGCAGCAAAATCGCTTGTTAACTTCTTTGCTCAATAAAAGATATTTTATCTCTTTCAGTGAATCATTCAAATAAGCCAAATGACTTTTGTAATATTGTACAATAACAATTTGGTCATGTTCCAGCAATTTAGAATAAAATTTCTTTTGAATCCTACCAAATGCAAGAACATTTTTTCTCTCATAGATTCTATTTAGGTTCTATGCTACAATACAGGTAAAAATTAAAAGCATTACTTCACTATACACATTATTTTGTGACTATTAGTTTCATGTGCCTAAAGACACAATCATCAGACAGGAGGTGGATGATTATTGTATGTGCCAGCATTTGAGTACTTTTATTATTGATCCAATATTTTGTATAATATTTTCTCTCATTGTTATTGTGAGAATGTGTGTGTTTTAATGCACATGCAGTTATATGTTCATTTATATATACTCATTTGTATATTTGTATATTCATATATCCTTTTTTTTCTTGATATATACATAAATGTATAAATATTTCATATAGAATGAATATGGACATGATAATGTATATACATAGATGCATCAAGAAGTACTGAGAAATAGAAATAGATACAAACTCAACACTTACAAATGTGTTATTAATCATAGTAAGAATAATGTATTAGATTTGCTGCATTTTTTATTTAGATAAATTTATAGCATCACTATTCAGTCATCAAAACATTTTCTTACACTATGTCACATTTTTGCTAAACTGTATTCAATAATAATAGTAATAATAATAACTGATTCTCATCTTAATTTGATGAATTCTTGGAATTTTTTTAATATTTTGAACCTGTTGAACCATTGACCTGACAAGGAATGTTGCATAGAATAAAACAAGTGATAATTTGGAAGTGATAGGTCTGAAGAATATACTGCATGTAAAAGAATTTTCTATCACAGCTCTATGATCATTTACTATACAACACTTAATAATTAAGGATAGATCATGCAGCAAAATCACTTGTTAACTTCTTTGCTCAATAAAAGATATTTTATCTCTTTCAGTGAATCACTCAAATAAGCCAAATGACTTTTGTAATGTTATATTATCATATTTACCAACCCCATCTGCTCGGGCAGGATACGACACAAGGTCAATTATTAAGCGGAGTTTAACAGGTTTGAATTCAGAGTTTTCCTTCTCCTAGACTAGTTGCCTCACCAAGGCTGAAGAACCTAGTCTGCCCTACTATTTACCCATAGCTGGAGGGAGAATAATTGGATTCATACCTTTCTCAAGGGTATTAGTGCTATGTGAAATGCAGTCAGTCAGGTCCAGGATTTGAACTCGTTTCGTCATGTCCTTATCCTGTGATGATAACCATTACACCACGGGCACCTCCATGTTGTATTATAACAATTTGGTTTTGTTCCAGTGTTCATGGTGTGTTGTTCATCAATAAATGTTCTTAACAAACCAAATTCAAGTCCTGAATGAGATTGTTTACATCTAACTATATACACTAATACCTTTTGGAAGGGCATAACTTTATTACTCCCATCTATGAGTAAATAGTTGGCTAGATAGGAATATTAAGCCTTCGTAGGCAAACTGTCTAGGAGAAGAAAAATCTCTGAATTCAAAATTAGGAAGGATGGGATTAACAACTCTACCACATAAAAAAAAGTTCTACTCATTACAATACCACAGCACCATCACAGACATAGTGTGACTGTGACCCTATACTCCTCAAGTATTTTTACATATTCCAGCAATTTGGAATACGAAATATAATTTTTTCCTCTCATAGATTCCATTTAGCTTGAAGTGTTGAAGGTTAGCCATATTTTTTCCATTTTTAATTCTTGTAATGAATCTATTTTTCATCATAATTGACTATATTGGTCAAAAATGACTTTTTTCTATGTCCACCCTGTTAGCAGACCTTGAATATAATGACTGTAACCCCTACAGATGGGTAAGACACCCTCAGGAAGGAATGTCCTGGTTATAACACTAAACTACCTCTGGTGAAGAAGCTTCTGTTCGGGAGTTTTGGCGAGAGTGAAGTTACTCCTTCATTGCCATTACTCTCAGGTCTACGGAGTGGTAGTACCTATTTGAGTTTTATCTATGGGTCAAATAGATCTGCTAGAAAATTATTTGTATTAGATAGGAATACCTGAAACCATATAACTGTATCTAAATCATTTGTATTAAGAATAGTTACTGGAAGTTATAAGTTTTGTTGTAATGGTAGCACCACGAGGCAAAAAATAAGATAAAAAGCTCAACTGGTAAAGAAGTTGTCTATTCGCAATGGGTCTTCATTCCTTCTTTAAACCCTTCTTTGACCGTGAAAGTAAAAACAAAATAGAAAACAACTTCTGTAATCCCTTTCACACAGATCAATGATTTGGGCAAATACAGATACAGTGTGTGATTCTTACCTCTGTTCGCCCCAAAGAATGCCCCCTTCGCAAAGTCTAAAATTGCAGATGTCAGATGGTAATAAAAAAGTCAACCCTTCTAACGGTGTCACGTGTGTGATTGGTCGGTGTACAATGGTAATGTGTACCTCACTCTAAGGTGCCCGTACCAAACAAGGGGGATAGCTCCCTCATTTACATTTGTCAAAGGATTATCATTTTCATTATTTAGTTGAAACAATATGATTGCTTGAAATACTTGAAATAATATTTTTGCTAAAAAAGACTATGGCATAAGATAATCCAACAAGGGTCAACATGTCATAAAATCCGCCAACCAACTATACTTTCTATGTCAAACAAGTAGAGAAAAAAATGTTTAAATATAGATCAATCATGTGAACTTTTCTGAGAGCTTGTAAACAAAAAGCTATAATTGATTGTACAGGCAATAAACAGGTGAACAAATATATAAGATACATCTTAAGATTTCCCTAACATTGTGAAAAATATTAATGCAAAAGATAATAGTTGAAAGCTAGCAATTGTTATTTTTTTTTCTATTTTGCATTCTTGTAATAAATTCAGTTTTCATTATCAATGATTATTTTGTTCAAAACTGACTTTATTTGTCTGTCAAGCAACTAGACAAAACAAGTGTTTGAATAATGATCCATCTTGTGAACTTTGCCTGAGGCTTGTAAGCAACATACTACAATTGATTGATTGTACAAGCAATAAACAGGTAAATAAACTTGAAGGACACACTCTGAGATTTCCCTAATATTGTGCAAAAGATGAATACGAGGGTGGATTGAAAAGTTCACATAATGACATCATATCTGCCATTGATGATTGTTTTTACCAATGGAATCCAAATGGTACAACACCAATGGAAGAAGTATAGGGACAACAAAGGGGACTAAGTTGAAAAATAAACCTTATTTGGTCACTTTCTATTGAGTATCTTGGTCATCCAATGAACTTTTCAGCTGACCTTCATATTGTATCCGCTTTATATATCTAAGCTCAATTCTAAAAGCTGTAAATCTTAATAACGACATCATATCTGAGCAGAATTTATGTCAACATAGGCATTTCACTGCATGCACATATGAATATATCTATTAAAAGCACTCAGATACAATGTGTGCAAAAATCAGCCAAGTATACAGACATATATATGTATATATATTACTGCATTAATGCTTACACCACGTGTAACAATGACAAAGAGCTTTTACTTCTAACCTTTAACCTTTAAAGTAATTCTGAAAAAGACAGTACAGGGTGTCATTGAAGAAAAGGAAATTGTTAGGAAAGTTTTACAAAAAGAGCAAAGATTTTCTTTTGTAATTCCATCTCTCACTTAAACTCCCCAGTAGACACCATTATTGAATGAGGCATATAGATAAGCACACATTACTTCCTTTATTATACTGGTATATTCATAGAAATAGATTCATGCATACACTCACATGTGTATACAAGTGTATGTAGTGACATATTTATATATGTGACGGTGCATGGGGTGGAGCATATATTGTCATTGGAAATAATCTAGACCAGCCATGTTCAAATCCTGGATGAGACTGTTTGTATTTCACTTTGCACAATTCCCTCGGGAAAAACAAGAATCCATCTCTTCTTCCTCCACCCACTGTCATCGCTAAATAGCAGGACAGACTGGATCTTCTAGTTTTGGTATGGCAACTGGTCTGAATTCAAACTAGTACTCAACTTAAAAATTGACCTTGAGTTACATGCTGCTTGTGCTAGAGGGGTTAGGCAAATACTTACATCTGCATACATATACACACACACATATATGTGCATGTAAGTTTAGATGTTATATATAATATATATATATATATACTTACATAGTTGAAATATTGTATATATTATATTAGAACTTATATATATAATATTGAAACTTTTTTATATATATATATATATATATATATATATATATATATATATATATATATATATATGAAATATTGGAACTTATACATATCTATATATAAGAAATTTTTGAACTTATGTATATATATATATATATATAATATTTGAACTTATATACAAGTTCAAATATCATATATATATATATATATATATATATAATTCAAATTCTGGATCAGGTTGTTAGTGTTTCACTTCATGTGAATAGCCTTGAGAATGACATGAATCTATCTGTTCTTCCCCTCTCAGCTATGAGTAAAATAGTAGAGCTGCTTCAGTAGGGCAATTGGTCTCAGAGAAGGCAAACTCTAAATTCAAAACAGCTGTATTTTGCTTGAAAATTGACATTGTGTTACATTCTGCCCAAGGCAAAAGGATTGGGTAAATACATATAAAGATAAGTTTTTTACGTAACCAGACTTTCCAAACATAGATATTCATAATTGTCTACCATATACACTTTATATACATCTTCAATTTTTAGCAGTTTCTAACTTTGTCAAAGTTCTTAATCTATTAAGTGAATTATCACTCATTTAATTTTATGAATAATAATCATATATATCAAAAATTATACAGTAAAAATTTCAGATAAAAATTCTGATTACAAACTTAGGGATACACCATATATATGGAATATTTTCAAAAAGTACCGAGACTGATTCTTGAAAATCTTTTTGATTTAAACATTTAAAATTTAAATGGTGTGTGCCCAGCAGAGTAACTTGAATAGTAAAGTATTTATTTTTTTTCATTGAAGTCTAGATGAATCTGTATCATTTCTCAAGAGCCCAGTCTTCACTATTTGCCCATATTTGCTAGAGGGAAAAGAGATAGATTTAAGCCTTTCTCAAGGGCATTAGCATGAAGAAAAATGCAAACCACCTCATCCTGGATTTGAACTTGGGTTGCTAATTCTATTTTATGCTAAGATAATCATTATAATAAGTACATACAATCATCTATGTGGTCTTCTCAGATTAATGAAATGCTTTTGATACAAGTTTTTCTCTCAACAATTCTTTTGTGAAAGACAGGTTTGTGAAAGTGCTGCAGCACCCACCATACTTACCAGAGTGAGGCTTTTTGTGACTTTTTTTTATTTCCATAACTGAAAATCCGTCTAATGCTTCATGGAAAAGAAGTGTGAATGTGGGAGATATTAAAATTGTCTCATTCATTGTTCATATTTGTCTTGCTAAATACAGATTCAGTCTTGATACTTTCTGAATTTATATATGAAGATTGTCAGAAAAGTTCATAGGCTGACCAAGATACTCTCATAGAATGTGGCCAAGTGAGGGTTATTTTGTGACATACTTCCTCTTGTGATGCACACACTCTTTCCATTGGTGTTGTAGTGCTTGAATCCCATTGATCAAAAAAGTCATCAACAGCAGATATGATGTCTGCATACAAATTTTTCTGCCCACCCTCTTACATATGAAAAGAGATAAAGGCATTATAAAAAAGTGACTTCTTTTTTCAAATACGCCAAATCAATGAACTATCATTATTTTTAGATTTCTCATCAACAGCTTAGACAAAATCTAACATGAAGGAGGCTTCTCAATATTTTCTGTCGACCTTTCATACAAAACTTTGCCAATCACCCACATCAAATGTTAACTGTGTTGTTGTTCTTTGATGAAGTTTTAGTTTAAAAAATACAAACAAAAAAAAACAAACTAAAACCTTTGCAACACAATCCTTTATGATATTTCTATGATTCTTCATAGGATTTAGCTTTGAGGAAATTCCTAGCCAAATCAATCTTTAAAAAATTCTAATGGTTTTCTAACCATTGTGGAGCTTCAAACATAGTACACATCATTCATTTATTAGAAATGAGTCAGCCATTAAACTCTATAAAAAGAGGCAAATATTTATATTTATTCACAGCTTAGGGGGTATGTAAAACTTGTATCAAAAGCGTCTCATTAATTTGAGAAGACCTCATCTATGATTGTATGCACTTATTATGATTATCTTAGTATAAAATAGAATTGGTGACCCAAGTTCAAATCCAGGATGAGGTGGTTAGCATTTCTCTTCATGCTAATGCCCTTGAGAAAGGCTTCAATCTATCTCTTTTCCCTCGAGCAAATATGGGCAAATAGTGAAGACTGGGCTCTGTGGCCTTGGTAAGGGAACCAATCTAGAAAAAGGAAAACTTTGAATTCAAACTCGCAGTACAATTTACCTTGTGTTGTATCCTGCCCATATTGAAGGGGTTAGGTAAATATAAATATGGCTTCCATACTTGTCATTTTGGTAATTTCCAGGACTTTAATGTTTGTAATAAAGTTTTTCTAACTGATGTCCTATACATTGTACAATACTGATAATTACTTTTAGATTATGATATATACACATATTTTGAACACACTAATGTGTAGGTAGCTGTAGGTATATATATGCAGGTGTTCCTCCAGCAATGAAAGTTAATGCAAGGGTTTTTTTTAAATCTGAAAGGGTTGAGAAAGGCTGCTCTAAAGTATTTTTATGCCATCAATACTGACACATTGCTAACATTTCTCAACTAATTGATTTATTTATTATTGACCCAAAGAAAAAATATCACAGAAACTAGAAGATGAAAAAGAAATATCTAATTCACTTTTCAAATGTTAATTACACAAGTTATTTTCAATGAATAAGTATGTATACATATACTGACATATTTATATGTATGCTGAGAGAGAGAAAAAAAAGGTATTTATTCATCTTCTCAAGATGACATACGGTACAAGGCTTTTTAATTGTAACAACCTACACATATTTGAATGTAGGTAGGTGCACAAACTGCCCAGTTCCATCAGCATATTACCACCAGCAATCAAGGTGTCATTCTAACTCTATCCCTGTTAGTTCATGAGAAAAGTGCTGTTTGGGTGATGAATCCCCAGGACCCTTATCTTGATATATTTTGCTGATGTTGGCTCAAAGCAAATCTACTGACATTCAGACAATTTATCAACATGTGATCACTTAAGAAATAGAAAATGAACTGAAAGTAACTTAGACTAAAAAAAACAATAAAATGTATCCTTTATTCCCTTTTTCTTGGTGCTGTTGAGAAACAGATTATTTATGGGATATATTCATATATAAGTGGACTTTATTTATGGTCACAAAATTAATTTATGAAGTCAAGGCTTGCTTCTCGCTCTTGATCAGATTTTAGCTTTATAAAATTATTACTCCTGTGTTAGGTCAGTAGTATTTTTTCATAAAAAGAGAAATAGGTCCTTCTGATATGACATATACATGACTATATATGGTATTTAATTCTCTACTTTTTTTCTTCAAAACCTTTACCACCCTGCTGGATGAGGCTGTGAAAGACACTGACTGCACCTCTGCAAGTGTCCTAAGTATGACGCTAAATTCCATCTGATAGTGAGACGCCAGTCCTGGAGCATTGGTGAATGTGGTGTACCTCTTCATTACCATTTCTCCCTGCTCCAGTCTGACCTGAATTGGTTGTACCAGTTAGAGTCCAATCTATTGGTCAAATAGAACTGTTCAGTCAATACTAAGGATTATTATCATTAGTTATTTGAAACCGTTCATCTACATGCAAATTATTTATTACATAGGAATAGTTGATAAATAGAATTATTAATGTTAAATAGCAATTCTTGAAACTATTTAACTATGTACAAACAAATGAGTTTTAACAATTCATTTAAAAATGAAAACAAACTATTCACTTTCAAATCATATATCTTCCGTTTTTACCTTTTTCTACATACATTGTCAGATTCAATTCACTTCTTTTCACATATATATATTTATATAGGATGTGGCATTAAATAACCCACAAGGGTTGATATGTCATAAAATACAAACCAACTAATCAAAACCGCTCAATAAAATAATGTAGGTTTTATTAAGCTTTTGGCATTGAAAATGTTTGAACATGTTGAACTTCAAATCAAACAAGGGGTTGTCAAAAGAAAAAAATGAATTAAAAAGAAATATTTGCAAACAAAATGCCACCATTTTGTTTAGAGCTAAAGGCACTGATAAATTATGCATCATACAATTCTGTTAGTAGTGGTTCCATTAACTCTTGGCCACTGACAATCCATTTCTTTCTGATGTTAAATGCTATCGTAAAATAATTTACTATGTATTTCTATTGTAAAATTATCATTTACATTATACATATACCCTCTACTGTCAGTAATACTCGTATCAATTTCTGAATTTTGACTATCTCTTTTGTTCTGATTTTCTATGTATTTTTATTGTAGAATTTTTACATTGTTTTTATCCAGTAAAATCATAAGCCATGCATTTATATAATGCATATAATAGCCCTATTCTACTAGTTAGACAACCATTAACTCCTGACTCCTGAGAATTTTTCTTTTTACCTGGTTTTCTCTGTATTTCTATAGTAAAATAATTTACAATGCATCTTCTACCTTAAAATTATTTTCAATACTCTCTAGTAAAATCATTAGCAATGATTTACTTTATGCATATTCTATTCTCTATTTTATAAATAATATATAAATTAATTTCTGATCACTGACAATCCTTTTTTCTTTGTTTTGAAATGTATAACATTGGTTTAGTACTGGAACTAAAAAAAATTTTAATTGGATAAAAATTCCTAAATTTCCTTTTTAATCACTGAATTATTTTTGTCATGCTAGAAATATTTAGTTTATTAGTATATATAAAAAAAACCTTAAAATTTAGTTGGGAATGTTGAAGTAGCATTCATTCAAGTCTGGGTGAAATTTTAATAAAACTGAAACACTGCCTATGTATAATTAGTTCTAAAGCAGTTGATTCAAAAACAAGTTTTTATTGTGTTGTATTTATCGATCAATCTCAAACTTCATATCTATCTTATTATGTCCATATCTATCGGCATATCTTAGACTTCCAATCTATCTGCATCTGGGAGTTTTGCTTATATTACATCCTGCAACTGTGTGGATAAATCCTATCTGTCTCCATCAGTTCATATATGTCTATATACCTGTGTAAATTTTTTCATTTCTATTTTAGACTGTATATATCTATCTGCACCCATGAGGCTTTCCTTATGTCATATCCTGTCACTGTGGTGGATGGGAGCTCTGTCTGTATGCACTGCGTTAAAAAAAACCTTTTCAATATAATGAATAAAACATTGTTATACCAGCTGTCAGAGCAGTTGTATGTTCATGTGTATGGACAAACTTATTTGACATAAGTTTGTACATGTTTGTAAGAAATTATATATATATATATATATATATATATATATTCAACAATGCTTTTACTTACGCCATATCCATTTAAAGATTTTCATAGGGACATTTCTTTGCATATTTATGGTCAACTTTTGAATATATTCATTTCTTATGTGTGTCCATGTGCCTGGCATTTTGAATATCCAATCAGACACAAATATCATATAATGAACAGTGTGATTTTTTCTGTATGTTTCTTTGTCTCTCCATCCATATCTTCTGTCCCTCTAAAAAAGCACACCACACACACACACACACACAGATATATAATTTTGTGAACCTGCTTTAATTTGAACATTCAACCTGGTGGTAAGCAAACAATCAATATTTCCCAGACAACAACATTGTGCGGCTTGAACAACACATTAAAATTAACTTTGAAATACTAAAGCAGATTGTGCAGGTACTACATTGATCCTAAAGAGAGAGCCAGAGAGAGAGAGAGATACTTTGTTCTGATCCAGTCTGAACAAATACTTTTATCCTAGGGATAAGTCCTTATTCATATATAAATAATAATCTTATTTCTGGTGGGTACCTAGCTTGTGTGTGTGTGTGTGTGTGTGTCTCCTCAAAATTATTTATGCGAAAACTTTTATCCTCTCTCTCATCCTGGGCTGTCCAGGGCCTTGACTAGACTGTCAGTATACATTTAAACAAGGTCCATCTAGCAATGATCCAGCCATTTAATATTAATGAAAAAATAGACTACTTTGGACAATGACACTTTGGTAATCTTCAGATTACTCCTTTGAAGGCCTCACAAACTTCCTTTCTACTTTTCAAAGCATTCTACAAAATATTTTTTCAGGATTGCCTTTAGCTACCTCATTGTATTCTCTTTCATCTTTTTCATGGTTTAAAATCTTCTCCTTTTCAAGCCTAGATAAAGCAATGTATCGCTTAAAAAAGTGCTGCATGAGACTTTACTGACTTATTCATTCGGTCATCATAAATGCAATGGTCACATAGAACACAAATTTACTTTGTGGCATTTCACTGTTTACCGAGTAACTCAACAGGAGAGTGCATATTCATGCATGCTCAGTAAGGTCCCCTCTGATGTGTTGCATTAACAGGCTCTCAAGATATACAGATATGCCGGGAAATATTCAAGACAGACCATATATATATATATATTATCAAAATTAGGACACTACATATACAGATACATTTATATGCACTTTGTAGTTACCTCTTCTGATTATTACCGGTGCACAGGGATCAAGATTAACAGTGTCCCAGAGACACTAGAATATTCATATTTACCAACCCCTCCACTTGGGCAGGATATGACACAAGGTCAATTTTTAAGCGGAGTTTAACAGGTTTGAATTCAGAGTTTTCCTTCTCCTAGACTAGTTTCCTCACCAAGGCTGAAGAAATCAGTCTGCCCTACTATTTACCCATAGCTAGAGGGAGAATTATTGGATTCATACCTTTCCCAAGGGTATTAGTGCTATGTGAAATGCAATCAGTCTCGTCCAGGATTTGAACTTGTGTTGTCGTGTCCATTTCCTACGATGATAACCATTACAACACGGGCACCATCTAGACACTAGAATATTCACTGGGAACACCAAGCCCCATTAGTCAAGGAACCCCATGGGACAGTGAATTTTTTCAAAAATTGAAATAACCAACTATTAAAATTTTTTGCAGATTTTTACATTATTTTGGGATAATTTTTTTTTTCAAATTCATTGAAATCTGTGAAAAAGTCTTTTTTACAACAGGTTAAGGATGACAGTACTTATCTGTGTTGAGATATCTGTCTGACTTGCTTTTTGATCTTCATAATACTAATGGAGAATAAAAATGTCAATAAAAAAAAGGATTTAAACATGATTTTCTTTTTTTTTCTTTATTAAAATGAATTTTTTGGTGAGGAGTGATATTTATGATCTAGATTGTATTAGTAATAATAATAATTCCATATGACCAAAAATAATCATTTTCTTCAGATCACTAATATCCACAAAAGATTTAATTTTGAATTTAGAGAAAACTGTTTTAGAACAAAATAATATTGAAAGATAAAATAACAGTTCTAAAATATAGAACTTACTTTTACTTTTTGTTTATCACTCCCTTTCCCCTTTATTGTACATTTCTTATTAAAGTGTCCACAGATTCTTTTATGTCTGTCTGTTCCCTTCAATGGACCTCTGCTTGTTATTGAAATAGAACTGTTTTGACATTTAAACTGTGTACTTAAGTTAAACTAAACTGTTTGAAATAGAACTGTTTTAACATTCAAACTGCATACTTATGTTAAACTGAACTGTTGGAAAAAGAACTGTTTTGATATTTTAACTGTGTACTGATGCTAAACTGAATTGTTTGAAATAGAACTGTGTACTTATGCTAAACTGGGTTATTGGAAAATGGGTCAAATAGAACTAAACTGTATACTTATGTTAAACTGAATTCTTTGAAATAGAACTGTTTATATGCATAAAAATTGACTTGGCATTAAATAACCTACAATGGTTGATATGACATAAAACCAAACCAAACCAATCTGCTTATCATGATCTTATATTTAATTTCTTTTTTTTTTAAGAACTGAAAGTTTTGTTATGAAAAAAATTCATGAGAGTGAGGTTTCAAAAACATAGAAAATAAATGTTTTTATTATGCTACTAACTCAACTAGTTGCCATACAATGGTTAAACAGCCTGTCTGCCCAACTATTTTATCTATAGCTGGATAGAGAATAGGTGGATTCATACCTTTCCCCAGGGTATTAGTGCTTTGAGAAATGCAAACAGTCTTATTGAGGATTTGAACTCAAGTTAACACATCACTCAATAAGTCACAGGCCTAACTAATAAAACAACAATTTTTGGCAAAATTTGACTTTATTCATCAAGAAAGTCTTCTTCTAGCGTGATACACTGATTCCAATGTTTCTCTAACAATTGACTCAGGAGTGGAGCGGTGAATCCATGTTTCATCCATTGTCACAAATTTACACAATAACTCCTTTTTGTTGCATTGAAACAGTTGCAAAGAACACTCTGAATCTTCAATGCGTTCTTGTTTTTGATCGACTGTGAGCAAACATGACACCTACTTTTGGTATTTTCCAGGACAACTGTCCAATTTGGGTGACCTGAGCATTCAGCATTATTTGTGTCTGTACAACTGCATTTAAAGTCAGCATACCACCTCTTAACTATTGTTTCCCATGGAGCAGAGTCCAATAACACTTATCAAGCCACTGATTTGTTTGAACAGTATTTTTTTCCATCAGAAAGCAATACTTTATCAATATATGAAATTCAAATTCTTCCATTGTTTTGAAAATTTGCAACAGTAGCTTCACTTAAATAACTGTAATTTGTAAACTAATTATCCGATCAGGCTCAAATTTTGACACGTGCCATTTGAAGGTTAGTACTTTATAAAATTTACATGCATTTTTTATTAGTGGTGCTATCTATATGTCAGGCCCGGGACTTATTGAGTGATGTGTTACCATGTTCATTTCTTACAACGGTAACCATTCTACCACACACACCTCCAATATATTTTCAGGAATAGTCCACAAGATTTTTTTAAGTGTGCATTTTAATGATTTAACATTGATATCATCTTTCCAAAAGAGAAGTAAATTGACTAATATTGATATTTTTTATTAACGTCTTTTATACTTTTAGTTTTGTTAATTCTATTTTACTTTAAAATTTTCATAAACTACGATATAGAATAAAGACAGAATTAAAAAAAAGATTACTAAACAACTAAACAAAACTATTTTATTATAGTCAGTGAAAGAAATCATGTCCATATGTACACCTCCATGTAACTACATGTCTGTATTGCACATATATGTGCATATATATATATATATATAGTTAAGTATGTCTGCATACATGTATTTCTGCATATGTATACATATATATGAGCTGTATGTATCTGCAAACATTCTAATAGACTATCACAAGAAGAATTTATTAAATAAATATGTCAAAACCTTTAATCACTCTAATGAGAAAATTTGTCAACAAATTTTGGTAGTCAGGGAAAAAATAAAAGAATAATGAGAATTGTAATTTAACATAAATTGCATTTTGAACTTATTCTAATTGGTTACTCAATAAATTTTTTCTGTTTTTGTTACAAAAAATGTATGAGGAGCTGTTTTGAATAAACCTCATTCAAAAATATTGTTTTTGAATGTATTGTGACAGTTGTCATAAGTGTGCATTTTTTTAATTGTTCAAATTATTGATTCTTGTATTGAATGAGTCAGAAAAAAAGGAAAAGTTTTTCAGAATATTAGGAATTCTTTTATTTTAAGAAAGTTAAAAATGTGTTTCAAATGAAATTTTTAAAAAAAGGATTTGTATAGTTTTTGGAGAAGAAACTGTGAATTAGCAAATGTGTTAAAAATAGAGATCTTTTACAGGGTGGAACGATAAAATTGTCACCCTAGAAAATACAACATGATTCCATTTTTGTTTAATGAAAACCAGTTTTCTTTTTTTGTTGCAGACCATCTACTAGTTGGCCAGTTGTGTACAAATCACAAGAGTGATAGGAGCCTTCTAACATGTCTGAAAGTGACACAATGTTCAACAAGCGAGATCGGAGATGCACCACTGTACAACTCATGCTCTCTACTGAACCAAGTTATGACAACAAGACCATTGCCAGCACCCTCAAAATGCAAATCTGGATTGCCACAAAAACAGGGACGTGCCCCGGGTGATGAAAACAAAGTTTCCGGCTGCAGTTATGGTCTTTGGTGTGGTTTCAAGTGAGGGCCACATCATGCCACCTCACATCTTCGAAGTCGGCTTGAAAGTCAACACCAAAGTGTACCTGGATGTGCTGAAGAGTGTGGTGATCCCCTGGTGCAATCAGGTGGCCGGTGGCAGACCCTGGGTGTGGCTGCAGGACTCGGCACTGGCCCACAAGTCCAAAGAGACCCAGGCTTGGCTTCAGAAGGAGTGCTATGACTTTGTACCCTTCTCTCACTGCCCCCCTCCTCCCCCAACCTGAACCTGCTGGACTACTTCGTTTGGTAATACATCGAGAACATCACCAACATGACCTCCCACAATACCAAAGCCAGCTTGAACACCACCAGTGCTTGTGGAAAAGGCATGCTCCCAGTTCCTGATTCGTATCGAGGCGGTGATTGAGGCTAAAGGTGGCTACATTGACTAGATGTCAGCTCTAGTACATAATCAAGTTAGCTGAATTAATTTTTTCAATAAAAGTTTTAAAATAAAGCTATTGTGTTGTTTTCTTTAGGACGATGATTTTATCGTTCCACCCTGTACTGAATGCTGCTCCAGAGATGGACTGACCAGTTGATGTGGATAGCAATCAACCTAAGACATTACTTGAGAATACTGAAGATTATAGAATGTAGAAAAGTTAACCTTCTCAAAATATCCAAATCTGATGCTGAAAATCATCAAAGAATCTAACCTACCCAAGTAGGTTATGTTAGTTTCTTGGATGTGTGATCATCCTATCAGGGGGACTTAGACTTAGACCACCACCCCAACCCCTACAAATAAGGTGTCTGGGTTATGACAGTAAATTGCTTCTTGTAGTAAGGCTTTAGTTCTGAAGCACTGAGGAGTGTGGAGTATACCTTCATTGCCATTATTTCCTGATTAACTTTGGCTTGGAGAAGTAGAATCTATTTGAGTCATATCTATGAGTTAAATTATTTGTATTAGATAAGAATATAAATGTATGCAATTCCTTAATCTTTATGCATAAAACGACTCCAGACAGGTTGAGATACTGTTAAAATTAATCAATCATTAGATATGTAGATTCCATATAATTTAAGGAAAAAAAATACTTTATCATATTTCTGTATGGGATTCACAATTTAAATGTAAAAAGAATGTTTTTTTTTAATAAATTATAACTGGTGAATAAAAGTCTATACATTACAATGATATGGAATGTACAGAAAGCAAAATGAACTAACAACAAACCCACCAAAGCTTGTTTCTTATGAAAAGAACATATTTTGTATCTAGTGTGACTGGGAAGGAGTTGTCTATTGTTTTTTTCCAGAGAACTAAAGGATTGATTTGAACAAGTAGTGTTTCAGGTAGACCAACAGAAAGCTGCATTTGATAAAATGTATACAGAATTTAAGACATTTGAGATTTAGCAGTTACTGCCATATGAATGTGGACTCAGCAACCCAAGTTCAAATTCTGAACAAGGCTGTTTGCATTTCACGTAGCTCTAATACCCTTCAACTATTCTTCCTCCAGTTATGAGTAAGTAGAAGTGCTCTTTAAGATTGGTCTGACAACCAGTCTAGAAGGAAAACTCTGAATTTAAATCAGTTGTAGACTTGGAGAGGGAGGGGCTCTATTCGGCTATTCTTGCCCGACACAAGCTACATGAGTAGCACCACAATGACCAAACGAGGTTATAGGCTAGTGAGAGAGACAGAGAGATACAGAATGAAAAATTCTCAATCAGGATAATGCTAGACCAAATTTTCCTTTAGTGACAAGATAAAATCTGTAATTGTTTGCCTTAAAATTTTTCATATATTTTATTCATCTACCAAATATTCATTCTTGCTAACTTTTCTGTCTACCTGTCTTTCACAGATCTATGAATCATTCTGCATTTTCTCCATACAGTTTGAATTCATACAACCATCTAAGGGGTTCATTACTAATTATATATTTTTAAAAGATATTTTTCTTATGTTCATCCAATAGCAGTTCCACTCGTAAGACAGTTCTTGAAGAAAAGAAATTGTATGTTATCCTGTTAATTACAATATGTATAACTGTATTCCTATACATGAAACCTTCCTTACTTGTAGATATTTTCAGAACTTAATTCTTCCTTGAAAATCAGCATTTAAAATCCTGAAGTTCAGTTTTCATCATTGGTTCCAATGGGAAAATAAAAAAAAAATTGAGCAACAAGGCAGGCAAAACTCACACAACACATGTTTAATAACCATATTCATGTTGTGGTTTATATGTAAATACACAAATGTTATATATATATATATATATATATATATATATATATATATTGTCATCCACAGACAGACTGTTTCGTTCTATCAGAACTCTTCAGTGTGGTTAGACACGCAGGACGCTCGAAGCCGGGATCGAAACCTGTCCAACTTTACGTTAGACTAAGCTTCAGACCTGTCGGCCACCAAGCGCACTATGTTGGCTAAGGGAATTTTAAGGTATTTATTTTAGCAATTGCAGCAGCAGCCTTTGTTTACATTTTTTATACCTTATCGGCTACCAGAGTGCTCAATTCTTATGAAGAGCTTTGCATTGGGCAGGATATGACACAAGGTCAATTTTTAAGCGGAGTTTAACAGGTTTGAATTCAGAGTTTTCCTTCTCCTAGACTAGTTGCCTCACCAAGGCTGAAGAACCTAATCTGTCCTACTATTTACCCATAGCTGGAGGGAGAATAATTGGATTCATACCTTTCCCAAGGGTATTAGTGCTATGTGAAATGCAGTCAGTCAGGTCCAGGATTTGAACTCGTATCGTCGTGTCCAATTACTACGACGATAACCATTACACCATGGGCACCTTTCTTTGTTTAATAGCCTATCAACCTTCATGAGTTTTTGAATGCCAAAGCCATTCTTGTGGAACAGTCTTACTGTCTAACTCACAGTGAGGGGCAGGGATACGAGGGTCTCTCTTTCCCAAAGGTATTAGTCTGAAAGTGAACTTCATAGTGCAAATTAAGTTTGATGTTGCAGTTGAGCACATTAGCCACTACACCATGAGGACTTTACCCAATTAGCTGAGGCTATAAAATATACTAACTGCATATCTGCAGACGGGTAAGACCCTTCCACAATGAGTGTCCTAGATATGATACAAAATAATCAGATGGTGAGGTTCCAGTAATGCTGGAGCTTTGGGGAATGCATAGTACCCCCCTCATTGCCATAGCTCCCAAGTCCTCTCAAGCCTAAAGTGGTAGGACCTGATAGGGTCTTATCTATGGGTCAAATAGAACTAAACTGCGTACTTATGCTAAACTGAATTGCTTAAAATAGAACTTTGACATTTAAACTGTGTATTTATGCTAAACTGAACTGTTTAAGATAAAACTGTTTTTGACATTGAGACTGTACTTACACTAAAATGAATTGTTTGAAATAGAACTGTTTCAACATTTAACTGTGGGTAAACAAAATCTATGCTAATACTAAACTGAATTGTTTGAATTAGAACTGTTTGACTAAACTGAATAGCTCGAAATAGAAATGGTTTTGACAATGTGACAGTGAATGAGAGTCAATTGGAGATTCCAACAGAAAGAGGGCAAGACTTTGTTTGGCGTGTAGAGCAAAGGAACAAGAAGACTTATCTTAAATTTGATGCCAGCAAAAATCAAGAAAATATAGAATATTAGTGAGTGGAATATGTAGAGACTAGGTCTACATCGTATGCAGATTTTTGTTACATAAAAGTAGGTTCGGAGACAAGCACGAGGACTGACACCAGTGAGTAAGTGATTAATTGGAGAGAAGAAGAGAGAAAGAACAGATCAGATGAATGAGAAGCAAAGTTGGAAGTTAAGATACTCTGCCCGTAAAATGGTGAACTAGTATTATCGACCCCCCCCAGATACAAACATTTATTTTTTGAAAGGCAAACAATTAAACTGTGTACTTATGCTAAACTAAATTGTTTGAAATAGATCTATTTATTTGTATAAAAATGGATTTGGCATTAAATCACCTAAAATAGTTGATATGCCATAAAACCCAAACAAACTGAAACTGAAACCATGAGGACTTCCCCTACATAATTGTAATAATTATAATCAGTGTTTTATAATTGATTATAATCAATTATTGATGATATAAATATAGATCTATTTTTTAAGTATGAAGCACTTGGTATAAAATAACAACATAAATACAGAAAAAAAAGTATGTACACATATATGAATATACAGTATCACCGATAAATTAATAGGCCCTTAAGAATTTTTAGAATAAAAGTTAATTTCTTCTGAACATAAGTTACCAGGGTTTCATTATTTCAACTGGAATGTTTTACTATCAAAATGGATATTATTAGGCATTATTCATTATCAAACTCTACATCATTGAAACTCGGTGAACAAAAATATAAATTTATAGTTGTCCAAAAATGAATACACCACTGAGATATATTTATACAATTCTATTTTTACTGACAGAGGTGTTATAATTTTATTTTTGTTTGCAGAGTTTGTGTAATAAATAATACCAATGTTTAATATCTAATGATATCCATTTTGGTGGTATTATGTAACACAAGAAATAATAAATCCTTTCATCTTTACTTAAGAAGAAAATCAATCTTTTATAAAAATTGGTCAGGGTGTACTTATTCATGGTTGGTTGTGCATGTATTATTATAGTACAAGAAGAAAATTAATTGATATCTTATTTAATTTTTTTTTCTTTGGTTATTCATTGGTGTATTTATCCAACCCCTCCAGTATGAGCAGGATATAACACAAGATTGATTTTAAGTAGAATACAGCTGGTTTGAATTCAGAGTTTTCCTTCTCCTAGACTAGTAGATTTACTATGGCTAAAGAATCCAGTCTGGCCAACTATTTACTTATTGCTGGATGGAGACGACATTAATATGAAGTGAAACACAATCAACTTCTTTCAGGACTTAAACTTAGGTCACTGATTCCATTTTTTAATATGTTAAATGTTATGCTAAGCATGCTTTAGGTAATTCATGTGTGTAATATGGTAGAGATAAATGTATTTGTGTACATTTGTCTACATGAGCTTTATACATTTATGTATATGTATGCATGTGTTTGTTTCCAGCTTTGATTGAGGTTGTATAAAGCTTAATGGAGATTGTTCCATCATGTATCACCTACAAAATGCTGAAATGGTAAAACAAGGTGGACTTGACACTGGAGACAAACAGGCAGACTGGAATCTTGTGAAGGGACATCTCCTGATAGATATAAATTTGGAGGCTAGCCAATAGACAAAAAATGAAAAACAGGAAAATTAAAGAAACAAAGACAGAAGATAATGGTGAGAGAAATATGGGGATATGGATGGGTAAAAAAACATGGAATGAAAAATAAAAGGCAAAAAGGAACATTGATTCAGAAAGAATGATAAAAAGATTGGAAGAGTATAAAGAAGAAAAAGAGAGGCGGGGAAAAAGGAATATAGAGTACAAAAAATGGAGAAAGAAGATTATAGAATGGGAAAACTTCAGAAAAATAAAAAGAATATATATTCAGAAAACCAGATATGAACTGTGATATATACATTAATTGATTGATTTTGATAGTATGTTAACCCATTTAAGGTTATTTTATGTTGAGAGGTTAGGGAATCACAATCATTCAACATTCTTATTTACATTTTTTGTGTAATTGTTTCTTAAGGGTGTTTTGCATCTGGTCCTATCAAATACTTTTTTAAAACTTCTATTTGACCCATAGATGGGAATCTAACAGGTACTACCACTCAGGTCAGAGTACACCAAAGAGTAATGGCACTGAAGGAGTATTCCACACTCCTCAGATATCAAGAAATGGAACCTCACCATCAGATGCAGTCTAGTGTCATACCCAGGATACCTCTTTTGGGGGCTGTCTCACTCCTCAGTAGGGAATACAATCAGTGCTGATATGATATGTGTTATATAAGTAAAAGTAAGTAAAGTTGGTGACTGTAGTCGAAGGTGACCAGAAGGCTCCCTTTTCAATAGCTACTACACCAAGGTGTAGGGGAGGGCGCTACTCCTTTCCCTGGATTGCTCCACTTTACCCTTGATATGTACTTTATATTGCTGAGTGTTAAGCAAGGAAGTATCAAGTACCATTTTTAAAGTCTTTGGTATGACGCGACCTGGGATTGAACCCAGGTCTCCCAGACCATTGGCAAACACTCTACCCACTTGGCCAACCAAGTGTGTATTATTTCTCATAGAACATTATACAATCAAGAGAAATATTATTTATTACCAAACTCTACAGCATTGATACTCTGTAATCCAAAATAAATCAGTTCTGTCAGCAGGACTTAGAATATGCTGACTGAATCCCCTACAGAGGAGTAAGACCCTTCCCACAAAAAAAAATGGGGTGTCCAGATTACAACACTAAACTACATCCTAAGGAGTGTGAAGTATTCATTCATTGCTATTACCCCCTGGTCTAATCTGATCCAGAGTGGTAGTAATTGTTAGGGTCCAATCTATGGGTCAAATAGATCTGTTAGAAAATGATTTGTATTAGATAGAAATATATGATACTACATAACTGTGTACAAAAAATAAGTATGATTATTAAATTGAAATAGTTATGTGAAACCTTGTAATAGTGTATAAATTATCAGTATTATATAGGAACATTTTAAACCATGAAACCTGTGCACAAATTATTTATGAGATAGGTATCCATTTAACTCTATGTAAAGTATTAGAGTTAAAGAAGAATACTTAAAAAATAATATAAATAGTTATGCTTATAATAAATCATTTACAAATTTATCAAATTTTGGCATTAAATAATCCATGAGTGATTGATATGCCATTAACTAGATGAACCAAACCAAACAATAGATTTTACCCTTGACATGAATTTTCAGTTTGTTTGATTTCTTTGGTTAATGATATATCAACCTTTGGGGGTTATTTTGTTATATATTGACCCTCGACCGAGCCATCAATCAAGAGATGCACCTGTGTAAATAAGCGGAAGAACAGCGGAAGCAGGTGGGCATGAGACAATAATATAACCAGGTGCCCGTGGAGGTAATGGTTACCATCATAGGAAGTGGACACGGTGACACAAGTTCAAATCCTGGACGAGACTAATAGCATTTCACATAGCTCTAATACCCTTGGGAAAGGTATGAATCCAATTATCCTCCCTCCAGCTATGGGTAAATAGTAGGGCAGACTAGGTTCTTCAGCCTTGTTGAGGCAACTAATCTAAGAGAAGGAAAACTCTAAATTCAAACCTGTTAAACTTCGCTTAAAAATTGACCTTGTGTCACATCCTGCCCGAGCGAAGGGGTTAGTAAATATGATAACCAGGTGCCCAGACAGTTTGAGTCAGTTGGAGACAAGATGCCGAAGTGAGAGCCAGCGGCAGACTGAGGGCTTTGGGCCCTCAGTGACCCACGGTTGAGCAACCCCAGCCAAGATGAGGAAGAAGTGCTGATATGGTCGCAAGAAGAACTTGGGTCAGTGTAGCAGTCTGTTCCCGTCTCCAATTCATCTCTCACACACAACAAACATCACCCTTTCAAGAATGAAGTGTGAGAGATATATTTTTACAAAGAAGTGTATTCGTTTGTTCATTGAAGTTCGTCATTATGTTTGATTATGTTCCGCGTATATTTGTATATGTATGTAGCTATACAACAATTTCATATCAAAGCCATCCTTATAGAAGAACAGTAATGTTGCTATTTAACCAATAACTGGGTAGAATAAAGGGTTCATTCATTTTCCAAGAGTATTAGTCTGAAAATGAATGTTGTTTGGTTGGGTTTTATGGCATATCAACCTTTGTAGGTTATTTAATGCCAAATCCATTTTTATGTAAATAAACAGTTCTATTTTAAACTATTCAGTTTAGCATGAGTACACAGTTTGTCAAAAACATTTCTATTTCAAGCTATTCAGTTTAGTCAAACAATTCAGTTTAGCATAAGTATGCCTTATTTGTCACTGTCTCCCACCAGACAGGACTTGACACAAGGTCAAAAGCCCAAAGGTCCATTAAAGTGGGGATAAAGGGGAGGGGAAAGTTGGGAACAAGCCGAAACTCAAACCCTGCAGGTCAATTGGATTCATACCTTCCCCAAGGGTATTAGTGCTATATGAAATGCAATCAGTCATCCAGGATTTTAGCATAAGTATGCCGTTAGTTCTATTTAACCTATAGATAGGGCCCTATCAGGTGCTACCACACCAGACCAGAGTGGGCCAGGGAGCAATGGCAATGAAGGGGTGCTCCACATTCCCCAAAGCTCCAGCATTACTGGAATCTCACTATCAGATTGTTTATTGGGGGGGGGCTTACCCCTCTGTAGAGGTGCTGTCAGTGTATTCTACAGCCCCAGCCAACTGGGCAAGAAAATGAATGTATTAGTACAACTGGAGTTCAAACTCACTTACAACAATGTTGCAGTCTAACCTGTTAGCCACTATACCTTGGGGGATCTTCCCAATTTTCAGTTTAGGAAACAAGAACAAATTATACAAAGCTCAGTCTGGTAAGTATGAACAGTGCTGAACTTGCACAATCCTGTGTTTTGCCAAAAACTACTGATCAAAAACTATTTAGAACTGGCACTGAACAATCTTGATGAAGTCTGTCTAGACTGTTGTTTAGACATCATCACGTTATTGTATAAGTTGCTCAGCTGTACACACATCTAGACAGCATTCTAGATGTCTAGACATCAACATGTTATTGTATAAGTTGCTCAGCTGTGCACACATCTTCATCTTAAGTCTTGATTCTTTTTATCATATCTAGTATATAATGGTTGGTTGGATTTTATGGCATATCCACCATTGTAGGTTATCTCATGCTAAAGCTTGTTTATACATTTATAAAATATATATGATTTGTAAACAAATAGTTTGTACATTATATTTTTAAATGAACCTGAGCTCATTTGTTCCCACACAGTTAAAGTGTTTCAACTACTGATAGATAATGCCAGCAATTCAATTAAACAACCATTATTTGTTTGCACACAGTTAAATGGATAAACATATGATGTGTAAGTCATCATTATATTGTGGGGAATTTCATTTTTTTTTTAAGTTAAGGCTAATTTGTTTGGAAGATTCTATCTACAAATATCTTAATCATGATGTTTTTTGTAGTTGTTTTTTTACTACAACAATTCTTGATAGGATCTTCCAGCATCCAATCATCCAGTTTCCAGTTTGAGAGGTACTCAACTGTTCCCTACATTTTTTTCAACATTTCCTCTGAAAGTACTACACTACTACATCACCCAGTGGCAGGAACAAGAACTTCAACAACCAGGGTCTGGTATTACTACAATATACTATCCCTGATAAAGAAAACAATCATACAAAACCACTGATCTGAGTGTCATGATTGGTAGGTACACCCCTGAAAGCCAACATCTGGCACCTGGTCATCATCTGGTGCTTGTTCTAATTTCAGGTACACAAAAAAAGATCCCTTTTATATACCCCCAAAATAAAGGAAGTACAACTATCACTTCAGCATCAAGGTCAGAAAAGAGTGAAATCTGAAGTGGAGAAAATAAATAAATCATTAAACATCCCAACAGATGATGTAAATTTTCTAATCAATTCAAGAGAAAAAGACAGTCATCCTAAAAAGGAACAAAGAAACAAAAGCTGGATGGGAAATGAGATTGGATAAATAAATAAAAAAAAACTACCAGATGCAAAAAAGTATTAAAAGAAAGATACATGAGGACACAATGTGTTGATGAAAGGCAACTGCAGCAAAGACACACTACTAAACAAGAAGAAATACACGGAAAAATATTGGCAAGGAAAGAAGAACTCAAACAATATCAGCAGAGAATACAACAATACATGTCAAACAGAACAATGTAAAATAACAAAAGAAGATTCTACCACAAGTAAACAGCAAAATCACAAAGTAAAGTGAGCAAGTAGATGCAACAAAAACAAAACACATTTGGTGTAAACTGTGAGAACAAAGAAAAGAGCACAACAAAAAAGCCAAATGGTTTATCAGTATGAAGAATAAAGTATAAGGAATCAAAGAAGGACTGGAAGCTGAAATAAATGCTGCCACCCAATGAAGAACTCTAATGAAAATTACAAATTAGAAGGCACTTGGCTACAATGGGAATCATAGCTTCTTGTTCAAGTAATTTGCATTAGTCCTTAGCAGATTGGTTACACCAACTGCACAAATACTTGCAAGGGGTAGACATTACTTAATTCATGATATAAGGGAAAAATTATCTGATTTAGAAAGCTCCCTAAAAATGGAATCATCCTCAAATAACTACTGAACAATATGTCTACCAATAATGTGAAAAATCCTAACTGCACAAATAAGTGGAGAAGTTTACTACTTGTTTGATAACAGTGGACTTCTTCATGAAGAACAGAAAGGATGCCACAAAGGGTTCAGAGGGAAAAGCGACCAATTATATATCATCCATTGTAACTCACTGTCTCTAATATCATCTGTTACAGCAATTATGCCTCTTAACTATATTTTAAGAAAATGCAAAAGAGGATAAAATTCACAAAATTTTTAAGAAAAGCTGAATCACTTCAATTTTTGACTTGATTTGATTTGGTTTGTTTGCTTTTTTGTTTAATGGCCTATCAACTTTATCAAACCACTGCATGTATGAAGATGAGGATCACAAATTTTGCCCAAAATACAGAGGAACTGGAATCTTCAATACAAATGGCTAGAATCTTCAATTAAGACATAGGAATGGAATTTGACATTTAGTAATGTACCAAGCTAATAATTAATAAGTGAAAAAAAGAAAGAATAGAACTACCCAATCAGGAAGGTGATGAAAAATTTCGAATAATGTTAGAGAAATTTGACAAAATTGCCAGTGCCATTTATGTCTGTGATGGCACTTTCAGCTGATTTGGATTCTTCAAAGCTCACAAAGCTAAATCCTTTCAATTTGCCACTTTTATCAGTTATAACTTTAGCACTGGTAATTGTTCCAAACAGAGAAAATTCTTTATGTAGACATTTGTTGTCAATGAGATCATCCAGGTTTTTTACATAGAGATTAACACCTTGTAGAGGTTGATATGTTCTAATTTCAACTTTTCAATTCTTTCTGTAAGTTTGGCTTGTCTTTCAGCTTTCTTCTGGAGTCAGTCCATGTAAACTTGACATCCATTAAGGAACATGTTATTCACTTTTTCAATAGCATTGTGTGCCACTTCACCAGTCTTGAAGAGTACAAATCCGTATTTTTTCGAGCCATTTTCATCAGAGATGATTTTACAAAAAAGGATGTTGCTGAAGGCAGAAGATGTGTCAGAAATTGCACTGGCAATTTTGCCTGCCATCTCTGGGTACATACACTGAATCAGAAGGAATAAGCACTCACCAAGCAACTGCCTTTGTTCTTGAGGTAGTGCAGTGGTCAGCATGCGTGTAGTCAGAGGCTCCTATCAGTGCACAACTACAGCCAGTTGGACTTGTGCTTGAGCCTGAATAGGAGGTAACATTGATTACATGCCAGCACTTATAGCTGATGGGGCTTGGGGACTCAAATGGTTGTATTTGTTACTGAACCTAGGCCTCATGTGATTTTAAGGCATGTTCACTGTCGTAGGCCTGCCAGCAACTGTTTTCGGAGTGGCTACTCCCTGTCTGGTGATTTGTCCAATAATGGGCCAGGCATTAAGGTTGCTGCAGATGGCAGTCTGGGTTCCTGTTGCTTGGAGTGGCTTCGTTTGTTGTGAGGTGGCCATAGGCTGTTACACAGCAACCTTCTGGTGAATGATTGGTCGCACAGTTTCCCAACATGGACCCAGTTTGGCCCTCAACTGCTGTACTTGAGATGGATGATATCTTTGAGTCTGGGGCAAGGTTGGAACAAAGTAGCCAGCAGTATTATTTGGTTGAAATTATACCACTGACTCATAGCTACCAAACTCTGTGTTTCAACACAAGTGAAATCTAATATGAGAGAACTTCGACAGAAGGTATCAGAATGTTCAAAGAGAATGAAAACTACAAATATTTGGGAATCTCAGTAGTAGATACCAAATACCATCAAGAAGTCATGAAAGAAAAAATTAAGCAAAGAATTCCTCAGAAGAACAACGAAACTACTGAAAATCAAACTCTGCAGCAGAAGCTACAAAACAATAAATACCTGGTTATCTCCCTTACAAAGTACTCCAGCCTTTTTCGAAACTAGAATCTCAAAACCTGGACTGGTTGAAGTTGGACTACCCAAACTAATGGAATATACACAGATCAGACTCTATCTTGGAAAATGAAACCCAAAAACCTAGAACTTAGAGAGCCTAAAAAACTATAAAACATAAAGGCAACATTGATACCAATTAGTAGGAGCATTTGGAATCATCCCAAAGAACCTAGAGGTCTGTAGAAATACAGAAACTATCCAGATCACAGTACTGCTGAGATTGACTAAAATAATGAGGAGTCCTGGTGAGCTGAAGAGACTTGCTGTCACTCAGACTCCAGTAAAGACTATTATTATTGGTATGAATAACTGAAGAGAAATATAATTATGAAGTAATATATATATAAGATTAGATTCATAGATAGTTTTTAGATGTGCACATGAAATAAGCCTTTGAGTAAAGATGTGTAAAACAAAGACAAAATTTTGATACCTCATAATATATATATAATCAATATTGAGGCTATAGATAATCTCTGGATGTGTACATAAAATAAGCCTTGGTGTATGTATTTACCTGACCCCTCCAATATGGTTTGAAAATTTTCCTTCTCTTAGATTAGTTACTTTTACCAAGGTTAAAGAACTCAGTCTACCTTACTCTTTATTTATATCTGGGGAGAGAAGTGATGGATCCATGCCTTTCCCAAGGACATTAGTGTGAAGTCAAATGCATACAGCCTCATCTAGGTTTTGAACTCAGGTCACCAATTTTATTTCCTGTAACAATTACCATTAATCTAAACCTTCAAGTAAAGTGTTATATCAAGAAAAAAACCAAGATACTTTTGATTCATCCCAAAGCAATACGGAAGATCGTTGTCTGAATTTTGTTCAGTGGTGTTTATCATAATTCATTTTTTATTAGAGGGACTATTTTCCTTGTCTATGTTGTTCTTTGTTCACAACATTTTGGCCGTATATCTTCTGGCTTTCTATTGCAGAATCATTGATGTCAAATGTTCATTTTTAAATTCCATATAAATGCAAAGAATTTTTCTCATTATTGATTTGTCATGTCACTTTGTTTTTGCTTCTTTTATGGATTTTTATTTCTTTTTTTTTTTCTGTCATTACTAATTTGTTTGTTTTATTTTGTTATTAGAGGTTTTGCAAGACATTGTTTATTTCTATATTTGGTTTGCTCATAAGGCAAATCTTATCAGTTACCTTATTTACCAATGTGTTTCCCTGTCTGTTATGCAAACTTCATTCCATAAGGATCTGTGACTTTTTTTTTCTCTCCATGTGTAGTTAGCTATGCTAGATTTGCTTGGTTGATTTTTATGGCATATCAACCTTTGTAGGTTATTTAACGTTGAATCCATTTTTATACAAATAGTCAGTTCTATTTCAAGCAGTTCAGTTTAACATAGGTACACAGTTTAATTGTCAAAAATATTTCTATTTCAAGCTATTCAGTTTAGTCAAACAGTTCTAATTCAAACAATTCAGTTTAGCATAAGTCTGCAGTTTAGATCTATTTAACCCATAGATAGGGTGCTATCTGGTGCTACTTTTCCAGGCAAGAGTGGACCTGGGAGCGATGGCACTGAAGGGGTGCACTGCATTTCCCAAAGCCCCAGCATCACTGGAACCTCACCATCAGATTGTTTAGTGTCATATACAGGACACTCGTTGGTGGTGGGGGGTCTTACCCCTCAGCAAAGAAGCAGTCGGTGTATCCTACAGCCCCAGCCAAATGGGCAGCTAGATTTGAAAGTGTAATCTGCTGTCACAGCTTTTTTGTGTTTTTGATCTTCATTATTAGCAGATTATTAGCTGGTTACCCTTTTGTAAGTTAAGTAAGTTGGTTAACCGTAGTCAAAAGCAACCTGAAGGCTCACTTTCCATTAATTACTACACTGAGGTGTAGGGAATGGTGCTACTCCTTTCCCTGGATTACTCCACTTACCATTGATCTATGCATTAAAATGCTGAGTGATAACTAAGGAGGCATCGAGTACCCTTTTTTGAGTTATTGGCATGACTCAACCAGGGATTGAACCATGGTCTTCCAGACATTGGTCAACACTCTTATCATTATGCCAATTGGCCAGTTATTAGGGGTATCATCAATGCTATTTGATTCATGTTGTCTTCTCCTGGTGGTTGTATTTTGGTGAGTGTTAAGTAAAGTGGATTTATTTTGAATACTGTCCTGATATAGAATCTAAGGCATTATTTTGCTGTGAGCTGTTTCTGCTATAAAAATGGACACGGCAACATCCATTCAAATCTTGGATGAGATTGTGTGCATTTCCCATAGCTCTAATATCCTTCAAAAAGGTATGAAGTTATTCTCCTTCCTGCTATTGGTAAATAGTAGTGTATACTAGGCTCTTCTACCTTGTTATGGCAACCATTCTAGGAGAAGGAAAACTCTGAATTCAAACTTGTTAAACTCTGCTTAGAAAATGGATTTGTGTCACATCTTGCTCATGCAGAGGGATAGGTAAATATATCCAGTTCTGATTTGAAAAGAGGGTGACTGAAGTTAGTTTTCTTGCATACATTTAAACGGCATCTTGGAGCTGCATTTTTAAAAAAAATAAATGCCAAAAAATAAAGAAAGAGGTTAAAAAAATAGAAAGAAAAATGGTAGTGATATGACTAATTGATAATAGGAAAAATTCTTTGCATTTGTATGGAATTTCACAATGGACAGTTGACACTGCAGATTCCACAGTAAATAGATCTGAAGATAGCCTGCGGGTAAACAGTCGAAATATTGTGAACAAAGAACAACATAGACAAAGAAAATAGTCTGTCTAATAAAAAATGAATTACCATTGAGAGGAGACTAAAAAGAAAAAAAAGAAGAAAATTGAGCAAGTGCAGAGATTATATCAGGTGAATTAGGTAGAAGTAAATAAAGAAGTAAAATAAAAATAGAACAAATGAAGTAAAAGAGAGAGAGAGAGAGAGAGAGAGAGAGAGAGAGAGAGAGAGAGAGAGAGATGTACATTCTAATTCTACCCAAATCTTTTTGCATCTTCCCAAAACTCCCATGACTTCATCCACCACCCACTATGACTTTATTCTGTCAACATTGGTTTAATACTTTTTCTTCTATGTCCAAGCTACCTGCATTGTTGATTGTTGACCAGCCACTCAAATCCATCCATCACCAACTGACCAGCTAGTATCCCATCCACCCATGTCCACCTTTCCAACTCTTTAGTCACATCACTATCACTATCACATCAACTGACCACCACCTCCTACCTTGTCTCTTCTTTTACTCTTACCTCTACACTCTGCTGGAGTGGTCATCCTGAGTATTCACGAGTCCATCCTTCAGACAGTCACGGTAAGGTTAAACCATTCTAACAATAATGTCCTTCTAATTCTCTGTGGGTTTTATAAGTACTTATGTTCTAAGTACCATTGGGCTTGGGAAAATGTTATTCTTACCAAAATCATCTTGCCTCAATGGTCTGAAAGTAAATTTGTATTGAGAGAGGTGGTGGAAGAAGATGAAAAAAAAATGAGGAAGAGGAGAAGTTGAATTGAAAGGTAGAGAAATAACTATTATTATAAAGAGAAAGAGAAAGGATAGGTAAAAGAGAGAGTGGGTAAGTATGAGGAAAAGGAGGAGAGTGGAATAGTGATTGAAAGAAAGTGAAAGATGAAAGGCAAAAAAATATATGAAGAGGCCTACCTTGTGAAAGACAGTTGCACATTTTCTACTCATGCCAGAGGTCAGTGTTCAAACTGGAGTAAAAGCCAGGATTTAAATGCTGATATTCAAAGCAAGCAGGCTCTCCCCATTTTGAAAAGTGATCCAACACAATCCTCTTCCCTTTATTTTCTTACGTTTAGCCTTGTGCCATATGAAATGTTGCATTGTAAGATGTAGCATTTCCTGGCCATTGGGCTGGGACATGTTTTGCCTGGTTGTGTTCACAGGTACATGGATCGGGTCTGGTGTGTCTTAGTTCCAGTGTCAGTTGGTCAAGGTCATCTGACATGGATTCTGGGAAGCTAGTATTCATGTCATGCGCTCAAAGACTGGCACTCCTCAAGCCTCAGGGGGCTGTCTCCCAGGCTCTAATCCTCTCTGGAGAGGTTAGTTCTATCACCTGGCACCTGAGGTGCCCCTTTTTAGGGGGATGCTGATGGGCCCTAAAGCATTTTGGGGAATACTGGGCTCATCTGGGCTACGGTCCAGCACCCAGACCCACCTTAAAAAAGGGTTTGTGCCACACTCACCCATCTAATGGAACAAATGCCTGTACCATATGAAGTTGCATTTAGTAATAATACCAAAGGTCACGTTTTATCCCTACCCTCACCTTGGCAGATAGGAGGTCTGTCCAAGATCAGTTAAACATGGGGATTTCTTAGTAGCAAACTTCTCAGACTGACAGGTGTAGAAATTTATCTTAGTCCTGTTGAAATTCTCCATTAGGCATCTGCCTTGGGTATTGAGCAATAAATTGAACCCTTACCCATTTTAGATAATAAGGGATGGTGCTGCATGGAGGGATGGCCCTATGGGATTGTACTTTTTAATTCTGAACCAAATTATGTGCCAAAGTATACTTTTAGTTGTCTGTACCAAAGTTCAGTTTTCCAGCCCAGTTGAAAGAAATATATTAATTTTTAAGACATTCTCTATTTTGTAGACTGGTACAGGACAATCTAGCCAAGTTGGCTGGAGCTGCAGAATACACCAACAGCACCTCTGCAGATGGGTAAGACTCCTCCAACAAGACTCCTGGATATGACTCTAAACACTCTGATGCTGAGGCTCCTGGGCTGGAGCTTTGGGGATTGTGGAGTACCCTTTCATTGCCATTGCTCCAAGGTCTACTTTGACCCAGAATGGTAGCACCTGATTTGATCCTATCTATGGGTCAAATAAAACTGTTTGTAAACAAGTAACTTATGTTAAATTGAATTGTTAGAACTGTTTAACCATTTAACTGTGTGTAAATAAATAGCTAA
Organism: Sepioteuthis lessoniana; assembly: GCA_963585895.1. Classification (NCBI taxonomy): domain Eukaryota; kingdom Metazoa; phylum Mollusca; class Cephalopoda; order Myopsida; family Loliginidae; genus Sepioteuthis; species Sepioteuthis lessoniana. The sequence goes on along the minus strand of OY757913.1, from coordinate 58,604,412 downwards.
TGTTTAATTGAATTGTTAGTGATACATAGCAATTCTTGGAACCATTTAAGTAATCTTCAATAGAATTGTTTGTGTTAAATAATTCTTGTAACCACTTCACTGTCTGTAAACTAATCATCAATACTGAATAGAATTAGTAAATTAAATAGCAATACTTGAAACTCATTAACTGAGTACCTAAATTGAATTATTGGTATTACATAGCAATACTTTGAACCATTTGACTGTGTGCGAATGAATAGAATAATTAGTGTTAAATAGCAATACTTGTAACCACTTCACTGTATGCAAGCAAATGAATTATATTGAATAGAATTATAAGTGTAAGATAACAATAATTGAAACCATTTAACTGTGTAGAAACAATAACAATATGAGTGTGCAAACAAATTCTAATTCTTTTAAAATAAAATTACGAATGAACTATTCCCTTACAAATCATATATATATCCATTTTAAATATGTCCAAACAAATGGCTGATGTTGAATTATTGTTCTTGCATAGCAATATTTGAAACCATTAAATATGTGCAATCAAATGATTGATAATCAGTAGAATAATTCATGTTAGAACTACTTGAAACCATTTAACTAAGTGCCAAAAATGAGCTCAGGCTTTTTTTAAAGTGTTACCAAAAAAAAAAACTTTATAAATCATGTATTTAATATATATGTATAAATAACCTACAATGGCCAACATGCTATAAAACCCAACCAAACTAAACAGCACAATCTTGCTCCCATTATTTTGCTATGCACCAAGTTGGTCAAATCTGAACCACTGAAAATAGTGAACCCAAATACTTAATGAAAATAAACTAGTAATATTTTATCAATTGATATTCTTTTCAGAATATGAGATTTTAATATATAGATTACACTACAGTGTTAATGATTTTTATTAGTATGATCACTACATCTACTTAATTTTATAAGATACAATATGATAGGATAACTTAGCAATACTGATCTTTATTTGTGGGTTGGGTTGAGTTGGATTGGGTTTTATGGCACATCAACCATTGTTGGTTATTTAATGCCTAATCCTATTTTACATATATATAAGATATATGATTTGTAAACACATTTTGTAGAGACACACAGTTACATTTCAAACAATTAAATTTAGTGTAAGTCAACAAAGTTTAATAGTCTCAAGTATTATTATGTATCAGTAACAATGCAATTAAATAACAGTCATATGTTTACACACAGTTAAATGATCAAACAGTTCTATTTCTAACAATTCAATTTAGCATAGGTCATTGGTTTGCATACAGTTTAAATGTCAAACAATTCTATTTGACCCATTGATAGGACCCTATCAAGTACTACCACTTTGGGTCAGAGTAGACCTAGGAGCAATATCATTGAAGGGATACTCCACATTCCCCAAAGCTCCAGCCTCACCATCAGATTTAGTGTCATATCCTGAACAGTCATGGGGAGGGTCTTACCCCTCTACAGAGATGCTGTCAGTGTATTCTACAGACCCAGCTAATTGGGCTCTTATCTTTATTTGTGTTCAAATCATAAATTATATATATATATATATATATATATATATTTATATATTTAAATGCATAAATATTCAATAATTGACTTTCCTTATTATTAATAGCCCAAGTAAGATCAATTTATGATGATGGATGAATGTTTCCCCTTCCTTATTATATTAGCTGGATGCGATGTTGAAGAATACCTTTTCATAACATCTCTTGGAGCAATGGGTGTTACTTGGCAGTGTCCATCTCCACCCAAGTAACAAACAACCCATATGTAACATGGCTATGTACTTCTACCACACATGCCAAAGATTAACAAATTAACACACACTTAGAGGATGTTTACATAATTTTTTTTATTTAGCAGAAGATAAACTAATGACACTATAAGTCACAAAACATCTTAGCCACCTCATTTCTTTTATATTTGCACCAAATTTTAGATTCAGCTTACTGAATACAACCGATATCTTTTGCCATAATGCACTGTGGATTACCTTCTTGAATGACCCTTACTATCCTTTCAATTATTTTAATTGATAGTTCTTTTGTTGGAGTAAGTGTCCTTTCAATTATGTATGCCCAGCTGCTTGTTTAGCTCTGTTTTTTAAGAGTGGACTGATTTGTATATCTTAGTTTCTGCTGGTATTTGTTTCAGGAATACAAATTACTAGATCATCCATAATTTTTTCCTCAACATTGGGTTATTCCATATTTTCCTTTGCATGCCTTGGGAAAAGATTATACCATTAATTTAGATAATTTGAACCTAGTTTGTATAAGGAATATCTTATCAAGCCAGAATGTTCACTTATTAAATAAAAAAAAAGTTTTGCATCTTATCTGTTATTAATCGATTTACTGCTAAATAAAAAAAAACCTCAAATGAACATCCTCTAAGTATACTCATTCCATAATTTTCACCAAGGTTTGATTAATCAGGGACTTCACCTATAATCAAATGTGCAAGATGGATTGCCTTTTCAAGGATAAAAGGCTCCAACTATCCAGTTGTTTTCCTTGGAGGGGAAAAGTGGTTTTATGCCTTTCCCAAGAATTTTCATTTCCACGTAAGGGTTCCCAAATCTAAATTGCTGAGAGCAATAAATTGAAGGAATAAAAGTAGCAAATTTGTATTCAAAGCAGTCTGATATTTCTTTTCTACAAATAGATATGCTTTTCAGAGTAAAACATTTTTAAATGTAGAGTATATCACATAATTTTAATGTTTATATAAGTATTATTTTTGCATGTATTCAATTCAAAAATCACAGTAAAAGGACAACTTACTAATAATTAACTTTATGTATTTTCAGAATGTAATTACATTATAAACAATTTCTTATCATCAGTAGCCAAAGTTCAGCCTATTACTAACTCATGTTAACCCAGCTTCTTTTTAATAGTAACTAAAAAGGTTACCCATAGTTAAATTGAAAGTTTAGTCCTGCTGGGCTTTCAAAATAGCCCAATTTGGCAACTTTACTAGATTCTATGTAAATAACCTTGTTATTTTGAAGTGCCTATCCATCAGTGTTGCCAGATAGAATTAGTGAAAATACCAGGTTAAATAACATGAGAGTAGCCCACTTATTTTCAAGGATCATTTTTTTTTAAAGTTAAAACAGTTTAATAGATAGAGTACTTTATATGATTTTAATGGTTTTATTAATGATATCATAGTATGGATTTAATTTTTTAAATATGCTAATAGAATAATTTAGCAATATTCATTTATATGTATCTTCAAAAGTCAATTATATTATAAATGCATAAACATTGAATCATTGACTTTTCTTTTCATTAGTAACCTGAGTTAGCTGAAATTCTTTTAGAAATAGCCCCCAAAATTAAAAGGGATAACAAAATTTACCAGTGCTATGCTTTTAAAATTAGCTCCATCCACTACTAATAGCCCAAAATTTGACAAATGTGTTTTACTAAGCTTAATATATATCAAATAAACTGAAGAAACAAAAATCACAAAAAGAGAGGCAGGTGGTAAACCAAGAGAAATTCCAGAAAATAGGAAAATAGAAAGAAACTATCATATAGAGACAAGAAAGAAAGAAAGAGAAGCAGTAAGAGCTGAGTAGGAGGATCAAGAACTAATGATGGAAATAAATAAAGTTAGTGAAGCTGAAGAAGAAAAATTCTTTTTGATTGAATATGGTTTTCTCTCCTGAAATAAAACATCTGTTAAGACAATAGCAAAAACAGTTATATAAAGTTGAAAAAAAAATACACATGTGAAGGTCTACATAAATGTTTTTTCATTGATCAAATAATGACCAGTCTAATTATACCTATTGCAGATCCTTTTCTCTCAGTTTCTTGGTTTTAATTCCTGACCCCTGACTATTCCTTTGTTCCAGATTTTCAGTGCATTTCTATAGTAAAATAATCAGCAATGCAGTTAGATTATATATAAAGCCTTATTTTATCAATTATGCTTGCATCTGTTCCTGGTAGACCATTCTTTGTGATCTTTCATGCATTTCTATACTAAAATCATTAAGAAAACATTTACATTATAGATATAATAACCATACTCAGTCTGTAATGCTTATCTTAATTCCTGATGACTGACAATCATCTTTTTCCTTGATTTTCAGTACACAACATAAATTGTACACAAAATCTTTCTCCAACAAATTTTAGGTAAAAACATAGCCAAATTTGATGCTTAATCATCAATTGTTTTTTACTCTAATGCCAGGAATAATACAAAAAATAACTAAATTGAGTTGTTAGCATTAAGAAAAGCCAAATCCTTACCTACTTCCAATATAGACAGTTCTAAGATACAACAATAATTGTCATTCCATGTTTTTCCTCTGTTACTGCTGGAATTGTATAATGCTGTAGCATTTATCAGTCCAGAAAATGGAATTGGCAAGCTTAGTTCACTTGAGGCTGTTAGAGCTCATTTTGCAGTTATGCCCTTAAGAAAGACATGAATCTATCTTTTTTTCCTACTAAGCAGCTATAAGTAAAATAGCAAGGCATACTTGCTTCACTATGGTAATCAGTTTTGGATAAGAAAAACTCTGAATTCAAACTCACTGATTTAAGGCTCATTATTCTGCATGTTTTATGGATTCAGAGAAGGTTGGAATTCTGCATGGACTAAGAAAAAGTCTAATTCAATGATCCTCAGCCTTTTCAGCCAGAGAACCACTAAGCTTAACTTGGTAGGATCTGGAGTGACAATCTTAATTGAACTGAAAAAAGACCACTGAATTCACAAAGTAACAGTCATAATTTATGGATGTGATACCTGATGTTGTTTGCAATCACAAAAAGATGTAATATCAGAGTTAAATTGAAGTGGTTGACAGAAGGAGCACATCAGAAAAGTGCTTATTTGACAGTTTCAAATACAGCATATTCTTCATAGGCTTCATTTTGGAGAACAACTGTTCACAGAAAAATATGCCAAACATGCTCAATACTTACTGTGTGTTAATGATAAGATTAAGTAATCATCAAGGTAGAAGCTTGTGGTTCTTAAAGAAATGTAGTAAGCAAGAAACTTGGACTTCAAATCATTTAAACTCTGAAGATCAATGAGTTGTAATGGTATTTCTTCATAGTCAATATCAAAATGGAAAGAGAAAAATTTTTAAGTTGAGTGTCGGCCCACATAGATGGGATTCAAGAGCCAATGGTGGATTTTAGATCCCTGGTCTAATGGTTTGGGAATATTCATGCAGCAAGAGATAGATGGATGAATGAATGAAAGTTTTTATTTATTTTAATTAGTCTTACTTCTCTTATTGTAGGTTACATAAACAGCTAGTAAATAAAGAAGGCAAAAATATATAATTTTAATGAAACTAGAATAAGTAATAGTTTAAAAAGCTGATCAGAAAGGAAAAATCTCTGAAAAAAGAGAAAAGATGATTTCAGAAGAATTGAAATAATTTTTGGTCATGATTTGAAAAGGAAAAACAGATCAGTTTTTAGTAATTAAGATTGTAAAAAGATTGCAAAAACAGAGACAAAGAAAACAATATAAAGTCAGAGAAGTTTAGAATTTATTTATTTATTATGTCAAGAAAGTTATCTATTGGATGTGATATGGTGGAAGGATTATTGACAAACATCAGTTTTGTCAACATATAGCAATGTATGATGGCACCATACATTAGGAAGCTACAGTTTATATAATAAAAAAAAACATACACACTTACAGATAGTAGCACCATATAAATAATGTACATTTGTTGCTTAGCATATAAGTTTACCAAAAATTTATATCACACTTGGATTCAACATAACTGAGATTGGACAATGATAAAATCAGAAAATTATGAAGATGGAACAAAATGCAAATCAACCACAGGTATTTCTACTGTTACCCACCCACACACACACATTCACACACACACATATATCCTCATCATTATCATTATGCACTGCTAGCACTGATTTCCCTGACTCTATCTTGTCATTTGTCTTTATCTTTCATCGCTTCCAGTAGGTCTTTTAGATTACATCCAGTGTCTATTCAGAGCTGTTGTGGATAAGTTCTTGTTGGTTAGCCAACATTTGCACATCTATGAGAAGGGATCCATATGAGGATGTCACTTAGAGTTTGTCTTTACTTCTCTAGCAGTTTCCTACATGTCTTGTTCATCTAATTTGGATAATCTTCAAGATGGGAGGTTGGTGGCAGTACAAGTGCTGTTTTGTAGGATGTTGCTTCCAGGATTTGTTCAATATAGCTCATAGCATTCTTGTGCAATTCCCATGTAGCTTTTTCTCTATACGCTTAGACAGCATCCACATGGTAAAATTGACACAACTGCTGCTGAGAAGACACTGCATTTTATTTTATTGGATAAGTCTCACTTTTGTATGATCAATAACCTATCAATGGCAGTACTTACCTGCAATATTTGCATATGGATGTCATTTTCAGTAGATGAAACACTGTTTCTGAGGTACATGAACTTGTCCTCTAATTTTAGAGTACTACCATTTAGTGTGGAGATGTCTTCTTTTTTATTACAACACATGTACTCCATTTTGTCTGCATTTTCATGAAGGCCAGTGCCATCTGCTGCCTGCTCCAGACTATGCAGCGGGGATTTGGCTTTGTAGGTGTATTTGCCAGAAGCGCTATGTCATATACATAGTCTGCATCTGTAATAGTTTGCGCAGGATATTGTCTGCTTCTTGCCTTTTTTAGTGATCTATTGACATTCAAAGTATGTGGTCTATGCAGATTAGAAACAAATATGAGGCTAATGTGTCCACTAGCAGAATACTGGTAACAATGTCAAAGAAGCCTGTGTCTCCATCCAGTGAGTAAACTTTCACTTTTGTGTTTTTATAGTACGTCATTATGACTGTGACAGTTTCTTTGGGGAAACCATACACTATAAGTATTTGCTCTATCTCCCCTCAAATGCATTAGAGGAATCTACAAATAAGAGTGTTGCCACAAGGATTTTTGCACAAACTCCTAAGATTTTACAGATTGTCAGAATCTGTGTTGCTGTGGATCAGTTTCTCTGAAAACCATTTTGATTCTTCCAAGAATTTTCTCAATTCCTGGTTCTAAGTAGTTGAGTAGCAGAGCATTATAAATCTTAGCCACTATGGAAGTGAGGGTTATGGCTCAGTAATTCTTGGCAATTCCAAGGTCACCTTTCTTGGGGAAAGGGAGGATGCAGGTCTTGGTCCATCCGTTTATTATGTTCTGTTCGTTGCAGTATTGGAGCAGTAGGTCATCGAATTTCTTTGTCTTCCATATTTCTGGTGGTATTTCATGAAGACCAGCAGCTTTCCTGTTTTTAATTTTTGTGAGTACTACAATGAGTTCTTCTTGAGTAAAATATCCTTGTTTGATGTGTTGTTGGTAATTAATAATTTTTGTGATAGGTTTATCTGTAGCTTTTGAGGATTTTCCAAGCAGATTCTTGAAATGTTCTTTCCACATGTATATTCATTCTTCTTGGCTGGCAGCTCAGGAAGTGCTCTTCCTTTTACTCACTTCATTTACTGTCTGCCACATTATTCGAGATAGCCTATCTTCTACTGAATTTAATATATATATATATATATAGAGAGAGAGAGAGAGAGAGAAAGAAAGAGAGAGAGAGAATGAATATTTAATATATTTATACTAATATATATAAATATATATATATATATATATCTCGTTGTTTAAAGAGAGAGAGAGAGAGAGAGAGATGATGTTGATATCTATATATGTATATACTAGAGTTTACATATAGATATTACATTGTTATGATACAATAAAGAAAAATCAATTAAAATGACATGTGTATACATCAGCTAACACTGTTACTATATCTTTTTTTTTTGTAACATTCACACCCACAAGATTCCATGGGAGATAAATTGATAAGCATGTTGATATTTTAATTACTCAGAATATATCTGCAAACATTTATTAAGTATCCATTTTTATTTAGCATCAATCTTCAGGTAAAATGGACAGAACAGAAGGTGGTAGCAATAATATGATTAGGAAAGATTAATAGAAAAAAAAGTCTTAAGGGAGAAAGAGAGTGGACATGAAGTTGGTGTTGAATGTAGTCATTGGCACAAATGTGGAAGTATTGATTACCCAGTGAGAATTGAACTCATGAGTAAGTTACTGATAATATCAGTCTAGAATTCAACTAACTACCTATTATACCTAATAGAAGCACCTCAAATTGTTTAATGGTTAGTAGACTAGGTTAGTGGACCATTTTTGTGAGCTTGACTCTCACTGGATTTCTCATACTTCTGAACTTGTGCTAAACTAAGTTGAACTTAGTAAATAATGACCATTTGAGTTGAAAGTGGTCGGAATAAAGCAAAAAGGAATTTGGAGAGAGAGAGAATATATATTGCATAATAAAAGGATAATAGTCATAAAAAGAAAGAGTGGAGTTGGCTCCTCACAAGGAAATAATGGCTAGGTGTCTTTTAGAATATTGTTACTATAGTAATTTTAGTCCTCACACATGTGGTCTTGTGCCATTCAAAGCTCAACGTTGTAAAAATCAATATGACCCTGCCTTATAACTAAGATAAATATGTATTCTCTATCAGTACTCGAGGTCAGTGTTTGAGCTAAAGAAAGATGGACAAAGATGTTGAAACACTGATTTTCAAGGCAGTCTAACTTGAAAGATTGGTATAATGCAGTCTTACAAACCTCTGCTTCCTCCACATTTGTCTGTTTTGTATGCAATGTTTAGAATATGCTGAGTTTATCCTCTGCAGAGGAGTAAGACTCTAACAAAAAGGGATATCCTGGATATGAGACTAAACTGTTTGTGATGATGAAGCTCCAGTTCTAGAGTACAGTTTCAATGCCATTACTCCCAGGTCTACTCTGACCCAGAGTGGTAGAACCTATTAGGATCTCATCTATGGGTCAAATAGATCTGTTTTGAAAATTATTTGTATTCAAAAGGACCATGTGATAAAAAAAAAACTACCCAAAAAATGTATATACGAACATCCAATGAATGTGATTCCCAACTTGTAGGCATAAAATACCCATAGACTGGTTAACATGCCATTAAAATCAATCAATCAATCTAAATTAGTTCTCTAACAATAATTAAGCTAACTTGGATAAATATATAAAAAAGAAAGAGTGAAAGGATAAGAAGAGTTAAATGACTGAATAAGAATTAGGATTTAAAAAAGAGTTAAGGGAAAGAGAAAAGTTGAGAACATGATAAAAAAGGAAACTGAAATGTGAAATTAAAAATTGGTGTTACACTATCTTCTTGTCCTATTTCTATCTATTCAGATTTGTGCTGTACTTCAGTAAACCTAATAGTAGGATCAATATTGTATCTGTGATCTGCATTAAATCATATTTCTAATGGCTCTAGTGGTCTATGTTTAAGGCCAAGTAAAAATTAGGATTTCCAATACATAAAGCTCCCTAACCCCATCATAACATAATCTTCCTACCCCAATCTCTTTATTTCAGTTTGTGGTGTGCTTAGCTTAGGTAAATAGTTGGTCAGGTCAGGTTCTTCAGCTTTATTTGGGCAACCAGTCTAGAAGGAAAATTTTGAATTAGAACCAGCTCTTCTCTGCTTAAAAATTGACCTTGGGTCACATCCTAATAACAGAACGGTTGGATAAAGACATACTTAGTTTGTCTTATAGAAGTTCAACAATATTTTTTGGGCTCTTCAATGTTTCAGGCTTCTAGTATCATAGGCCATTTCTGCTGGAGTACAATGATATGGATATATTTCAGTAATGAAAAATTATAAACAGAAGGTTTTGAAATTTTATTTGAAATTTTGAAATTCATGAGAAAATTAATCAGACTATTGAGAAAAGATTAATAGTTAATTGCAGCCCCTTTTTTTCATAACTTGTTTCATGACATTTGAATAGATTAATAATTTCTTTACATGTTTCCAGTTGTCTACTTTTGACATCTCTTATTTTTCCACCAATGCTGAACTTCTTTGGCTATTTCTTACCCATCATAAATTCTTCAAGCAACTCTCATATCTTCTCTATTAAGTTTAAAAATGGCCTTCTTTTCAAGAGTAGTTATTTATGCCTAACATATCCATTCTTTTGGTGTTTGGGGAATATAAATGCTGCAGTTATCTTGTTGCAGAATGAAATCATTTCTCACCTACTCTTTTTTGTTCTCCAAAAGTTCTTTGTAACTTGATCTGTTCTGATATCCTTTCAGTCAATCAAACTGAAAGTTTCCATTGGGAAAGACTACTAAACCGTAACTCCTTCTCCTTCCATTTGTCTCTTGTTGAAAACAACATGTTCACCCCTTCTTAAGCATGTATACCATCCATTGTGTCCATCAAACTCAGAATATTTTTATCGGTAAAAACCACTTTTATTTAAAAATTTGACACAGTTTGTGAGCCATCTTTTTTCTCTCTCCATTCTTGTCTTCTTGTGTTTCTTTGTAAGTGTGATTTTCTTCTTAGTTTTAGCATATTTGAATCTTATTTTATGTTGCATTCTTTGCACAATTCAAAAATGGACACCCAGTTCACACTTCACCTTCACTTTCTTTGCTTTCACTGTTTCTCTTAATGTTAAAAGCCTCATAACTGTCCTCTTCATCATTCTTTTTGTCCTCTTTGCAACTGATCTCTTCTGTCTTCTTCCTCTCATAGTTATTTTTCAGCATGTATTCAAATGTTGACTTCTATAACTTCATGTCTACAGCATTCTTTCTGATGCTAAGGCCATCATCTTGCTTCTGGTGCCCCAAACAAATACTTCAGTAATTTCATTGCTTCAGTGGAAGATAAGAAATAAATTCATACCAAATATTTATTCTACAGTATACAAGTAGAAAATTTTTATATGATATCTGTCCTACAAGCAAAAACCTTTAAAATTCTTGAACTTTTTAAATTTAAAAAAATTATTTTTGTATAGATTTTAACAAAATACAGGAATATAAATCCCAAATACATTATTGGTGTGCTTATACCTATGGAATATACTTATTTGAGTCCTCACTTACCAAGGACCAATATTAGCATTAATATATCTGTTCTATGCTAACACTCAATACAAGAAAAATGCATTTGTTCATACAAGAACATTTAAACTTTTTTATACACATCAATACTATTGAGAAGAAAGAATGCGTAAACATGTCCCAATATACACATCTTAGAATATACATATTTTTCCATGAACAATCACTATGTAGAAGGAGTGCAATAATGGGAAAAACCTTACTTGATGAAGGAAAATAAAAATAGCCAAAAAGCTTTACCCTTCCATGGCAGTGTCCAAGACACATCTCTCCTGTTCAAAGAAAAGAGGTAAAGGAAGAAAAGAAAGGGTTTCTGAGGATGTCATGTGGCACTGCTCAAGCTCCTAATGGACCAGTAAATTATCTAAGAGATAATTATTTTTTATATACCTATAATATCAACAGATAATGCCTCATGAACTATGTACTTATCACCACGGTATCTCTCAGCAATATTAAATTCTGCTTAGTTCTTTTTTCAAAGAAGTCTGAAAAATATTGTCAGACCCCTTTAGTTGATATCACGATTGTATTTGTGGCTATGGTACCAATGGACAGTGATTGAAACCAGTTAAAAGCCAAAATTTCTATGCTGATCTGTAATGGAAGTGAACTTTCCCCACTTAGAATTTTTACTGTACAACCTTACTACTGCAATTCAACTCTGTACTATAAACTAAGCTTCATAAAGATCAAAATTCCAAGTTGAAGGGGAAAATAATTTTAAGATAGAGAAAAAGTATTGAGAAGTATTGCATAAAAAAGAAAGGAAAAACAAGGCATTTAAAGAAAAATGAAAATATTCTATGATGATTAGAAAAAGGAGAAAAACTTTAGACTGTACAGAGGAAGTAGAAAGAAAGAAAAAAAGAAAGAACAAAGAAATGATAGAAAGGAAAAAAATAATAAGACACAAAAAGCTAAAAAGAAGAGAAAAGGAAATATAGAAAAATTGGAAAGAAAAAAGAAGACAAAGCTAGGAAAAACAAAAGAAAAGTAAGAAAAATAAAATAATAAAAAAAGGAACTGGAAACAACCTTCTGTAGAATATAAAGAGAGTAATAAATTTGAGTAAAAATGCAAGAAAAATATTTTGAAGAGAAAAGTCAAAAAGCTTGAGAGATCTGTGAAATGATTGTAATATATAGCTAAGTTTACAATGACCAGTGGAAGAATGGTGACACTTTAGAAGCAAGCCTGATAGTAAGTGAAGAAGAAGGTGGTGACACCATATAAATTTAACCCAACAAAATGTTTTATGAACAATAACATATAATTAGATAAAGATAAATATGTACAATAAATACAATGGACATAAGCATATATATATATATATATATATATATATATATATATATATATATATATATATATATATATATATATATAAAGCATAAAAACATATTTTGGGAAAAGAGAAATAAGAGGATAAAGAACAGTTATGCATCTTTCACTGATATTGTGAAATGTACATCTTTCACTGAGAGTTCAGAGATATAAGGGAAAGAAGTTAAAACATCCTACAATGTATAAGCATTGTGGAGTGAAATTCCTACATAGAATAGGCTTGTGTAAGTGGTGCAATGCTGAATGAACATCAAGCTGTGGATATTATTGTCTCTATACCAATGTACTAATAGTGAGAGGAGGGAGTCCCCATGATGTAGTGGCTAACACACTGGACATTGTAGTAAGTTTGATTTTTAGTCAGATTGTTGCATTCACTTTCAGACTAATACCCTTGGGAAAGGTGTGAACTCCCTTATCTCTCCCAGGTATGGGTTATTTAGTACCAATACTGTCCTTTTATGAGGATAGCTTTGGCATTAGATGAACCATGAAGGTTGATATACCATTTAAGAAAGAAACCAAACCAATGTGGAGATATAGTTGTAAACATTAGTTTTTAAAATCCAGTTTACAGATTTTTGCTAACTTGCTTAGAAATTTGTGTTTCCTTATTTATCTATTTTTTTTATATTTAACACATGTGAGTTAACTATATCAACTGAAAGTCTATAAATCTGTTGGCTCATGCCTCTACATCTCTCCTATAGATTGTGTAAATTTTATTGTGTACTAGATAGTGATATTTGTACACAAACCAGATAAGTGAGAAAAAATGCTGGAATCTAACTGGTCACTATAACATAAAAGGTAAGCAGAAGGAAGAAATTTTTAAAAGAAAAAGAAAGCAAAAAGAGTTGATGAGTACCAATGAAAAGAGAGAGAGGAAATTTCAAAATCATATTGTTTAAGGAGTAGATGAAGCTCCGAGGAAAGAAAGAGAAGTAGAAAAAGAAAAATTTGGAGAAAAGCTTGAGAAACTATAGAAGAAAAGGAGAAAGAAAAACAGTAGGGAAAAACAACCTAAAGATAAAGAAATATTGAAGAAAAAAAAGAAAGAGGTAAAGAAATGATATGGGGGAAACAAAAGAAAGAAAGGAAATACGGAACAAAAGAAAAAAAAGAAAGTGCATAAGGAACAAAGAAAAGAAAGAAAAGGGTATGGGGTGAATGAAAAAGTATGGTTAAAGAAACAAAGAAATAGATAGGTATATAATAGCAAAGAGAAAAGGAAGCAAAACAATAATTACAAAAATATTACATACAAAAATACAAAGAGGTAGTATTTACCAGCAGAAAACTTAGAGTAGATAAAAGAAGGGAATAATGACATCAGAGAAAAAGAAAAAGAGGATTAAAGTAAATCATTGTTGAGAGATGTGGGGGTAAAAGAAGAAAAATCAAAGCATTAGATAAGAAAAGGAGTATCAGTAAAGAGAAAAAAAATGATTAAGACATTTAAGTGAAGGAAAAGAAGAACTGATTACAAGGAAAGGAATAAAAAGGAAGAAAAATAAGAGGAGAAAAACTGAAATAGAGGCAAGAAAAATTCAGTTTGAAGAAGGTAGATCACTATAGAAGTTGTTAAGTACTTTACTGATCTGATGGCTACACAGGACTTATGTATGACTATCGACTGTTGGAAACCCAAACAATTCACTTGAATAAATTTAAAAAAGCTGTTTTTGTTAGGAAAATTCCACTAGCCAAACAATGACTATGATGTCAATAAGAGACTCAGACATTATTCCAAACATCATTCTTTTGTTTGATATGTTTGTGTATATACATGTGAATAATATAGGTATATATGAAAGGATATCTCTGCTATACCTATGCTAAATATTTATCTCTATATGTGTATATGGAATAAAACACGAGTATATATATATATATATATATATACGCACACTAAAATAACAAATAGATGAATATATATATAATATAAAATAAATAACTGTATATATGTGCACATTATATATATATATATATATATATATAATAGCCGTAAAACATCATTATTCATGCATATATATCTATATCATATATTGGCAATAAAAATTAATTATTTATTCATATATATATATATATATATATAACATTAAAAAATTATTACTCATGGGTGAGGCAAATTGGAAATAAAGACTATTCATGTGTGTGTGTATATATATATATATATATATATATATATATATATATATTAAAAATTATTTGTGTATATATATAATGAATATATATATATATATATATATATATATATATATATATATATTATTAGTGTGTTTAAAAAGTAATTATACTTTACCAAAGAGGACATAAAGAAAAATTTAGGTGAAATTTATTTAAATATTATCTTCAAAAGTGTGGTCACCTTGATTTTCACTGTCTACTGCCCAACAGGAAGGCAAATTTTAAACTTTGGCCTAGTTGGCTGGAGCTGCAGAATACACCAACTGTATCACTACAGTAAGACTCCCCCAATGAGTGTCCTGGGTATAACACTAAATAATCTGATGACGAGGCTTCAGTAATGCTGGAGCTTTGGAGAATGTTGTGTACCCCTTCATTGCCATTGCTCTCGGGTCCATTCTAGCCCGGAGTGGTAGCACCTGGTAGGGTCCTATCCATGGGTCTAATAGAACTGTTTCATATTTAAACTGTACTTATGCTAAATTGAATTGCTTGAAATAGAAATATTTTCATATTTAAGTGTGTGTAAACAAAAGACTGAATTTTTTGAAATTAAGTTAAAATAATTAACTTTTTTGAAATTTTTGAAATTTTTGAAATTTTGAAATTTTGAAATTTTGAAATTTTGAAATTTTTGAAATTTTTTGAAATTAAGTTAAACTAATTAACTGAGTGCAAAAAAAATAAGCTAAGGCTTGTTTAAAAATCCTATCAACAAAATATGTTTAGAAACCATATATTTGATATATGTATAAAAATGATTTGACATTAAATGACCTACGGTGGTTGATATGCCATAAAACTAAACTAAACCAAACCAAACCATTTAATCTGAGATTTTTCCTAGAAAAGTTTGAAAGACTGTTTGTTTACAACTTCTTCCTAGTTTCTGAATATTCTTACATTCTTGAAATGTTCTAGTGATTTAAGCAAATTAAAATCTATAGGTGCAAAATTTGGTGAATATGGAGGATGTGGAAGAACCTCCCAAACTATTGATTTTAACTTGGGTTTACTGAACTGCAATTGTTGAAAATGAAAATGGTTACATATTTTATGATAATATTTGAATAAATTTAAGTAACATTTGTTTTTATATAATCTCTGGCAAAACATAATTACTTTCTTAACACCCTAATATATATATATATATATATATATATATATATATATGTGTGTGTGTGTGTGTGTGCATGTTAGGATAGTGTAAACATAGTCAACCTTGGTACAACAAATGCATAGGTGAGAGACTGACTAGCACCCATGTCTTTACGTCTATACTAACCAAATTTAAATATATTTATAAACATAGCAAATTGCATTAATAGAAATGCTTTTTGCAAAACCTTCCAAAAAAGTTTTTCCGTGGGGTATTGCATCTCTCATTTTTAAAAAAGGGCCCCAAAAATATTTTATGCTTTTAATTATATATATAATAATTAATCTCTGTTAAGAGTTAAAATGAAATTAGCAACTCTTTTTCATGCTACCACCTGGTGGACAAGTAAGGTAATTATGAGAGAATGATTTGCCTCACTCACCCATTTCCACTGGGGTATACTGGTAACAAGACATTTTGTTGAAGTATCCAGTATTGAAACAAACAGGTCCATCCTTTTCTCAAGAACATTGAATATAAGTATCCTCAACCCAAAATTGAACATAGTATGATTTTTCATAACATACCATCTATAAGAATCTATGCATCAATCATACAGCCCAGTCAGCTGGGACTGTAGAATATAATTACTGCATCTCTACAGGGGATTAATACCTACCCCTCAACAAGTATCCTGGATATGACACTAAACAATCTGATGGTGAGGCTCCAGTAATGCTGAAGCTTTTCTTCATTGCTATCATTCCAGCCCAGACTAGTAACACTTGATTGGGTCCTATCTATGGGCCAAAAAGAATTGTTTGACATTTAAACTGAATGCAAACAAAAGACTTATGGTAAATTGAATTGTTTTAAATAGAACTGTTTGATCAACAAAGGATTGATGTTTTATTGAATTGTTCATGATATATAATAATACTTGGAACAATTTAACTATAAATGAATGAGTAATGTTGAATAGAATAATTCGTGTTAAATAGCAATACTTGTAACCACTTCACCATGTGCAAACAAATGATTAAGATATTCAATCATAAGTGTTAGATAGCAATAATTAAAACTATTTAACAATAGCAATAGTAGTGTGCAAAAAATTCTAACTCATTTAAAAATGAAATGACTAACAAGGACTATTCTCTAACATATCATGTATACCTATTTAAATGAGTGCAAACAAATGGCTGATGTTAGATTTTTACTGTTACATGGCAGCACTTGAAACCATCAAAATGTGGAAAAAAATGAGCTCAGTTTCATTTAAGAATTTTATTAACAAAATGTGTTTACAAACTTATATATTTAATATGTACATATAATCAGGATTTGTCATTAACTAACCTACGATGATTGATATGCTGTAAAACCAAACCAAGCCAAACACTCATCTTATTTGGTTTATATAGACATATAAGTATGTTTATAGGATTTTGTAAATCATAAATTAATATCTAAAAAATAGATAATGTAAGTGACTCTGAAAACAAGATAAAATCACTCTTTATAGATTCATTTAACTGAATCAATTTATTTGTTTCTTACATTTTAACTGTTAGTTTTTATAGAACTTAGAGAAATCCAGATGTTGTGATGAACACAAGGATGCTGGTTTAAGAGTATCATTGTAAAAACTCTGAGAATTGGAGAGGGTACAGTAGCTGAAATTAGTATAACAAAGACCAGGAAACCTGCCTGAAATGATTATCATATAAAAGTTAGTCATTCATTAACATGTTATTTAAATTAAACTAGAATTTTAAGCTAGATTCTGACAAAACCCTTACATATTTACAAACTTCAAACTAGCTTTGAAGTGGATTTTTTTATGGATAATTAAAATGCTGTAGTAGTGAGTGCAATCCTCTCTGAGTGCTCCTGACTTGAAACCTATCTGACTAAATTAAACTTAGAAAATACTGAGAACCTCACGTTGGAGCAATGGTGAATTCCCTTAAGTTGTGGCTTTGTACAAGGTAGAGCTAAGCTTAACATTAGATGAACAAAGACTGAGTCAATCAGACAATTTAAAAACAGATTGAAGCTAACACTAAAAAAAACATGCATTTAGCACAATAATAGTCACTCAACAAATGAAAGTAATGAGTCAGATTGTTAACATACAAACATGTTTTTCAGATTTTATCCTTTGTGTGATAGACAAAGGTTGATACATTTATATATGTTAAAACTGCAGTTAACATCGATGCAGTAAATATTTGAGTGTATTTTTCAGAATTTAGTTTTAATTCTTGCGTTGATCAAAGTAAATCAATAGGTGACAAATAAATTTCATTCATTGATTCATTCGGACCAGTTTTCTCCTCATTATTCCTTTTATCGCAATGTTTCATCTGTTGTACCCTGTGGCCTTCCTCATTGTTACTATTATACATTGATTGTTTCAGACCAGTTTTCCTCCGCTTAGTTGTCTTTATCAGAATGTTTCATCTGTTATATCCTCTGGCCTTCCTCATCTTGTTACTATTACACATTGATCCTTTCAAACCAGTTTTCCTCCTCTTCGTTGTCTTTTTCTCAATATCTAATCAGTTGTACACTGATCTTCCTCATTTTGTCACTATTATACATTGATTCTTTCAGACCAGTATCCTCATCTTTGTTGTCTTTATCATAATGTTTTATTTGTTCTACTATCTTGCCTTTCTCATATTGTTACTATATGTATTGATTTTTTCAGACCAGTATCCTTCTCTTTATCTTCATCACAATATTTCAACTATTCTACTTTCTAGCCTTCTTCGTCTTGTTACTATTATACATTGATTCTTTCAGACCAGTATCTTCCTCTTAGTTGTCTTTATCACAATGTTTTATCTGTTGTACTCTCTGGCCTTTTTCATCTCTCTACTATTATACATTGATTCTTTCAAACCAGTTTTCCCCTTCTTTGTAGTTTTCATCCCACTGTATTAGTATTATACATTGATTCTTTCGACCCATTTTCTTCTTTGTTCTGTTTATCATAATACTTTAGATGTTTTATGTTCTAGCCTACCTGAGGTGTCTGTCTCATTTGGTAATCCGTGAAAGTTGTACAGAATCCTTCATTTCCTCTACAGGTACATGTTACTCTCCTTCCTATGCCTGTTACATCTGTTGTCTTTTCCTGAAAATTTCATGACTCATAACTGTCAATTTTTTTCTTTTGATGACCACAAAATCTGCCATGACTGTATTATTAGTCAAATACTGATTATCAACAAGTCTGATTTTTACAGTTAATTTTATTCTTTATTGATGGGTAAAAGTTTATAAAATTGTATATATGAATACATACACATATAACTGTATATATCTATTGATATATATGAAAATATTCCTGTGTATAAAAATTTGATGCTTATATAGGAACAATATACACAACACATATACAAACAAATACACGCACATATATATGAAGGTCATTCAAAAAGTTTTAAGCTTTACCCAGACAAAAAGGCATAACTCAACATTTCATATAAAACTAGAACAACTAATTCAGATTTCTGTCTTAATTTCTATGTAGGTGTGGCCCATACAAAGATGAGTAGTGTGTGACAAATCTAAAATCTGGGTGAGGCTTAGAATTTTTTGAACAACCCATGTATGTGTTTATGTACATTTTCTTATATATGCTCACTGCAATATATATAAGGGTGAATTTGGTATTTAACATAGTTACTAATAAGATTTAGCTAAGTTTTGACCTGAAATTTTCATTGTATAATGCTTGATATGTTATTAATATTCATAACTGAATCAAGTACATTGAGGAGGAGATTATGTTGAAAAATAAATATTTGTTGTATAAAGTAAATCCTTTTTTTCATCTTGAGGTTTTGCACATATTGATGTACTTGCACATGTGCGTGTACATACATAATCATATGTCTAAAATTAATGGCATGAGAAAATTAATATTCAATTGTATATTATTTTGAGCTATATTTTATTCTAATCTTTTTCAATAACCTGTTATTGGATTAGAACAAACTTCTGCAGGGATATTTTGCCACTCTTCATGGGCATAATCTTCAAATTGTTTAAGATTTGTTGGGTTTTTTAGTCTTACATCTCTTTTCAATTTATTTGTTATGTTTTCTATTGGATTGCGAAGGCCATGGTATAACTTTACTTATCTTGATTTAGTTTGGTTTTATGGCATATCAACCGTTATAGGTTATTTGATGCCAAATCCTCTTTATGCATATGTATAGAATATATATGATTTGTAAACTTTTTTTTTTATACCATTTTTAAATGGGCCTGAGCTCATTTTATTTTTGCACACATTTCTATTTAACACAAATAATTCTATTTACTATTAATTATTTGTTTACACACGGTTAAATGGTTTCAAATATTTCTATTTAACATGAATAATTCTATTTACAATTAATCATTTATTTACACACAGTTAAATGGTTTCAAGTATTGCTATGTAAAAGTAACAATTAACATTAATCATTTGTTTGCACACATTTAAATGAATATACATATAGGATTTGTTAGTGAATATTTTGTAGGTAATTTCATTTTTAAAAGTGAACTAATTTATTTATACATTAATATTGCTATTGGTTCTTCACAGTTAAATGGTTTCCATAATTGATACCTAACACTAATAATTCTATTCAATATCAATCACATATTTGCAGACAGTAAAGTGGTTACAAGTATTGCTATTTAACACAAATTATTCTATTGAACACAATTCATTCATTTAAACACAGTCAAATGGTTCCAAGTATTGCAATGTAATACCAATAATTCAATTGAGACACACAGTTAATGAATTTCAAGTATTGCTATTTATTGATTGAAATTTGAAGAAACACTTGGGTTGGGGATGGTTACAGTATATTTGCAGCAGTCTTTTCTCTTAGATTTTAGAATGATGTTATGAACAGAGAATTTCAGGCTAATAAATCATTTAAATATGAGATCATATTCACTGTCTGAAATATCAGTATAATTCTATTAAACATTACTTATTTGTTAGCATACAATTAAATGGTTCCAAGTATTGCTGTGTATCACTAACACTTTAATAAGACTGTCATTTGTTTATATATAGTTAAATGCTCCAAGAGTTCAATTTCTAAGAATTTCTTATCCTGAAGATATTTCTGTACTAATGAATATTTTGGATAATTATAAGACATTAAGCCATCACCATGCTTTTTTTTTTTTTTTTTTTATAAAACTATTAATTTTACTAAGCTTCCTGTTCTTCTTGCAGAGAAACATTCCCTCTAAAGCACAATACTGCCTTCTTTATGTTTTTTGCACAGATGAAAACCTTAACATCGCTAAACAAATTTCTTATGGCCTCAAAAGTTTTAGTTACGTCTAATCTGTCCATAGTATATTCTAACAGAATAAGACAGTCTTATCAATATGTTCTTTGCAAACAGTAGATGAGCTTTCAGGTTAACTGACAGTTTCTTTTGCTACTATGTCAAGGCTTTCTTACAAGGGTAGCATGAATATAGCAAATTAGCATAAACAATTTTGTAAGAAAATATAGCTTGATATTGTAGCTGAGCAATCTTCTTGGTACTGTGATAAAAGGTTAATGCTGAAATGAATTATAACAATTTGTAAACAAGCAAACAGAAAAACAAAATACAGGATGTTGAGTTGAACAGACGTTTT
Source organism: Sepioteuthis lessoniana (assembly GCA_963585895.1). NCBI lineage: Eukaryota > Metazoa > Mollusca > Cephalopoda > Myopsida > Loliginidae > Sepioteuthis > Sepioteuthis lessoniana. Next base: position 58,583,069 of record OY757913.1, on the reverse strand, counting down.
TTATGTATTATTTTTGGTTGGAAGAAGTACTTTAAAAAATATTTTTTGTGTGTTTGCAGTGTACATAATTACTTTTAATGTTTTTTTTAATTGTTTGCTTCTATGTCAATCATGAATTCCTTTTAGGATAAAAATTGGTCACTGTTGTAAGGTTCAGCACTGATATTTTGGTTCTATAACTGCAGTAACTAAGCTTTGTTTTCTTTGACAGCTGGACTTCTAAGGTAAGCAGGGGAATAGCAGGTATATAGACCCACTAACTTTTGGTGGCAAAATAGGGAAAAGTTATTTTTGGAAATGATAACATGTTAGACTCTTCTTGGACAGAGTAATTTTATTTTGAAATTTGAAGAAACACTTGGGTTGGGGATGGTTACAGTATATTTGCAGCAGTCTTTTCTCTTAGATTTTAGAATGATGTTATGAATAGAGAATTTCAGGCTAATAAATCATTTAAATATGAGATCATATTCACTGCCTGAAATATCAGTATATTAATACTTATCATTTATACACAAGAAAATTATAGTTTCCTTGTTTATACTTGTTTTCATCACATCAGATGGATCATCTTTTCAGTTTTGTTGTTATTTATTAAATATAAATTCTAAAAAGTTCTCAATGTTTTATTCATCCAGACAAGTCTTAAAACTATCAAGAAAAACTAACTTCTTCAATATTCTAAAATTTATTCTTCTTAAACTAAAAAATTATTCACTGTCAATAATTTCTGTCATATATATAATTATGTATATATCATATTTACCAACCCCTCCACTCGGGCAGGATATGACACAAGGTCAATTTTTAAGTGGAGTTTAACAGGTTTGAATTCAGAGTTTTCCTTCTCCTAGACTAGTTGCCTCACTAAGGCTGAAGAACCTAGTCTGCCCTACTATTTACCCATTGCTGGAGGGAGAATAATTGGATTCATACCTTTCTCAAGGGTATTAGTGCTATGTGAAATGCAATCAGTCTCGTCCAGGATTTGAACTTGTGTCGCCGTGTCCATTTCCTACGACCATAACCATTACACCACACATATGTATATATAAAGGTCCACATATGATTTCAAATTTGGTATTTAGGTTTTTTGTTTATCATTATTTCTTATATTTGTGCAACATGTGTTTTGGACATTCTAGTTCTCTTCGGGTATTTGCTTTATTAGCTGTGTGTTGAATTTCTTAATAGCAAAAGGGGGCTTTATAGATTGTTTTAATTTCTGTTGACTTTATGATTAGTGTCTATGCTTGTCGCATTGGAGTTAATTGCCCGTGCAAATTTTTGGTTGTTTGTTAATTACTTTTTTATTCTTTCCCTTCTTTCTACCTTACCATTTACCCATGTAAATGTGTGTTTTGTCATTAATGTGTTTGTGTGTGTATATATATATATATATATATATTGTGTATATGTGAGTGGGGTCCAATGAAAGTGTGTATTATTTGTAATGGTGAAGTTTGGTAACTGGTGAGAATGTATTTATCTCCATATATAGATGAATTTTGAAGCTAGTTGTGTGTATGTGTATAGTTAGGCTCTGTTTAATATTAGTTTAAATTTATAAAGTGTTTTTTCTTTTATTTGAAGTAATGAGTAGTCATTGGTCAGGTATATTGGCATTATTTTAAAATTCTGTTGCTACATTCATAAAGGTGTTTTGATATATTGAGTTTTCTCTTATCTTGTTATTTAATCTTACTTTTATCAAGAGAGACTCTTTTGTTCAGCGCTTGTATGTATCCTATGTAGATTTGGTTGCAGTTTGTACATTTGATTACGTAGAGTACATTTTTTTAATTGCAGCTTAAATTTTCTATTTATAATCATGCAATGGTGAATTACATTATTATAAATATTAGCTGGTAAGCTAATATTGGTCCAAATACTATAACCAAATACAATCGTAATTTGCACAAATCCATAATATCTTTATATTAAATTTTAATATATTTCTATATGAAAATAAAAGGGGGTTGTAAAAGTAAACATTTAACTACATATTCCAAAATTTGTGAGATATGTCAAAAATTGTCCAGATTGAATAATTAAATTTTAAAATTTCATTGAATGCATATGCACAGCTAAACAACCTCTATGATAAAGGAATGATGTCAAGATAAATCAGTGCCAATTGTCAATATTTTTTGACTAGCAGTCTTGATACTTTCAAACAACATTTTTTGGCAAAACACAGGATTATGCAAGTGCAGCACTCTTCATACTCAACAAACTTAGCTTATTTTCTTGTTGTGAAAATTCAACTCAGTTGTAAAATTTGAAGACATAGAGAAACGCAACAGCTCATCTTTGCATGTCAAAAGAGGAGTCTCAGAAGTTCTTTAATCAATGGAAGACTCACTGGAATATGTTCGCCCAATCTCTATGTCATGAGAAGGATGGCCTAGTGGGTAGAGTGCTCGCCAATGGCCCAAGAGATCGGAGTCATACTGAAGACTCAAAAAATGGTACTTGATGTTGCCTTGCTTAACACACAGCATTATAAGGTACAAATCAAAGGTAAAGCAGAGCAATCCAAAGAAAGGAGTAGCACCCTCCCCTCAACTTTACTAATTTACTTACATCTGGTTTGAATTAAGAAATTTCCTTCTCCTCGACTGGTTGCTTTAACAAAGCTAAAGAGCCCAGACTGCCCAACTGTTTATTCATAGCTGGGTATTGATAAAGAGATGAATTCATGACTTACCCAATGGAAAGAATCAAAGTAAAATGAAAACAGCCTTGTTCAGAATTTGAACTTGGGTCACCAATTCCATTTCTAATGATAATAACCATTATACTAATTGCACCTCACTGGAATGAATGCCATTTGGAAGAAAATTAATGTTTCATTAATTGTCCATTTCTGCCTTGGTAAATATGGTCTCAGTTTTGATACTTCTAATACTTTGTGCTGCTCATATTTCTATTCATTTTAAATCTTCTCTGTGAAAAAGTCTATTCCAAATGACTTTCTTTTAGAAGTGATAGAGTATCTGGCATTTGGGAACTAAAACTAACTAACACAAAAAAGCAAAATATTGATATTCTTATGTACTATGCAAGATATTTTGAACTCTGTGCAATTCTATAATTAATATGGCTTCCCTTCTATCATAAAATTGAATTAAAGGAAGTGTCACGTGATATCCCACGGAGACGATAGAAATAAGATTAATACTATCCTCCCGTTGGAATGAACAGTGGCAACCCGTCAAAAAAGAATGTAGGTCACAGAGGGGATATCAACAGATATTGGTACTTAGTAACCTCAGGTCGCCGGACACCGGAAGGGGAGGAAGAGAGAAGCCAAATGATTGGCTGGGGCCCTAAAACAGAAGTGGCACCCTTCTCCCCGTCGGCAAAAAAAACGAGAAGAAATGTTAGTTATTGGAAAGGGCTCATGGCAGACTGACCCATAGCCATTTACTCCGGGTAGAAGATAAAAGAATATCTGAGACACGACGGACCCAAGTTCTTCAAGCCAGTGTTAAAAATAGCTTAAAGTCTATTAGCCCATGAAAGAAGAAAGATTCTCCAGTGGAACCCCGTTGAAAAATAAGATAAGTAACTTAGGGACTATTTCTCCTTTATACCCAAAATTTATATATCACTCTCTCTCTCTCTCTCAATTTGAAGAAAAAAACAAAAGTCAAGAAAAGACATTTATGTACGTGGACTGTCTATTTATTATATATTTGACACTTTGAAAGTGTATCTCTTTGTATAGTAAAGGATTAATGTATTTTTATGTTACCACGTGGTCTAAGTCGTTCTTTGCAGTTCTGCTACGAATTTGTTACCTCATGCTTTTCAGCTTCTATTCGCCTTATGTTATCTTGCTTAAAATTGTCCTATAAATTCCTCTAGAATATCACCCGGGAAACCGGAGTTGCCGACTACTACAATATAATATTATTACAACTAAAACCTATAGGCTCATATCTTCCATTGTCTAGGGGAAGGAAGGAAAGTGGCCTGGTGGGTGTGTGGATAGTGTGAAATTTGGAACCCCTTGCCAGCGGCGGTCAGTCTAGCCCTAAATTAATCCCTCACGTAATATGTCAGGTCTTATATGCCTGAGAGAAAAACTCTGAACGAGGACTTATTCTATAGGGGATCAAGTGCCAACCTGCCCCGTCTTCACACGTGCAAAAATAAAGTCCCATTTTGGGATTTTAGTCAATTTGCCGTCACAGAAGCCATACTTACAATGGAATATAATCCTTAAACATACAAACACAAAATTCAACTGGAATTTTTTAAAACGGATTCACATTCCTTAAAAAGTTCAATTTTAGAACCTTTGTGTGGTTTTTAATGTTTTTTCGCTTATATAAATGTTGCATTCAGTGTTAGATTTCTCTGATCTTTTATCTTCGCATAACATTGTGGTTTGCTTGAAAGTTGTCACTTGATCCCCGATGTCAAAAGAAATGGATAAACATGCATTTATAATTTGGTTATCTTGTTAATTAATGTTTTTATGATTTGTGCCAACCATCTCAGTAAGTTTTCAAACTGTATTTGATAGGAAAGAACTCATCTCTGTATCCAACCCTCTTCATCATTTGAACGCTTAAAAACTGGTTTCTTATGACCCAACAATAAATATTGATAGACTATGATTTCTAGCATTGGCCTAGTGGTTAGAGTGTTTGCCAATGGCCCAGAAGACCAGGGTTCAGTCTCAAACAAAAATTTAGTCAACAAAATTGGACACCAGTAACAATAATAATATTACAAAAAAATATGAAGGCAAAAATAAAATAAGAGGGAAAGAGATCCTTGTTTAAAATTCAAAGTAGTTTATTATGACAAAAGGAAGGCCACTCCAGTTAGTTGCATATGTGTCCCAATGTAAATATGACAAGTAACTCATAAATAAAAAAATGAAGTAAAAAAATTATTAAAAAATCTTTCATCTACTGATACACTCACAAAACTGGGAAAGAAGTCTCTACTTCTTCCCTTCAGCTAAATAAGGTTTCACATGTGTATCTTTTCTGTTTTTTCTTAGAGACCAAGTCCCTAAAAATGTCCCTATTTTTCTTTTCTTTTAATAAAAAGCTACTCTCTATCTTTCTTTCTTCTGCAAGACAAAGTCTATAATAATGTTCATTTTCTTCTTTTTCATTTTCTTTCATCTTCTCTCTCAATAGAGCAGGTAACAGTGTCTGAGACTTGTGTAGTTGTTGGAGTCGACTGAAGTCATTACTTCTTTTTTCTTATAGGAACAATTCCTCTAAAATATAAATTTATGTAGTAGAAACCTACTTTTTTTGTTTTCTTTCTTTTCTCTTCGTTTTAGCTTGGGCTGTAGAAATCTATTTTCTTCGGTTTCTTTTTTTCTTTTATCTTCTTTTTAGCTTGTGCTAACTTTGAATTCCCTTCTTGAATTCTGAAAATTTGATGGATTTAAATTCTTCTCGTTTCTTTTTTATTCTTTTTGGCTTTCTAGCCATTTTTGAATTCCCTTCTGGAATTCTGAAAGAAACACTAAATCTTTCAAGTGGACTTAGTTCTTTTTAATCAGCTCCATTTGAGTTGAGGAGTAAAAACACAGCCTAATTCTAAGGCCTCCTGTTTTCAACTGACTACGGTTGATTTCAGCAGTAAAATTCAGAGGCAACAGCTCCCACCCTCCAGAGATTCCAGCCAATTGTACTAAAGTTCCTCTGCCACACACAGATTTTCACCGAACACAAAGGCTAACCAGCAAAACAAAATCCCCCCAAAAAACACAAAAAAAAATAGGCCCAGAATGATCCAAAGTGTTGGCACTTCATTCAATAAACCCATTTACCAATAAAGTTTCCACATCTTTCATATGAAGGAAGAAAGTCCCTTTATCTTCTGAAAGTCTCAAAGTCTCTATGAGTGACTTCCAACTAACTCCCAAAAATGATTCCCTCTGTTGCTAGACTGATCTGAGACTGCTAAACTCAGGATATGAACTTTCTGAGTCCTGCTTCAATCGAGGTAACCTCTATGTCATCACACCCCCATCGACGGCTAGTTGGTGGTGGGAGGAGATTTAATCACTTTTATTTCAATATATTCCTATCACTTCCAGAAACAATTCTGGAAGTGATAGGAATATATTTGTAGTGGAAAGAAAATTTCGCATTTTGGTTTGGCGCGCAATTTAACTCAACACATAATTTCACCCAATCAGGATGACTTATCCAATTCATCCCGGACCTTCTTTTCCGAGCAGCAGAAATTGGGTAAACTGCCAAACCCACTCTCTTTAGCTGGACAACGCCGCCCAATGCAGACGTCTCACTGGTGGGTCTTAAATAGCAGCAGCAGCAGCATGGACACATGAGGGAACCTATCTAATTTATGGATTCCTTGCAAGGAATCCCACTTGAATATAAATTAGATACATTTAACATGCCTCGCACAGGCACAACTTTATGTCACCCCCAAAGTTGGCTATGTCGATTCGACGCACAATTAAGCTCTCAGCACCTAGCACTCAATTCACCTTTGGGCCACTTTAATGGAGACAACGCACACTCTCCTCCCAAAAAATAACAGACACACGAAACTCACAGTGACTCCAAAGTTCAATTCCTCCAACGGCAACATGGCTTTCGCTAAACTACGGAGAACACAATCCCTCGCACGTCCGACGACACACGCTGCCATCTCAACCTTCTCATGAATCCATTTCGTCTCCTTACCGTCTCTTTACTCACAACCTTTCCATAAGTCCTGCAGCACAAAAAGCAAACCCAATATTCTATGCTGCAAATAAAAACTATTCCTAAAAACACATTTCGACTATCGGCATCTTACTTCTTCACCTTTCCTTTATTAACAATTAGCCAGGGACCTTACACATTTAGCGAGGAAACAACACAACGTAAACACACACATACGTTACACCCTCTTCCTCGCAACAAAAACAAATATTCCTTTTCGCCAAAAAAAACAATAAAACTTAATGCTAAATATTGAAATACTCGGTGGTTCTATCACGAGGAAATGTGTGCAAACTGTAGGAATATTTTTTCTTTTTTCCTCGCACCCAAACCGATGTAATGGCTAATTGTAAACAAGAAAAAAATGCTTGGTATAAAAAGTATTGTGTTTATCTGTATGGTGTAGATGGTATAAAGATTAGATGAAGAGTGGTCAGAGGAAGATTTCCTGTGAGCTGAAGAACTTCTTTATAAATAGTATTATTCACTGCTGCATTACTTTTTTTCAACCATGTCTTGATCTGGTGCGAAAATAAACACATTGCCAAAGAATCAACCGCATGAGAGAGCTGCATACAGCTGACCATATGAAAACAATAGAGTATCCGCTTCCAGATAAGAGAACATTTATCAAAGGATTGTCTTTTAGTGACTGTCAAGCAATACCACAACCGAACTTGAAACTGGCTTCTCCAAAGAACAAACGGCAACTTACCATCACTTGGTACCACAGTTATCCGGGGATCCATACTCTTGTGGAAGAAAGTTAGCTTCCTCTCAAAAAGAACAATTGCATATAATTAGCAACAACATATTCTATTGCCCAAGCAAATGAAATACAATGGAGAATTCATCATGAAATGAGCTACAAAAAGAGTGAATAAAGGGGTGTATGGAAAAAATGTCCTTATCTCATGAACATTACATGAAATCAAAGAGAAATTAAATTTTGTAAGGAGAAAAGTCCCCGTCACGTACTGGCTAACATACTGGACTGCAAGATCGCAGAAAGTGAGTTTGAACTCCAGTCATGATATTACATTCACTTTCGGACTAATATTCTTGGGAAAGATATGTACCATCTTATCCCTCTCGTTATTGGTTAAATAGTACAACTACTGTTCTACAGGGATGGCTTTGGCATTAAATAATCCATGAAAGTTGACATGCCATTAAACAAAAAAACCAAGACTGAAATTTTGTGAGAGACATATTTGAGAAGAGTTTTTTAACTGTTGCCTGTGTGTGGGGAAAGTAAACTTGAGGTATTATTTGCTGTACTATTAGGGAATAAGCCCCATTTTATTTTTACCCAATCAGCTGAGGCTGTAGAATACACCAACTGCACCTCTGTAGAGAGGTAAGACCCCACCCCACCCCACCCAACGAGAGTCCTGCATATGACACTAAATAAAGTGATGATGAGGCTCAAGTATTGCTGGAGCTTTGAGGAATGCAGATTACTCTTTCATTGCCATCGCTCCTAGATCCTCTCGGCCCAGAATGGTAGTGTGGTGTCAGGCATAGACCAAGGGCAAGCTGTGTTGCCATTTGATATCTGACTCCATTCTGAGTTTATCTTATTTTACCCCACATTGTCTCGTGGATGTAATGTTATATATTGACCCATGACTGAGCCATCAATCAGGGATGCACCTGTGTAAATAAGCAGAAGAAGAAGCAGAAGCAAGTGGGCGTTATGAAAGAATATAGGCAGGTGCTGGTAGCATTTGAGTTAGTTAGGGACAAGAAGGCCAGAGTGAGGGCCAGCTTGCAGACTGAGGGTTGTGGCCCCCAGCGACCCCCGTTTGAGCAACCCCAGCCAAGATGCGGAAGAAGTGATAAGTGAGTTCTTGAAGATAACACAGCGTGCTATGGTCAAGAGAAGAATTTGGGTCAATATAGCAGTCTGTCCCCGTCTCCACTCATCTCTCACACACCACAGAAACATCAACCCTTTCGAGAAAAAGTGTGAGAGATACATATTTTTATAAAGAAGTGTTCGTTCATTCATTGAAGTTCGTAAATCAATGTTATGATTATGGCTATACAACAGTAACTCCAAGAACAAGAAAGGCCCAAAAAGAATTATACGAAAAAAGACATCAACAGATAGGAGACGAAGCCGTTTTGTTTTATTTCCTGGGTTCAACAACCATTCAATGGGTGAAGGAATTTTCCTCGAATACAATTGAAATGGTTGAATCCCCCAGTCAAGGTGTCGAAAATACGTTAATCGTTTCTTGGTATATGCGTGTCCTCATTTGGTATTTTAAAGCTTTAACATGGTGTTAGTCGCTTTTGGGAGTTTGTCCAAGTCCAGTGTTTTAGTTTTAAGGTTTGATAGGTTCATTTCGTAGCCTTTTATATTTCGGTATATTGTTAACCAAGAGGGCTGCTACTAGTGAAAGGACTAGCCAACGATTCGTCCAAAGACGAAGGCGTGGCGTCTTCCACCAGTTGGCAAGGTGTTGTCACTTTGCCGCTCACTGCCTGAAAGAGAATGAGCTTCCTCCTTTTGTCGGAGGTTCCTTTTTTTCTTACGCATGCGTCGTCCCTTTTTCCTGTCTGAGACCTCTGGGAGTTTCTACATATTTTAATAATTTTCTTTTTTAATTCAATTTATTTTTTTCATTTATTCATTCCCTACAGTAGCACCTGATAGGGTCCTATCTATGAGTAAAATAGAACTAACATTTGTGCTAAACTGAACTGCTTGAAATAGAACTGTTTTGACATATAAACTGGGTACTTATGCTAAACTGAATTGTTTGAATAAGAACTGTTTGACTAAACTGAATAACTTGAAATAGAAATGTTTTTGACAGTTAAACTGTGTACTCATGCTAAACTGATTTGTTTGAAATAGAACGGATTATTTGTATAAAAATAGATTTGGCATTAAATAACCTACAAAGGTTGATATGCAATAAAACCAACCAACCAAATGCCGAAAAGGTTTGATACGCCGTAAAACAAAACAACCAACCAACCAGCCAATGTCTTGTTTTTGAGATATTCTGTAAATAAAAATATTTTTGTGCTTCCTTCTTATTTTGAGGTAATAGGGAGACAATAACTATATCCCTTAGAAAATGCTCATGTCCACGGGGTGCCTCGTGTGGTGCCAAATAACAGTTCAGTAACCCATTCTCGGCCTCTTTTGTCTGTTCTTTGAATAGAAGAGACCTATCTCCGACCCTGTCAGGAAACTGTGAAGCCATGGTACTATTTTACTTTTCTTCGTCAAGTAAGCTTTTTTCTATTTTTGTATCTCTTCCACAAAATGCTTGTACATGGAACTGTCAGGATACACATGTATATACTTTCTTCTCAATAACAGTGGTATGAATATTATGTTTACCTTGCCTTTCTTTTCTTTGTCTTCAGTGTTAGTATTGTGGGGTTTAAAGGTATTTAGCGTCGAGGTTACCAATGTGGGGTTTGAAGGTTTTTATGAAGGTCGAGTGGCTAAGGGCAAGGCTGTGTTGCCGTAAGATGTCTGACTCCATATTTTGGTTATTTAGTTTTACCCCACGTTGACTGGTCGGCGGAATGCCTTGCCCAAAGAAGGTCCATAAGAAATATACAAAAAAAGATAGAGACAGATAAAAGACGAAAACATTTCTTTCATACTTTCCTTTATCTACTTGGTGAATGGACTAACCAACGCTATGTCCCAAGACACAGCATGGTGCCCAAACACCAGATAGTAAAATCGGTGTTGTCGGTTCGACGTCACTACCCGAAAAGAGAGAGGTCGGTTCACAGAAAACCTAAGTATTTATCTCTCTTCACCGGCTTCAAATTCGCTACTCGAAAATCCTTCTAATTTTGGCGCGACCGCTTCTCATTGGCTACTTTACATTTTATTATTTTTCTTTTTTCTGATTTTAAACCGGATGGATGCGTGGAGCCTTATGCGTGGCGACGCGTTTATACATTTTGTATCAGGCAGCCGACGAGTCAATATCCGGTTGGGAGTTTTTTTGTTAATTCCTAAATCGCCACAGTATATCATGGATATACTAATGCTGATATTGATCCTTAGTGATTGGCGACTCAACCATACCTTCTTTGGGACTAAACAAACCAATTGCAGCATTATCGAGCAGTCATTAGAGGAAATTCTTTAACAGAGAAGAGTAGTAATTCCACACACTCCTTTCTTGAAACTTCCCACTGCAATTTCAGAATCAATAACATTTTGACCCCAGAGTTCTCACCATCATTCGCATTCTGTTGCAGAATCTCTCAGATGGTGTAAGATTTTGAAGAAGCATCAGAATCGCACTAACCTTGTAGCAAACTTAATTCGGTAGTTAGTCCAAATATATTCAAAGAATTCTGAATTTCAGAATATAAAGCTGAGTCATCCAAATCTTCGATTAGGTAAACCATTTCTTGGCCTTCGAATTTCTACAGAAGAACTTCATTAACCTTATCACCATCTTTTTTGGGGGGTGAGTATGGTTCCCTCAGTAAAAAAAAAAAAAAATTGAACTTCACGTCGTTTCGTCCATGTTGCAATGTCTGCTTAGATATCGTTGATAACTTCATCCAACATATCCGCTGCATACCATCATGTCGCAAAAGGAAATCAACATAAGCTTCTGTATTCAAAGCTGTTCTCAGATTGCGAACAAATCTGTGAATGGTTGCTCTAACGTATTTCCAGATGAGCGAATTCTTAATGATCAGGTCCATGAGGGCCTCACAGAAAACATGTCGTAGAATGGGTAAAATTTGTAGAAAATCACCTTCCATTACGATAATCTTTCCACCAAATGGTAATTAATATTTAATCAAGTCTTGTGATCAGTATCATTTTATAATTCATTGGCACTTTATCAATCACCATCAAAATCGCTCCGGTAAGTAACTTGCCCAAACTAGAATTTGGTGAAACATTACATATTGTTCAGGACAATGTATTAGGATTGGCACTTTGTATCGACTATTCAAAGAGCGTCCCCCTGGAAGTAACATAGTCACAGTAACATTCATTGCTGTTATGGGTGCCATCTCCCACTTTTCTCAAGCATGATGTTTTTCCTGCCTTGCCTGAACCATTCCTTTATTATCTGGATAAAAAATGGCCTTTTTGGCTGTATCAGCAGCAACTTTCAGCTCTGTGCTAAGGTCTCCATAATGCTCTGATGCTTCTGAATGCTCATCAGCTGTGTTATATTCTGTCTCTGGGTTTACTGGGGCAATTTTCCTTGATCCTCCTGTAATTTTGTAATCTAAAATCTACTCACGATTGAACAATGTTCCATGCTTCAAAATGACTTCATGTATACGTTGAAGAGCAATATCAATAGGAAAGTCTGGGAGAGAAACCTCTGCGTCAGAAATCTTTAGACAACTCGGTTTTCTATTTTCCCAACAATTCAAACAAATCGGAAACCTTATAATACAAACATTTCATCGTGAAAAGATCTTGCATGTTTGCGGTCATTTTAAAAAGAGACATTTCTTACATGATGAGCTAGTATTCATCATCTGGCTGCAATAATCTTTTAGCGGCAATCACCTCTTGGAAAATGAGGTAGATGAAACCATCATCTGAACGGACATCTTAAAAACTACAAGGTTCACTTTGGTTAAAAGCAAAAGTAACCTAAGGAAAACCCATTCTCGATCTTTAGATGATATACTATACAGCTATTCAATTATACCCCCCACCTCACATCGACATGTGGTCCATTTCTTCTTGGTTTTACCTACTTGTCCATTTTGGGGAATTCTGCGAATATGAGTTGACGTGCCTTTAGGTTATTTTGATTGACACGGAAAATTTTATCAAGTATAGTTCTTGCTATCTTTTCTTGCTCTCAAGTGTCTACCTAGCAGTCCTCTATGTGAGTAACCATCTGCATGTCTGGTAGGTAAACAGCCAATCGTTCGATAGCATGTGATTTGTCTCCCATCGTGAAAGAGACCCCAGTCTGCTTTTGGTGATCCGACATATCCTGTATGTACGTAACTTTTGACCTCATCAAGTGAAATTCACAAAATTGCATGACTGTCCTTTGCGTACTTGTAAAGATACTTGATAGAAAGACAAAGAATAAAATCCAGGTATCTGCGACTGAGAAAAAATTCATTTTTATTAAAAAATTCTTGAGCCATATTTTATATATAGTAGTCGTAGCCAATAGTCCCTGCTGTCACCATGCTCCTTTGACTCTTAGATTTATATTTTTATCTTTCCCCTTCTTTTTTCTTTTCTTTTATTTCTCTGTTTCTCTTCCTTTCTGTCCCTTCCTCTTTTTCATCTATTTCCTATTATTACCTAACGCTACAAAATAACCAACATTCTGAAGAAGTCTTTGATGAAAAAAAGATGAAATATTCATTTGAATCCGTCGTCTATGTTTCGGTTTATCCACTTTTCCATTTATTTTTTCTCATTTTGGCGGATTTTTCCAATCTACGATTTCTCCCAACACACACACACACACACACACACACACACACACAGATATATATATAGTTATATGGCCTTCTATATTCATAAATAAAGAATGCTTAATACTGATCATAGAGCTTATGGAGACGTAAATTTGAATAGCATAAACAATGGCGCTTGCTGACAGCCACTTTCTTGCCTATGCGCCAATGGCCTGATGATCG